>VZRX01019020.1:72933-142601 GCA_013398075.1 Notiomystis cincta | reverse complement strand
AAAACCCACCCCCCCCCCCCCCATGATATTTAGTTATGTACACCTATGAGAGAGCAACCACAATGTCAGCCTTTCTGTGATGGGGAAGAGCAATTGCTTTGATGATGAAGAAACTGCACTAGAAACTTTTGTTTCACCCTTTTTTTTTTTCCCCTGTGTAATGCAGGGCTTTGAACATATTTTTGGGGAATGGGCAAGTTGCTAACTTTGATAGCCATTGACTGTCATGAGTTTCTTCATATGCTTACTCCCATTCCACTGTTAGCTAGGAGGGCAGTCTGAATGCATAGTTTTCAATGTGTTTTAGACCATTAAAACCTTTCTGCTCAACGGTTATTTGCCTGTAAGCTTTAGGTACCTCATTAAATACCAAATTAAGAGGTCCAATGCAGCCTCTTGTTTTCTGAAATCAAAGTCAAAAATCCAAGACATGACTCTGAAAGGCCTTTTTGACAATTTTGTGTAACAAAGGAGTCATCAGTGTTTGTGCAATCTTTTTTTTTAATGAAAACTTCTCATATCTGGAAGATATGATGCCACATAGATTAAATGTGTCACTAACCTGATATCAAGTCACATATTGGACTTTCCAAGGAGTCTTATGTTTTTTTGGTTTTTTTTTTTCCTTCAGATGCATCTGATTAGCTTGCTGCCTGAAATGGATTTTCCTTCTATTTCAAGTCTTAGTAAACCAGCAGTCTTCACATGTGAATAGTTCCTGGTTTACACTGAATTAAAGTTTTATCTCTGTCAATGTTTTAATGGCATAAATGCAGTGTATGAGGTTATAAGAACATTGTGCCTAATAAAACAGCAGGTAACCAGCTACCAAAGTGTTTAGTCAGTTGCTGTACCTGTGCCATCCAGGGCAACTATTTGGGATGTTGGTTTTTGTGGCAGCTGGGTAATTGTGTGCTTGAGCTGACTCTTTTTGAGGAAATGGTGGGGAAAAACAAGTACAAGAAACTTAGCATGGAGCAGATGAGTAACAGCATTCATTGCACAGCATCACTGAAGCTGCCAGTCAAGCACAAGAAGACATCCTGCTGGGTGCTTGTGGCTGGACTTCTTAGGCTGTTCAGAGAGGAATTGCTTAGTGCTTTCTGCTGGCTGCTTTAACTGGGAGCACATAAGTGCTTAGTTCACTTTGATCTACAGGTGGAACACCAAGTAATGATTCACATGAGTGTTTATAAGCCAGTAATAATACTACCATTTTTTATGCTGCTGCTGGTTTGATTTTATTCTCTTTATTAGCAGTCTTTTGGGACCTATTGGTGTCTGTTATGCATGTCTTGTGAAAGCCCCTTACAGGTCATATATATGCAGAGAACACTTTATCAGTTCTTGGGGGGTCTATGAATTACTTGGTAGCTGCTCTTCTAAAGCTGGGGCAACTTCTATTGGTTTTTTTGTAACTTTGTGTATGAAGTGTGAAAATCTATCCAACTATGTTAATCTTACTAAACACTCCTTATTTGACTCCTGAGCCCTGGTGGGTATCCCTTCCCTTCCCCAGCATCATCTCTGCATCACTGGGGCAGTCACAGACCACAAGGTGAAGTTTCCCTTTACTGTACCAGCAAAAAATGGGAAATTATGTTGGATGATATAATTTATGGCTAAAGACCTAAATAGGTCATCCTGAACATTGTTTATTTGGGACAACTTAGTCTGCTGGAGAATACTCTTGATTCTTTACTGACCCTGCTGCTAGTGCCATCACAGAGAGGGCATGGGGGTGGTAGTGGAAATAAAACTGTAAATTTGTTTGTTTAAAAGCTGTACTGTATGTAGGGTTTTTCTTTTTTTTTGAGAAAACTCAGAATGTGTTTTGAACTAGCACAGTTTGAGTGACAACGGGCTAAGTTGACATTTGCTATTTCAGTCATTCCCGTTTGGAATGTTGAAGTAACCAGCATAAAAGTATGTGTGCCTCTTTCTCAATTCCAAAAAATAGATTACTAAAGCTGTCATTTTCCTCTCTGATACTGAATTCTGGTTCCAATGAATAGTTATATTATTTAATAATTTTGGCTAATATTGTGCCTAATTCTATCTTATGGGCATAAAAATGTAAGTAAGATGCAACCACAGAATCACATATCTTATATGTTGTTTGCTTCCTCTTTGAGAATCTGCTGAGTAGCTATGACTTTCTAACAAATGGATCCTTGTATGAGTGCTAATTTTCAGTGGTTTTGTAGCTTCACCTGTTCATGCCTAAAAGCATTTGCTTATTCCCCTCACATGTTGTCCCAGGATGATTATTTACAATGGATCCAATGGTACAGTTCAGTGTGGTCTCCCACCAGGACTGAAGCATGGCTCAGTATTTCTCTAACTGGCTTCTCTGTCCTTGTTTGCAAGAGAGAAATTATATTAACCTGATCTTGTCATGCTATCTCAAATTCCTCTATGTAGAAAGACCAGGAGCAGCAAGGGTATGATTAAAAGTTATTAGTCTTCTAAATATAAAGTAAGAACAAGTACAATGGGGACCTCTGAGTTCAGAGAGGTCATGATGGAAATAATAAAACATATCATTGCTTCAGGAAAAGTCAGTTTGGCCTTCATTTGAAAATATAAAAACAAGGAAATTGATTAATGACTGAAAGGCTTGATTAGAAAGTAGGAAATTATGCTTGCATGTTGAACTCAGTGTCTTAGAGGATTTTTTTTTTCATTTCAATATTTTTGAACCGTGTTCAAAACTAGGCTATATATGGCTGCAAGATAAGCCTTCAAACCACAAATCAACCTTTATCTGACTGGAAAGGAGATAAACGTCCTCTTTGGGAAGCTGATCCTTCTTTGTCCATTTATAGGATTTTCTTACGTGTGTTGTTAAGTATTGAGCAAGATGCAGTAATGGCCAGATGTAGTACAGGACTAGAAAAGATGAGTTCTACTGTGGATGAGGCTTGTCTCCTCAGCTAAGCTGAAGAAGGTGTAAACTGAAGTTTTTGAGCAGGATACATAGTTTTTGCTCTTAAGTAGCTCATAGGTAGTGTATGGTAAGCTAATAAGATACCAGCTGGTGTGGGCTGGCAATTTGTGCATTCCTCTAAATAGGTCTTGAATTTCTCTTAATTAAAACTTAGATTAAAAATACAAAAGAAACTTAACTTGAAATTATGCAGTGCCATGTGTCTTGGCAAATTATGGCATCTGAGAGTGGAAGAATGGTAGAAATACTATTTTATTTCAGTACTGCATCTCAGGGCACTTTTTGCCTGCTGTGGTGATGAGCAAGTTGCTGAAGTAACTGAGGACAATCTCCATTTGGGGAATGAAGGAACCTCCAAATCATAACAGAAATGTTCTAACCTCATATAATTGAGTCATTAAGGTAAAGAAAGAAGTCTGGTCAATGCCTGAAGCACATTAGCCTTTCTCAGCCATCTAATCTCTTACCTGTGTCACTGTATTTTGATTTAGTTTCCTCATACACTCTCAATCTCATGTTAAGAGCCAGGACAGATAGGGTTATATCACCTATATGCTGATAAGGAGCCAGGTCATCTTTTATTTTATTTGTTCCACTCTTCACACTGAGGATGGCCATCTTACCACTTACATATCCCTGGTTTAGCCTCATCCTAAACTGATGTGTAATTAAGCATATCTGGTTTTGTGTTATGGATGGTGTTCAGACCTGTAGATATGTCTGCTAGTGCCTTATTTTGATGGTAGCATGACAGCTGGCCACAGAAGTGCTGCATCTATTACAGTTTCGAAGCACCCATGATGTACTGGTAGCATTTGATGGTATTCTGGCATACAAATGCTAAAACTGAAGGAGAGAATTTCTGGGGGTGTTCATGGTGCTTTAGTTAAAATAACAAAAGTTTTTCCCTTTTCTGAGCTCAGGCTGTGGCACATTAATAAATAACAAAAAGCTCAGGAAGCGGGGGATGGTTTTCATAAGCCCTCAGTGAGCAAAACTCAAGTTCAGTCACTGGGGATTTTGCTGCTTTAAGCAGCAAATTCCTCCTGCAGTGCAGTGTGCCCCTGGGCTGGCAGCAAGAATAACGAGTTTCACTCCCAGTTAGCTTGCTTCATACTTCTAGACCTCCAGACATGGGAGCAACAGGAGACTGAGGGCACCATGACTCCAAGTTACTGACATCCTATTTTCAGCTCAGCAACTTTAAAGTCTGTATTTCCTTGAACTGTGTTAATGTGTTGTCCTTCAGTCAATGCACAAATTTCTTCAGAGGTACTCTCTACTAGAGCTGGCTGAAATACTTGGGCTAAATATATCTGACATTCAAAAAAACTATTTGAAAACCTTTTAAAATACTGGTTTTCATGTGAAATGTTTGTCTAGAATACGTTTCAGAGAACGCTGCTGACTGCTCTTTATTGGATAATGACAGGTCACCTACTTTGAGAATATTGAAAAGCATCATCTAATCAGTATAAACTGATTTAAGAAAATGTGGAATGAATTTTTCCAAATGCATTTTTAGAAAGCAGAGGTTCTGCAAACAATTATGTGACTTAAGCAAACATCCTGGGAAAACAGATTGTGAGCAGTCTGCAGATCTTACTTGGCTAATTTTCCTGTGCACTCTTCCCCTCCTGCCCATTTGCTGAGATTCCTTAGTCGTGGTAGTTCTTAAATGCGTAGTTGTTGTTTATTTTAGCTGTATACTTCTGGGACTAAACAGACTCTCTATTGCTGAATGGATATACACAGTTTAAATCCAAAAAGCACATTGACCTCCCCAGACTCTACCAAAGCAGTGGGGGGAGGTAGGCCCTAGAAGTTTGCACAGCTGTCTTTTTTGTAGCCCATTAAATTGTGTTGTGATGTATCCCTTCATCTCTTGGGGAACTCAGCAGTACCCCCCCTCCCTGATTAAGGTAGTGATATATCAATCTCCACCACATTCCTGTGCACTCAGGTTTCTTGCAGGTGTTCAGTGACTCTTCAAGTGTGTGTTTAGCTGTCCTGCACTGCACAGGTCAGAGTCCAGTCGTGCACATGTCTGTGGTGGTCGTTACTGTGAGTGGTAGAGCTGCCTCTTGAAACTGTGGTACCGTTCAGAGGCTTATAACCCACCAGAGTGCTTGGATTACCCTCACCAGGGTACCAGTCTGCCCTCCTCAGTTAGCTGTAAACACTTCATTGGTCAATATTTGTGTAGCACATGTATAACTTCTGCCTAAAGTGACAGTAGAAGATGGCCAATCTTCTTTTTCCTGCCATTCTCTTGTGACAGTGTTTTCTTCTCAGCCCCCCTATTCCCTGAATTGTGGGCTCAGTTATCCTGGAGACAAGGTCTTGAAAACTGCAGACTTCCAGCAGCTTTTTTGACTGGCTTCAGTCTCTATGTCCTCTCCAGTGGCTGATGCTCTGCTTTTCCCCAAGTGTTTGCAATCATATTTAATCATTATGCTAATAACCACGGTGGAAATGGCTAATTTCTGAGCACATGATCAGTCTAATGAATTGGCTGCAGCAATAGTAGGAGAATACATTCAGCAGCAGGGACATAGTGGTGTGCCTGTGTCTCTGTGCCTACACACAAGGCTTCTCTTCAAGACTGGTACTGTCTTTTAACCTGCCATCAGGCTGCAGTGTTTGTGTTCAGGTGCCCTTGCACAGGACAGAGTCAAGATCTCAGTTTTGGGTGTGTGCATGTATAAACCTGAGATGTGGTCCTGGTGGAGGGGCTGAATGATGGCACAGCTTCTTCTTGAGCCAGGCTCCCTCTGCCAGTAGGCCCTGCCTTAGTCAGAAAAAATTTTGGCTGGATAAGGTTGTGGTTCATTATGGGGTAAGTGCTGCTGGGGCCTTTGAGGCCATCTGGATGTTACCAACAGATGTAACTGCAGTATTTCATATCAGTCGTGGCCAAGAGCTGGGAGGCTAAGGGAAATCCATTTACAGAAAACAATGTGCAACTTCCTGTTTGAGTTGTGTGTGGAAATAAAAATGGCAATGGAGAATAAGATCAGCCTTAGCAATTCCATCTCTGCCTTGGCCCGTCCTTCCCGCCCTGTTAAACTGGTAAACATGCCTATGATTTGCTTGTCTGTCTTCTGCTTTTACTTAATATATCCCAAATTGCAAGAAGTCTGTATGACTCAGTCCAAAATAGTAATGCAGTCTTAGGAAACACGTGAGGGAATTTTTGTCAACTCTCCTTTTTTGCCTGAGTACTTAATAGGCATCCTCATGCAATGCTGTGGAAACTCAGTTTTGGAAGAAGCTTGAGCTGAGTGTAGTTCATGATGCTTCTACGCTTGTCCTCTGTTGATGCACCTTCTTGGTGAAGGAGGTTTGAGAAAGGACAGGCTGCATCAGAAAGTTGATCCATTTTGTTCTATATTTGCCTTTGAAAACGAAAGCGAGGGACTTGTCAGATCCTGGTTGTTTTCAAGGGACATGGAAGAGTAATGTGCAGAAGACAGTAGTATGGGTAGTCAGTGAACTGTGAAGTAGAATGTGTGTACTGAAACCTTTTAGATTGGAATCTAGAGTGGCTGAGGATTATTCCTGCCACCCTATTTTACTGATGGGGAGTGGGGACAAGAGGGAAAAAATCACCATTGGTGGTTATCACTCCACTGAGTAGCACCTCATAGTGTTGCAACAAAGTTGCATCTTTTTTATTAAAAGGATCTTTAAAAAGACCGGAACTTTAGTAGTTCTCTTCTGAACAAAGTGGAATATTCAACCCTTGAACATTTAGGAAATGAGAAATCGACATTTCATGTAGGATAAGCTGTATTTGTGGCACTAATCCAAGAGGGTTTGTGGTGTAGATCGTGTGGCCTTTAGCCACGTGATGGCTGTTTAATTAATATTCATGACTTATTCCTGGTGCAGTGCTGACCCTGCTGAAAACCAGCACATATCTCAGTAGCTTGTATCACTACCATCAGGTGGCAGATGATCAAAGAGGCATAGAAATAACATTGTGCCTTGGGTGATTTGTAATCAAACTATATCTGCAGGTAGCTAAAGGATACCCATCATCATTCCAACATACGCTCTCCGTGTTTTCTGTGTGAGGGAAACAGTCTCTCCTAGAAGAGTCAGCCTTAGACATCTCATAGGCCCTGAATTAATGTGGAGAAGGAGAGTACTTGGGAGAGGCATTTTTGTGTATGTGTTTGTGTGTTTTTTTGCCGATTTTAGGTTAGTTGGTGTTTGAGGTTTTTTTTGTTTTAAGAAAAGTATGTGCCTGAAAATTAATTCAGACCGGCTTCAGGTAAATACATGTGAAAAATGAGGATAGCTTCTATATGTGAGTTTTGTTATTCTTTAGCATAATAATTATTTTGAAGTATACAATAAATCCACTATCTCATCCATGTAGCATAACCTTTAGTATTGGAAAATATTTTAATTTTACTTTTAGAGCTGATGAACTAAAGCACTCTAGAGGTGATATATACATTAAGGCTAAGGCAATATTAGCTCACTTTCTCTTGGCCTGGATTCTGTCCCATGCTCTTCCAAATTTGACTTGCCAACTTACAACTAAATGTGAAGTATTGGGCTTTGGGCTTTTTTTGTTGTTGTTGTTCAGGCATGAGCATTCTGACTCATCATTGTTACAGCTTTATCAGCTTCTTACCTCAGACAAACTTTCAGAAAATTCAGACTTGTTCTGAGTTTATTTTTCATAGACTTTTTTTAGATGGTTTCCTTTTCAGCCACCTGCAGTGCTCTTTGCAATTGCACATGTTCATCTCCTATGAAGTTGCTTTTTTTGGCACACAAAATGCTTTTCGTTTGACATACAGTTTTGTTCTACTCCCATGGTGGTTCTTTAGTGAGTCCAAACTACTGAAGAAGCCATTTAATTTTTCCTTTCTGTTGTGCTTTCCTACAGTCAAAATATATATTTAGGTTTGTATGTTTTGTTTAATTCTAGACAAGTGCATTGCTTCCAGTAAGAAAAGAGGGAATTAATCAGCCACTTTAAAATGTTGGAACTCTTATGTGGAAGCTTCCATAAGCATATTTAATTTCTTTTTCTTCTTTTTTTCTTTTGAATTGACTTCCTCATGCATAACTTCAGGAATACCCAGCAAAAAAAAAAAAATTGAAGTTACTAAAATCTAATTTCACAGACTGAAATACACTTACACATACAGCTGGAATTTTGACTTTGCATAATCGAAAGTATTTATCTGCTTTTTAGGGCTGAATACAAATGTAACATGACTGCATATCCCAAATGCTGTTCTGTCAAAAATCCATCAGTACTGTTGAAACACTTCTCTTTTGAAGTGTCTTCCACTTTAAAGACTGATTTTAATCAGCAGCTTGTTTTAGTTGAGCATTGAAATGTCTGTTCAGTTCACTGTGTAGAATAATAGAGGAGAGGGGATGTATCTTGATAGTTCTCTTACTGGAATCCTGTCTTGATGAAGGGAAGGTGGTGGGTGAAGAGGAAGGGCTGAGTGAAAGAACTAACATTCAGAAAGATGTTTGTCACAGTGTGAAACTCAAGGGATGGTTACCAGTTGTTAATTGGTCATGTGCTGTAGTTTTGATCTGATGCAGAGCTGGGTCTGTTCTTCCTGTCGTGCGGTGCTTGTGAAATGATGGGATTCAGCCACAGCTGAATCTCCTGCAAACACTGGAGACCATATTCTAGAGTGATCAGGGATTTTGTGTCAGAACAGGGAATAACACCATGCAAGCTATTTCTCTCTCTTCCCCCACTCCTGACATTGGATGCTAAAAAGCCATAGACTAGGAAGCAGGTGGAGATAAATGCCTTGTTTCTTCTTCTCTGCATCTTCCCACAGAGATCTACATTAGTGACACATTTTTGTCTGTTTATTATACTCAAGTTCTTGAAGAAGGTATTGAACTAGCAGTTGCATTTGAAAGAAAAGAAAGTCATCTAGAACACAAAATACTGTACTCCATATAAACATGTATCACAGGTCATTGGAGAGCTTGTGCTTTTTTTCAATGAATAATGTTCATAATGCACTTCTTATTGCAGTGTATGTACACTTAGTTTGCTTAAATGGTTCAGGGGCAGTAGGTTTTGCCAAAGCACAGGAAGTGTGATCTGGAACTCACTTGTGCATTTTCATTAGCAATTAAAAACATCAGTGGAAGGTGTTTAACAGCAAAATCTGGGCTATCTGTCACTGTGTGTCTCTGCTCAGAGCAGGCAGCTGTGGCAGTGCTGCCTGTACCTGTGCCCACCTATACGCTGTCTGTTCTGCCTGATGCTGCAGGTGCACAGCTCCAAGACCAAGCAGCAAAGCTCCTTGCTTGGCATAGCACAGGAAGTCTGGCAGAGCCAGGAATAGAACTTCAATCTGCCGTTTTCCAGGCTCTTGCTTTTAGCCACAGTCCCATCCCACCTCTTCACTCACTGACGTCCTGGCAGACAGCCGCCTCCTGCGTGCAGGGCCAGCTGCTTCTGCAGCACTGTCTGACCTCCATACTCCAGATGTTTGAAGTTCCATTTCCCCCATGCTTATGTGAACTTTAGCAAAGTGCTTCTGGCATTTCACCAATGCAGAGGGGAGGAGGGAAGGCTGTTGTCTTAACTCTTTTCTTTCCATAACAAGGGCCTCTCTAGAGCTGCTGAAAATCTCTTCCTCTGTAGGACTTAAACTGCATTTGCCTTCCGTTGCCATCTGCCAGTCTTACTTCCCACATCCCTCTCCCTGTTGACAGAGATATTGTGGACCTCCCCTCCTTATGCTGTGTGTTGACATCATCTTCCTTTCAGTTGGGGAAAGTGGGGAGCAGAGGGTGAGGGTGTGATGAGACTTTCTTGTGTCTCTCCAAAGATATTCCTCATTCATAGACCCTAATCCTGTGAGGTGGCATTTCACAGGTGAGACCTACTGGCTTCCATCAGCTGCCCCATTATATCTGATCAGCCTCTGGCATGAACGTGCCTGAAACAGCCATTAAGAGAATAATGTAAGAAGCTTCTTTCCTTCAGTGCTGTCTGAGGGATGAATATTGTATCTTTCATAGCAGTCCTCCCGTTTGCACTTGGCACTAGGAAAGAAAAATCAGGCATGAACTCAAGTCTGGCTCTCGGACAAGTGGGCTGGTTTCTTTGCTCTGATTCTTGCCCTAGAATGCCATGTACCAGCTCCCAGCCCCTCTGGTCTGTCCTTGCCCTGTGTCCCCTTTCTGTTCAGCTTCTCCAGCAGAATGCATGACTAGATTTGCCAATAGGGTACTCTGAAAAGCATCTATAGAAATAATCCTTTAGCTGAACAGGACTCTCTTTTTCCTTTTCTGTGCTGTTGTATAGGTGTATGTGCCACTCCACAGGTTGTGTTTTGGAAACTGGGGTCCAGTTGGGGTCCAATTCTCAGTAAATCCTAGTCTTCCTTTTGGAAGAAGGGCTAAAAGTGAGACCATTTGTCTATGTCTAGTAATCTTTAAGCCTGTTTCTTTAACTTTTTTTTTTCATTTTCTTGATTTTAATGAGGTTTATTTTCTTTTTTAAACACTTGCAAGCACATGTTCTATCCATCAGGAATCAGTTTTTTGTTATGTATGTCCTGAAATAAATGCAGCTTAAACTTGCTATGAAACTATGTGCGTTATTGTTTTACATTGTGTGCTTCTGAATCCTAAAAACATACAGGACACAAACAGTCCTGAGTACATGGGATGTCTGTGGTATACCCCACCCCCTGAATACTCACTCCTTCCAACTGTCCTGATATCGTAGAAAAAATATCAATGTGAAGGTATAAAATATCTTCAAATGTTGCTAAAATCTGCTTCGCTTAATGCTGATGGCAATTTTTAGGAGAATCTGAGAAAAACTGCTAGTGTATATAAAGAAAGGCTTAAATTCTAAATCAGGGCCTAGTTCCATAGGATTAAACTGGCATATAATCTGTGTTCAGATAAACTGTCAAAATAAGGCCCACAATCAACACTTTTTAAACCTTCCTCTCCACTGGATAATATTAGTAAAATGCATTGTTATCATTGTGATTTTATTTTTTTGTATATATTTATACTTTATGTATAGAAATGTATTTTAAAAGTGTACATTTACATATGACTTACTTCTGGAAGTGGGGCTTAGTATCTCATTATTTTTCCTTTGATCTCTCTAGTGCTTTTCCCCCTCTGCTGGCGACAAACATTTTCTACGAATGTATCTGTGTTGATGGTCTTAGTTCTTTGTGTTAATCTGTAAAAGCTCTTGACTGAGCCCTCTGTGCAGGAAAAGGAAGGTGGCATATCAGATTACATGAGATATGGCTTATCTGGCTCCTCTAGCCTTTTACCTTAAGAGGCCTGGATTTACCAGGACTTCAGGAGATGAAGCTTTGTGGAGAGCCTGTCCTACTATTGTCACTTGTGTGTATGCTGAAGAGAATGTGTGAGAAACTTCTGTCTATAAACCTACCAGAAAACATTGCTGGATTTCCAGCTCTGGAAATAAAACTCTTAAATCTATTTCGGTTGCTTCCTACAACACCAGCACCCCATACAAAGCAAACACAGAAGGTAAAACTCAGATGTCCAAATGCTTCAAAGTGATAGGAAACTTTACTTTCATGGTACAGGTTCAAAAGGCATGGCAGGATATTCTGAGAATTCTCAAATGACTTTAGACATTGGTGTTCAGGCAATTAGCCTTAGTGAAAGTTGGATTGAAGGATTGTTTATGTAAAATAAATAAGTCTTGAAATCCTTATATTCTTAAAGGAATTTGGGGAACTGAATAAAGCGTTTCCCTTTTTTTTTTTGCTTCTAGTAACTCTTGCTTGTTGCTAGTACTGGATTTCTTCTGGGGATTGACTGATAAACTGACAGTGCTTTAGCAGACTTGATTCTGGTTACTGTCCAAGAGGCTGTTAAAAATGTCTTGAAATTGTCTCTTGAAAAAGGGAGTGGTAAGAAAGGCTGTTCCCCTTTTCATTATGAAAGTGAAAGATAACCAGTATAAAGCTTCTAGTATGGTGCCTTCATGTGAAATTTGTTCAAAGCTAACTAGGGACTTGAATTTCATACAATTGGTAGCTAACTGGGCATGGTAGAAGATTTCATCAGTCTTCTGCCTTAAGAGACAGGATTGACTCCACCAGTCTGTGGTAACAGGGCAGTACTTCAGTCAAAGTTTCTTTCAGTTTGTTTATATGCTTCTCAGATACTGATTAACTTAACCAGATGTCTGTGCTGGAGACCTGGGGAGAGGCAAATGCTCACCAAACTGACCAGTTTTGGTCTGTAACTGAGTTGGTGTGGTCACAGCTGGGGTATTCAAACAATTTCTAGTCAGTGGAACTGACAGTTACAGTTCCCAGTGCCAGTACAGCCCCATACTTTGGAGGAGATCCCCATGGAGTAAAAGTGTGTGCACAGTGCTAAACAGGAGTGACCGATGCCAGTTGCTCCGACGCTCTGCTCTCCGTGTCTCCGGTGAGGCCAGGCCTGCTTAGTGCTCCCCTGGACAAGAGATGGAAGTAAACTACTTTATTTCTGTGGGTAAATTTCTTGAGTTTCTTGAGCAGGATCTTGGCAGGCATCAGACAATATGTAAGCAATAGTTTCGAATCAAATACTTGAGTTACTAGCACTTTCATCAAGAATTAGTGATATACATAATTTATAACGTTGTGTAGACATCTGATTGTACGTGTCATAATGCCCCAAACTACTCACTTGTGCTTTTTCATGCCTGATGTACCTTGAACCCATAATTGTGGAATATTTATTTGCAGTTTAAATATGTTCACATTTCCCTGTGTTGAATTCTCTTTACAAAATAATTACATAAAATGGTGTTCTCACTGAAGAAGTTAGCTGTCTGACTGAGTTCATTAAAGCTGGGGATTTCATTGTTCTTCTTGTAGGTCAAACTGACTTCCTTGCAGGTGGCCTGTGCAATGTGCATTGTCCAGGTCTCTTCAGCACCATTACTCAGCCATAACTCATTTATTTAAAAGGTCTCACTAAATATGCTTTCTGGAAGTAGCAGTGGAATAAATTTGTATTTCTAAAACAGAACAAGTTGATGTTCTTAGTCTCACCAGTTTATTTTCATTTCAAGGAAGCTTATTGTGTAAATTATATAGCAAGACAAAGTAGTCTGTAGTTTGGAGAATAATTGGGTTATGATTAAGGGTTAATATTAAAGTTGAGTTTAGGAACAGATTGCAAAGCGTGAGGGTGAGGGTTGTTTTTATTTACTAAGGGATGCCAAAAGCACCTTAGTGTTTGTTTCTTAAGTTATGTTTCCTTTGGTTAACATTACACTTTATAGTCTGTGTATGTGAATTTGTAGTAGAAAATATTTGTATTATAATATTTTACTACTTAACTATATGTATTTTACTGCTGTGTATGACCAATTAAATCTGATGCTGTGACTGATTTTTTTGTGGGCACTAGAACAGATACTACCTTTCATATAGAAATGTGAAGAAGTAAGCCTGGAATCCAGACAGTTGTACCAGAGGTTGAGGAAGGAAACTAAACTTTCTCTGCACCACTCACTGTCCCATGCATTGCATAGTTCTGTTGACAAGGTTCAGTCTGAAACATGTGCCTTTGCCCAATATTTTGTATGACATCAGGCACAGTTTCTGCTGAAAGAAGATACAATATTTGATGGATTGCTGTGATGAGATGTGGTACGTCAAATTTAGTGTTCCAATTGGCTTGTCTTTGCTTTGAGGTCTTCAGGGGTTTTTTTCTTAAGCAATTCTTTTATCTTATGCTGTCAGCAATGTCCTTTGGTAAGAGAATCTAACTGTTCAGGTTAGAATGGATGAAATACTGTTCTCTCCATTAACTTGGAATTCAGTGATGTAGTTTTTAGTATGCAGTCATTTAAAGTTAGAAGGGACCAGTAAGGATCATCGAGTCCAACTCCCTAAAGCTCAGCCATATGGTCTTGTGTCATCCAGGTGCTCTTTGAACTCTGACAGGCTTGAGACCCTGATCACTTCCTTGGGAAGCCTGTTCCAGGGACCCACCACCCTCTTAGTGAAGAACATTTTCCTAATGTCCAGTCTGAATTCCCCTGACATGGTTTCATTCCATCTCCTCATATCCTGTTGCTGCTCACCAGAGAGAGAGGGATCAGCATGATCCCTGTGAGCTGCCCACCTTGAGGAAGTTGTCAGTCATGATGAGGGCACCCCTCAGCCTTCACTTCTCCAGGCTGAAGAAAGAAAGTGACCTCAGTCACTTGAATGGCTTTTCCTTGAGAACCTTTCACCAGCTTGGTCACCCTCCTCTGGATACACTCTGATAGTTTGAACTTCTTGCATTGAGCTGCCCCAAAGTGCACACAGGACTTCAGGTGTGGAGCAGATTCCTTTGGGGAAGTACAGCACCAAGTTTGTGCAGAACAGGTTGCTGAGCCTCAGGATATGCAATTACAGCAAGTGCAGTAGAAAGATGGGGGTGGGAAGTGGTAGCAGGTCGTGCTGCTTGCATGGCTCATATGTCTTATGTCTGGGTTTTGTTTGTGTAAAGTAATTGTAATCTATTCTGCTGGCATTTAGGTATGTATAGCACTGTTGCCCTGTAATCAGGGCTCTACTTGCCTGAAATAAAGTGTTAGTAAGAGACCCAAGCCTATATTTAACCACAAACTGAAAAAGCAAGAAAGAGAAACAATGTCAAAATTACAGAAAACTGTTGCCAAGAACAAGCTGCTTGGTCTTCCTTGTCTCCTTGCTGTAGAGAAATTAGCATCTTCAGGAAGTCTGTGGATTGTGATCCTACATTCCTTCTTCTGTGAGTGTGTTCAGGAACGAATTGAGAAGTTACTGGCTTGCAGCTCTGTATGGTACAGGGCATTTGTCTGTATGATGTGAAAGTTCTTAAAAGTGTTGCATGAAATGGCCTGAAAAGCTGTCATTAAAAGTGGTGGTGTAATTTTAGGATTTTTTTGGTCTTATGTGTTTGAATGTTAGATTTTTTAAAATCAAGGAAATGTCCTTGAAGTGACTCTTCCTTAAACTCATGTAGTGGTTTGAGTTTTGGTGGTTTTTTGAGAGGGGAGGAGTTTGGTGAGTGGGGGGCTTTGGGTGGTTTTTGTTTGTTTTTTCTTTAAATTGTAACTTTCTACCCTGTATCTTAGTCTCTCTTTTGGGGGAGTTTTACCTGATGGCTGCTGTTTTCACTGTTGAGAACTGGGAAGCTGTTTTGTCCCCTAGCCTTTGCTCTTCCCAAAAGCCAGGCAGCTTTTTCCAGGTTGCTGGAAAGATAGCTATGGAGCACGATGCTTCTCCTGTCCCCTCTGTCAGGTGAGTGTGTGTGCTGTTACAGCTTCATTCCTGAGGAACTGGAGAGGAGCAGAGTAGGAAACCAGAAGTGGAGTTTTCCTGCGCAGCCCTTCTGCAATATCACTTAATTTAACACAAATCTAAAGGGTATTTGCTTGGTGTAAATTTATGGTATAAGTGTAATGAATTGTCCTGTCCTTCAGGACAGCCTGAAGTTTGATGGTGCCTGGTTAGCGGAATTGATGTGATAGAGATTATTCTTTTTCTGTTATTCTTCACTCTTTCCCAGCTATGTATGCATTTAGTGAGAGAAATGGTGGCTGTGCAAGTATCTGCCTGATAAATTTGAGTTGCAGTGGTCCAGGAGTACAGGGATTGTAGAAGTTTGAATTGCTTCTCTTTTTCCTTTTTTATTTTAATACCCCCATATGTGTGAGCTTTATTAAAATGTTTAGATACCTTCATATTAGCTTGGCCTGTTTCTATTGTAAATTGTTTGTTCTGGACTAGCACACTAGCATGTGGGTAGAGTGGTATCTGCAGTATGGGATGATAAAAGAACAGCTCTTTACTATATCATTGCTGTGCTTCACTTGGCCTTGAGGCTACTTCTAAGGAAGCAAATAGTTAAATTTTAACTCTACATCCTGTTGTTCAGCTGTTTGTTCATTTGGGTTTTTTATATGATTTGAAGAAGACAAATAGTGGAGGCAGCTAATAATTAACACAGTTCCTTCAATCTCTAAGCTTCTGGATTAGCTAGCATAGTCCCTGGCACTCAGTTGTAATGGCAAAGGGGTTTGTTTGAAGAGTTCATTAAAATTTGCTTCCCAAAAGAAACACATTGTGCTTTTGGAAGGACTTTGTCTCACTGGATTATGTTTCACTCCTATGCTAGGAGTGAAAATCCCTGCCCTATTCCCCAAATTTTAATTTATGCTATGTATTTGTTTCAGTATAGGCCAAAGATACCTGAAGCTGGTCTGACTGCTTGCAAGTGCTTGTTAACCTGTGCTAACCCATGCCAGTTAGCTGTGCTTTGCTCCTGTCCATCTTTGTTATCTAAAAGTAGGTTTTGTGCATGAAATCACAGACCAACTACTGTTTGGCTGTTTTGTTACCATATCAGAACAAATACTCATACTTACAGACATCAGGTGTGACCAGAGCTTTGAGAATGGTCTGTTTAGGCTGTTACCTGGTATATGTGGCTTGTCTTTTTTGGAAATTAACTGTTGATTGGTTGGAAAGCTTTGCTGTCCTACTAAAAATTGCTTGTGTGTTGAGTTTTTCCTCTTTTGAAAGTGGAGAACATTGCCTTATGTCTAAATAATAAACTTCCACATGAACATAAAGCAAACAGATATAAATGAAAACAGAAGAATGACCGAATGTTACATTCATTTTGCATAATGTTCACATAAGACTTAATAATATGCAGATCTAAAAAACCCCAGTGATTCCTTGAAGAGGTAAGATGCTGTCTAGTAGCTCTGACAGGCAGCCTATTGCTGTGGGCAAAGCATATGCTGTGAGCCTTTGCTTTGCATAAGGGTAAAATCCTGCCTTGCTGTTCCGGTGCACCAGATGTGGTAGGAGTTGAAATCATGTTTGCTTTGAACAGCAAATTAGTCTCCTGCACAGGCATGTCTGAATGCCTTTCAGGATTTACGTGTGTGCCCTGTTGCTGGCCCTGCTCTCTGGGACAGATACTCTTCTTTTTGCTTTATTTGCCTCACTGAAATTTGCGCCGAGACTTTACAAAACACTGCTCCATACTTAATTTTGGATAAGCTGTCTGATAACATTAATATATAGCCTTTCTCTGTTCTAAGAGGTATTTTCATTAACAACAATTTGTTGCAAAATTACTTAAGTCAGTTTCCAAAGCATGTATGGTACAGCATCTGTTCCTGGAATTTCTTACTCTCTGTTCCAGTAACTTACGGAATGTTCATTGTCTGTTGCAGGGAAGAAAGGTCAGTTTCACAGACTACCTGCTGGAAAAGATGCATCTGTTTTGTTTTGTCTTTTTTCTTTTGCAATCAATTTTAAGAGGACTCTTAGTGTAAAGATGCATCTTTGTCCATCCACTGAACAAAAAATAAATTTCTTAGTAACAACAGATTTGGTTTGTGAAGATGAAATAGAAGCATGGATTTATTTCAAGAGACACAGCCATGTTTTAAAAAAACATCTATTTTGAAATGTTGTATGTTTTTAAAATTGATGTTCTAAACCTCCTAAATTGCTGTGTTATTCAGAGGACTTTAAAACTGGTTTTTTTTCTCTCCTATGCAGTGCTCATATATTACAAAATATGAAGAGCTGCTTATTATTAAATGAATTTTGTTAGATAGTTTGAAACCTGCTGTTATCATTGAACAGAAAGGTTCAGGTTGTGCAGAAAAATTGGAAGAGATGAACATGTAGCGCAGCACTTATATAATTCTTTCAACAAGATCAAGAAAACAATGAGAGGTCAGAACTAATATGTATGTTTCAGTCTGTAAAAGGAAAAGAACAAATAATAGCTGCATTTGAAAAAATTAGACTAGTCTCATTCTTTAGCCTTTATTCTATCATCTGTGGAATCAGCTGCCAGATTGCAGTGGGTGATACCTGATACTGATGTAGGTGAATATTTGATGTGTAGGATTGTTGCATTTGGAGAAGCATTTTTTTAATTCCTTACTTGGGGAGTTTTCAGAGTGTGAGCATTTAGAACAATAAAGCTTGTTCCAAAGTTTTGTTGGGATATTTAATTAATTTATTCCAAATAAGCTAGTGCAGACTTACACACTTAATGTCTTGCATTGCTCTGGAAAATTACAGCTCTTATTTCTGCTAGGATTCTGTGTGCTTCCAAAGCAAAAGAACCTTTTTCAGTGTTACAAGTACTCTGTTATTTAGCTTTAAGCTGTGAAAACAAGCTTGCTTGGTATCACTACTTTTGGGTGCTTCTGTATTCCTGTTTGTAATCTGCAATGCTGTCTATCAAAACTGTTTGTCTTTTTGTAGTCAGGAGAATTTAAGATTATTTGAGCTTGTGCACCAGTTAATGAAAAAAACAGTTCAGCTGAAGACATTTCACAGTGAATGCTGAATGCTGGCTTTCCTAGAAATGTTCATTTCCTGAATACTAATCTTGCTTTTTTCATCTTGCCTCATATAGAAGTAGAAATATCAGCTAATTCTGTGCTTCATCTTTGACTTTGCTTCACTAAACAAACCCTTGCACATCACAACATTCATTTTCGATTAAACAATTTCTAGAGATGTACCTAAACGAGGTAGGATTTAGGATGACAAGGAATTTTCTGTCTTTCTGAACCTTCACTATTTTTTTCTATGATAGCCTTTCTAGGCAGAATTGATGCTTATAGACTAGAATTTATTTTCCTCAGTGGATAAAGTGGTGGCTTGATAGGTTTTGCTGAAAGGGGCATTATTTTGTCAGATACCATCTCCTTCAATGAGATCCTGAGGTTCTAGTAGGTACTTAAACCAGTACATTCAATCCCTGAATCTTGAAATAGGCTTCCTAGAAATGGGACTTCCTGTGGCATCCAATGCTTGATTTGCACTTGTTCTTCGGCTAGGGTTTAAGCTGTGATTAAATTCCACGTAGAAGAATGTGTCTGTTATGTGAAGCTTAGTTTGATTTTTCACAGACTGCTGGATTGATCTTTGTCTCCTTTTTTCTTTTATTTTCCTGAATAAAATGCAGCGTATTTTATATTCCTTTATTTGCATCTTTAAAGCTTTGTTTTATTCTTTCAGTAAAGCTGCTATAAGCAGTATGACTGAAGCTAGCCCCAGTGCTGAAATTAGTCCCTCCCTGTGCAGACTCTCACTCTGATATGCACTGATGGCTTTGCTGAAAGAAATTACCACACAGACTTCCCAAGCTTAGTCCCCCTCTGGGGCTCTGAGCAAATTGCTTAGCTTGTCTGTCCTGGTTTCCCAGCTGTGGAGTTGGAGTAATTTATTACCAGTGTCAGTCATAAGAACGCTGAGGGTGAATCTGTGAGGGCTGTATCTGCACAGTGTCTTTAGGGCGTCGAAGCAAGTAACGTGTAATTGTAATTTTATTATTAATATTGGTTATTTCATTAAGGTGTTATTTTCTAACAACATTGGGGTAGATTAAACTCATTTCGTCAATAAACTGGCATCCTTCCAGCAGCATTAACTCAGTTCAGGCTCTTTGTCTAACAGTGAAGCCTAAACATGTAGCTAGCTCTGTAAAGAAAACAGCAAATGCCTAAAGAAACCCATACTTTCTTGTTTTTAATCTAGACTGTGGACATCCATAAAGAAAAGGTCGCTCGCAGAGAGATAGGCATTTTGACGACCAATAAGAACACCTCAAGAACTCACAAAATTATAGCACCAGCGAACATGGAACGTCCTGTAAGGTATATTCGAAAACCTATAGACTACACGGTGCTGGATGATGTTGGCCATGGCGTAAAGGTAAGAACTCCTGGACACTTGAGGACTCCAAGTTACACAGACCAGGAGACAGGGTCGGGGCAGAGTGTTGCTGATACTCAGATGTTTAGTTCCTTTGTGGTAGGAAGGATTATGGGTGTGATTCGCTCCCACATGGAAACATTTCAGTAACAAAATGGATTGTTGTACAGTGAGGGTTTTTGAGCAGTGTTTGCCATAACCTTGTGACTGTCAGTGATAGTCACAGTGTCAGGAAATAATGGCTCATGATCTTAGGCTAATGATTTGTCAAAAAAGCCATGACTGACATTTAAAATTATCACTACTTCCTCCTCTAGATTAAGTTGTCACTGCCACTCAGTTTTTCTCAAAACTGAAGAAATAAGGGAAGTCATCTCTTATGCAGAAATTGGCTGGTGGGGGTGGGGGTTTTTGGTGGGCAAACAGAAGAAAGGGGGTCAGCTAGTTTGCATTTAAATCTCAGTGCATTTGATGTCAGCCTTGGACAGCCTAACTTTCCTTTTCTCTAAATAAAAGCCTTGATAAGATCATGTCTACCTCTCTTGAAATAACTGTAGTTAGAATGAATTAATATAACACCATTTGCTCTCTGGTCATCTTTTTGTAAAAAATACCTTTGTATCCCTCTAGACCAAGCATTTAAGGTATGTTCAGTTTGCAACAATCTTCTCTTGGATGGCATTTATTCAAAACCTGTGTGTGCTCTGGTCAGTCAGTTGTGCAGCTGTGTCAGCCCATCATGTGCCCTTTGAATCACTGAGCTCAAGGAACAGATCTTTCAGAATGACTTGGCACAACAGAGTACCTGGGTACCTCCTGCTTTGTAGTAGCCTTCCAAATGCCACAGGAGTCCAATTCCAACACAAATTAGAAAGCAGTTCTATACCATGACAGCTGTAGACTATGAATTAATGTAGGGACTTTAGACTACCTGATTTTTTTTTGTTTGTAGGTGAACCTGTATTAAACCTGTAGCTCTTAGGATTGTTTTACAATAATAAATTAAGCCAGTTGTGATGAATAACAGTCTTGTGTAGAAGCCTGAAAGACGTGTTCTGAATTGCTATAAAACACTAGAAACACCAGAGTCAGAGAAACTGATGATTTTTCAGTATAGCCTGCATTTGAGGAGAATGCTCTATGAATAGAGAGTACAGGAATTCAATGTCAGGTTATTGGTTTCTGCATTTGAGTGCTCCAGGGACCAAGTGCCGTAGAAAACTTTAAAAGAAGAATAATTACTGTTAGTCTCTGAAATTAATGCTTTGCTGAATTACATGCATTGTGCAGACTCAAAACAGGTTGCTTGATCCATGAAGGCTGAGGTTATTAGGGCTTAGCTGTTGTATTTTCCAATATCACTTTTTTTTTTTTGGAGTACTGGTGTCTTTATTCATGTGACCCTCTTTTTTTAGTGGGTGGAAATGAGGTGCTGTTTACCCATTTCTAGGCAGTTCTTATGGAATGGTTTTGGTAAAGGGTTTTTTTTTTGAACATTAGTAGTTTATTTAATACTAAAAGCTTGATCTTCGCAGAGGTAAAAAAGCCTCTAGTAATTACCAACTCAGTTACAAGCAAGCTGCAAATTATATCTTGGTATTAATAGTTTCTTTGAGTGACTGGCCTAAGTCTGTTTTACAACTGTGAAAGGCATGAAACAGTTGATATTTATGTAGACTTGTTACACAAATGAAATAAACTGCCAGCCAGGCCTCAGCTATGTAGTTCAAGGTGGCTGCCATGCCTCAGAGACACTGTTGAAAAGTTTGCTGAGTTAGTGAATGACACAATTAAATGGTTTAGCCATCTTATTACTTGGGTTCCAAGAGTGTGACACAGATCAAGGCTCTGAGTCACTTAGATGCAGGTAGTGGTGTTTGTTACGAGAAAATCAAACCAAAACAACTTAAGAAGCTGGATCAGGTCCTGTTGGAAGTCAGCACAAGTGAAAGATGATGCTGAGAATCTGAGTTGCCTCTTGAATCTACAGTTAGGGGAGAGCATGCAATAAACTGAATTGCAAACTTTGTCTTGTCCAGAGTGGTCTTAGAAGATGCTTCAGTCTCTGTTAAGTTTTAATTTCTTGAGCAGAGATTTCACCCCAAGTTGGACAGTAACATGTGCAATAAGGCCTTAGAAACTATGTTTCTCTAGAGAAAAAGGAGTTTGAGGTCTGCTTAGAACACTTGTCAGTTTGACTAACTTGCAGATCCTTGAATGTTTTATGCTGTAGCAACTGTCAGTAAAATACAGCACAACACATATATTGGCATTTAAGTGTTAAATATAAATTCTACAACACTTTGAAATCTGTAGATGACAGTTTATTGCTGTTAGAGGGACTCTGTTCTGGTGTAGGATTTGATAAAGAAACAAAGGAAAAATACAAGGAGGAGAAATCAAAGATACAGACTGGATTATACCCTGTTTCTGCTTTTATTTATTTAAATATCGATCCTAAGAAAAATGTTATTTAAATATGCAATATATTTTATGAGGTGATCCTGAATTGTTTCATGTGGAAAGTGGAGATAAAAATAATGTCTCATAGAGTTAAATAACGAAATTAGGGAGGTGTGTAATCCTCAGGGTAAATGCTGTCTTCACCATACATCTTCCATCTGAGCAAATGCAAAAACACCTCCTGTGTATACTCACAGTTCATTTTCTTTGTTTGTCTCTGCTTGTCATGGCTGTGTAGAAAGGATGCAAAAGCAGATGCATGTGCTTGGGGCATGGAGAAGGGCTCTGCATGCCTCCCTCTGTCTGACACGCATGCAGCAATTTCTGTGGGGGCAGCTGAGGGTGGAGGTGGCAGTGATGGGTAAGCAGCTGCTCTCTGTAGCAGGTTTCCTCACTGATGGGAGACGTTTCCTTGGAAGGCACTGCAGTTTCCTCCTCCAGCACGTTCTTGTTTGAAAAGCTTTTGTAGAGATTCCTAGGATCACAGAGGTGCTTTCTCCTTTAGCCTGAAACCTCTATGGCAGCCCCAAAGTGCCCCAGCTGCTGCACTCCCTGCTGCTTCCCTTTGCAGGGACAGATACTGACAGTGTCTCCAAAAGTTGGATTTTTTTATATAAATGTCCCTAGGAAGCCAAACCTAGCATTAGTCCAGATCATGAGGGCTTGTAAAGTTGGTTTGCTAGCAAGAAGGCTTTCCTTTGCAATACAAATATGTGTTGATGGCTCCAAGAAACACACAGGGAAGCATTTTTGCTGGCCTGTTAAGTGGTTGCTCAGCTGTCACCCTCTGGGCATAGGGGAATGTAGCTAAAGTAATTCTTTGTAAACAAGAGTAAGTGTCGTTATCTACCTTCCTGTGTAGTAGAGCTTGGTTTAAAATTATTAGGCAGAGGCTACTTTAACGTTTCCTTCCTCCTCTTCTCCTTTATTTTGTGAAAGGAAAGAAAAAAAATACTGTGCCAGCAAATAAATAGGTCAAACACAATTACTCATACAGAAAATCCTCAGTTTAAGAGCAGGGAGAAGGAGGAAGCTTTGGAAGCTGCTTTAAAAACCTTAAATTTGCCCTTAAAAGCCAAATTCAAATTGGCCTTTGAATTTATAATAATCTTCTTTTTGAATAGAAGGCAGGTGGAATTGCAGCAATTTGTAAAATGGCAGCTAAGTAGGAAATTGAAGTGATGATGCCTTATGGTTAAAGGCAGATAAAATGTTGAATACATGCCTAATTGAAATGCCTAATAGCTGTAATTGGATCAAGTTTATTTTATGGAACTAATAGTTCTTCAAAACCAAACTTGATCACTTTTCAGTTTTATTTCAAGGAAAAAAATTGTAATTTTGTCACCATAAAAAAAATTTGCATTTCAGCACATGAAAGCTGTAAGAAGCTTTTGAGCCCAGAAAGTCAAACAGGAGTTAAGCATTCAGAAATCTTTCTCAAGCAAATGGAATTTGGAAGGACTCCCTTAAAGTAGGGATTGGGCCAGAACTTGACAAACACTAAGCTTAGGGAAGGGAGTCTTGCTTTTAGCCTTGTGCTTCTCAATATGTCCTACTTGTCTGCAGTCATTATGCTTATATCTGTGTCAGTGCAAAACAAAATTGGAGATGAGATGCTGATGTGAGGGTGAAAGGCTACCTAATCGTGCCTACTTACCCTTTAGGATAAGACTGTTTATGTGTAGCCACTGGAATACTAAATTTTAAATAATTCACCCTAATAAAACCCAAGTGAGATAGGGATCCTGAACTGGAGCTGCTACTGCCTGTCCCCTTACCAGCCTCTGTCAGACATTCACGCTTCAGAGGATGTCATGTTGCCAATTTCATTAATGTCACATCATCCCTCTGGGGTCATGGCCAAACAGTAAATATTGCTGTAGGGTAAAGAATGCTTCTCTGGGGGAAAAAGGAACTTCCAGTTGCCAACTCTAATGACTCTGTTGTGAGTGTTAACACTGTGTGCTGTCCACAGGGCACTTGCTACTGGAAATTCAGAAGTGTGCCTAGTGTCATCTGATATAATGTAGGTTTCAAGCCTTTCAGCTTGCAAAGGAAAAACAAAACTTTGAGGTCTCTTTATTTTCTATTTTTTTATACTAGCCTTACTTTATTGTAGTTAGACTCAAAGTCACCAACTCAACTGAAAACTCTTAAACTATTTAAATGCAGGAATCTGGGTATCTTTCTCTGAAAGAGACTACTGAGTGCTGAGAGAACAGTGTTAAGTTTGTCTATTTGTCTAACATCCACAACAGGTTTTTGTATGCTAATGCTTTTTAATTGCAAAGTAAAAAATAAAAAATAAAGGAGAGAAGCAATGCTAACAAACTACATCTGGTTGCCATTACCAGAAAACTAATGACTAGGTTGCAAATATTAGTAAAAGGTTAAATTTCCCTGAAGAGAGTCTTACCTATATATATATTCAATTTTAAAGAAGTGATAATTTGAAACCTTCATTTCCTCAAAATAATCTGCTTTACTATAGACTATAAGGAAATGAAGAATAAATAAAAGCCTCTGACCCATTCTGATAAGAAAATTGAGAGACAGGAATAATTTCTTTAAAACTGCACAAAACTAGCATGGCAGAAATGTTTTACCCTGAGTGTCTGACACCCACATACAGCCTGCCTGCTGAACAACATCTTTGACTGCATATTCTACCAAATATCTTGATTTCTGTAAGGAAACCATGTTCTAGGCTTTACTGGTGCTTTACTGTATCATTTCCTCAGGCATTCCCTACCTTCACGTACAAGCACCTTTCCAGCTTCTGCTTTTTTTGCTCTGTGTATCCTTGTGGTATTTTCTAAAGTGCCCCAGTGATGAGACAGAAGGCAATCTTGTGAAAAATTGCCTAGCTGCACACACATAATAGCATTTCAAAACATCTTACAGCAAGCTACCTTTCTCCCATGACTAATGAAGGAAGTACCTTTATTAGTAAAAGGGATGTTGGCTAAAGAGTCAAGAGCAAACGTGGGTTTTTTCTATTGTGGTTGATGACTGTGATTATTGGTCAAAGCTAACACATCTTAGGCTGACTATTGCTTTTAGAGACCCAATATATAAAAGTTCCAAGTTTGCCAGATACTTACTATTAATGGAGATCAGACTGGCATGCTTTTTAAACCCTTGTTTCCATTGAAGAGCATTAATACTGGATGGTCTTGAATGACCTCTTTCAGTCATCCTAGGTATGGCAGGATATAGAGTGAAATTGGCTCTTTAAATTCTGGAGTTGCAGAAATAATGAGTGAATACAGCAGGGGAAGTACAACCAGCCTGCATAGAGATTTGAAGTTTCTGCACTCTGAAATTGGAGAGTTCATAGCTGAAATGTGCAGGAGAAACTTGCTGAATGTCAGCATGATAAGAATTTTGCTTCTGTGTGCAGGTGGTCTTTTGTGTGCTTACAGATAAATTTACTCAAATAAATGAATTATTTGCAACCATCCCTACCCCTAGTCTTCCAAGCACAGTTTATAGCTCAGATGATAGCTTTATAGTTCCCTGAATCATGACTAACGTTCCACCATGACTTGTTACTTGGCATGAAAACTATTACAAGCATTTAGATGGCTGCCTCCTGAAGCCAGCCCTCCATGTCTGGGCATCCTTTGGCCATCAGTAGGTACCTGATTTCCTCACACCCTTCCTTTCTGTGCCATTCTTGGTCTTGTCCCTTTGATCTCATTTACAGCAGCCTGCAGTACTGCTTTTGGCAGCAGGTGTTTTTGTACTCTTCAGACTACCAGAACTGAGTATGCTGGAATTGCCAAAAGAGTTGCCTTAAGCAAATAAGTCTCTTGGTACACTTGCTTGTCCTTCCAAACCCACAGCTGAAGTTCTAAAGTCCAGGTGCTCTGAATTCCTGGCATCAGTTACAGGAGCAGCCTCAGTTTTGGCTTTGATAAATGCATTGTGTGGCTGTTGCAAACCCCTGTTCTGCCTGTTGCCTTCATTGCTTTGCTCCTTTCCTGCCCACTGCTGCCTCTCAGTCCTAGGCCAGCCTGCTCTCCCATGCTCTCCAAACCCTGTGGATGTGTCACTGCCCTAGCTGTGACATTTCGGAAATGCATCAGCATTGACTCCTATTTCTCAAACTTGAGATTGTAGTTTCTTTCTCTTAGTTTTGTGACAACCCTTAAAGCTTTATCCAGTACAGCCACATGCTTGTTGGGTTTTCCATGGAAAGGCAAGATTGTTCTATTTGCTTCTTTAAAACATGATCTCCTATATCATTGCAAGAAACCCCAAGCAGTACTGCTGCCTACCCTGTTTCCTTTCTGGGAACGTCCTGGTCTGTCTAGTTCTCACCCTCAGCATCACAAGCATCCCCAGCAAGCCTACAGACTGTTTTTGTTCTGATGTGTGTCATCCAGGATGCTGGTGTCGGGTTGAAAACTGTCTCCTGTGTGTGCAGTAATACAAGTAGCAGGAGGAGAAGGCAGTCATGCTCCTCACAGCTTCTGCAGGAGTTCTTAGTGATGCTCTTCATTTGACTAAGCTTTTTTCCTTCTGCACCTCCTGTCTCATTTTATACCCTCTCAGAACAGTCTCTTCCCTCTTCAAGCTGTGAACCGTATGCATGCTACTGCTTCTCTTCCTCCTGCCCTGCTTTTCCCTCCTTCCTGGCTCTGACCTTCCTGGTACTGATCAGGCACTTGGTGATGGTTGTGTTCTGCCAACAGGCTGGCTGGCCTAGAGGCATTTGTACAGAGAGGCTTGCAATTAAGCACATGCCTGCCACTCCTTTTGGTATTCTGCTATCTTCTTCAAATCACACAGAATCTAGACCCTGCTACATAAACTGGTCTCAATTCCAAGCAGGTTTGTAATATTGCTTAGAAAGCACCACATTTGGTTTTCAGACCAAGAAATGCAGCAATGTTGACCTCATAAGCTCAGCCAATAAACTAAAAAAAAAAAGTCTCCTCCTAATTAATTAGCTTGTTAACCATGATTAAATAGCCATATGGTTCATTTGCTTCCTCCCCCCTTAGTTAGGTCTTTTGGATCAGGAGTTGCTCTCCCATGTGAATCCCAGTTCCTTTTGTGTTTTGGCCTTCTGTTTTCCTGCCTGTATGATTCTTGTTTAGGCTGACAACAACAGAGAGGACATCTACAGACCTTTTTACATACAGAAAGCAGTATGACAACAGTTTCTACTTCTTCTGAACAGTCAAGTGTGTATCTGTATATTGTTTAACTGATAGCAAAAGAGATGAAGCTCACCTGATGTAGTGCTAGAGACAGGAATAAAGGTCAAGAGTTGTTGAACTTCAGATAAATGTTTAGTGTACTTAGCAGTAGAAAGGTTTGAAATAAGATGAAGATTAACGGAATCATTGCTATATGTCGATATTCATCCTGTCACTGCAGTAGAGGCAGAATGTAACAGGGATTAGGAGGGGGATGGAAGTACTCACCATAAATGCTGAGGGACACTGCATAAGGGAAGGAAAGAAAGGAAGCTTTTTGGTTTTGTATTTTTGAGGCAGGCAAATTTAGTAGTAGAGGCTGGATAAGAAACCATGCCACCCTTCCTTTTAAGCCTTCAAAAAATTTCTAGCTATGTCTGAAGAGGAAGGACAGAATGAAGAGTTTCATTTTTTGGCCTCCATGAACAAATTCCTTGTATTATGCCATTGCTGTTGGCAACTGGTAATGTCAGAGGAAGGGTCACATATTCCTGTGAGAAGAGAAAGCAAATTGCATTACTCAAGTCTTGTTTTAAAAATTCACTACTTGGGAGAGTACTCTGGCATCTTGGAAACTGAACCTGCATGTTTATCCATTAAATAAGTATGTGGGGACAGAGGTGGTTTGAATGCCTGTGAACTCTGCTGATGAACTTCTGCCTGGGCTGGGAGTAAATGGGTTGACACTCAAATTTACTTACCAGAGCTAAGCTTTTTTATCTGAATTTTGGAACAGGATTTATGTTCCTGTTCTTATAATATGAATAAGTTAAGGACAGTGGCTTTCAAGCTCGTTTCATTTGTAAACCACAGCTGTTTTTCATTGGTTTTGCAGACCCTGTCAGAAGTCTCAAATGCATGTTTGCTCTATAGCATGTTACTTTTTTTGTTGAGTTCATGGATGCCTTTAAACTAGGAGGAGGAAAAGAAGATGCAAACCACAGTTTAAAATGCTCTGTCTTAGAAGGCTTGTTCTGGAAGTAACAGTTTAATTCCAAACAACCTCAAAAAAAGCATTGGGATCATTTTAGTTTGGGTGTTTGTATTTGCCTTATTTTTTTTTAATTGGTGAAATTAACCCTTTCAAAAACATGATGCCTGTCCCACTCTCCCATGACCCCTTTGCTCTCCCCAAAGATGAAAGAACTTGGCTTGAGTTTATTTAAAAATGTTACATTTTCCTCATGAGGCCAAGTTTTAATTTTTTTTTCCTCTACAATCATGAAGGCTGTTAAAATGATACAGTGGAGTCATATAATGACTTGATTCTAAGAGCTAAAGTCTCAGAATAACAATCATTATAACCCTGCCAGCACAGTTTTGAGCAGCCAGCGTCGTGCTGGCTCGAATCGGATTTCAATCAATAAACAAGAGGTGAAAGGCGCTGCTGCTCATCCTGTTTTAAAATTCCCTTTTCTTTATTTACCATTCAATGCAGTAGCTAGAATTTTTTAAAAACATATGAAGGTTAAGTGTCAGAGCAAGAGGCCTGTCGATTCTGTGCATATTGCTGGAACTGTGGTTTTGTGAACGAATTCTGAAGTGCATATTGCCATTGAAATAGCACAGATTTGGGTTTGGACTTGAATGGTCAGCAGAGGGCTTTTCAACCCTTTGCTGCCCATGAGGAACCTGGTAGACATATCTGGCAAAGCTTAGCTAAACTTAATTTTGACACAAGTGCTTTTCCTGTGGTCACTTTGTCAGAGATTTTCAATTCCTGACACAGCAGATTCTCTCTTAGTGTTCTGGGATGAGCTAATTATCAGTAGAGACAAATAATTTCTTTAAAATGTGATTATCTTTAGTTTAACCTGTCCTGTCAGTTGTGATGGATCTGCCATTAATTTCTACCTTTTTCCCCCCCTTTTTTTGCCAACGTTAAGTGGCTAAAAGCCAAGGTAAGAAGTGTTATTTATCCTTTGACCCACAGTGCCTCATGTGACTGATAGTAGAGGCTGCAGAGCCATTAAAACCGAAAACTAGCGCTCTCTTACACTCTCTTCTGCTTTCCATAGGATATTTAGATTAAACATGCTATACTTTTTTTTTCATTTACAGCATTTAGCGTGTCAATATATCTACGATACATTGACATCTGCATTTATACATAGATACATTAATTTCTCTAACACATATAGTGCTTTGCTCTGAATTCAGTAGATGCCTTGTTTCCCTTCACTTACATTTTTTGCAGGAGACTTCCCAGACAACCTGAATGGCTCTGCTAGTCAACTAGCAGGGGCAAATTGAGAAATTCTGGGCCACGCTGGCTGTATTGTACTGTCAGTGTTAAAGTTTGATTTAAATTGTTGCCATCCGAATGGCAATGAATACAAATGTGGCTTCCTTTTAAGGGAAAAAATGATAGAAGACATTTGTGCATGAACCTGTCAATTGCCTGCCTTTCTGTTATAAATTAATAGTGAAAATAACATTAAGCTTGTGTTTAGTCTCTTTGTATTTACTGGTGTCTGTCTCGTGTGTAGCTGAAAACTTGCTATTGGACAGCTGTCTGGGAATTCTCACTTCATATTCTTACACTTAAAAAAAAAAAAAAAAGAAGCTGTCAGTAATAGAATTGCTCTGTTATAAAAATACAATCATGTTTTCCCTTATTTCAGCATGGAAATAACCAGCCTGCAAGAACTGGCACCTTGTCAAGAACAAATCCGCCTACACAAAAACCACCAAGTCCTCCCATGTCAGGCCGGGGAACTCTGGGGTAAGAATGGACTGCCTGGTCCCTTCTGTGTAATAGAAATTTTTAATTGTGCCACTGTTGGTGTTTCTTCAATTCATGGATAGATGGCAATTCTGGTTTCCTTTAGCAAAAAAATAATCACAGTGACCTTTTTTGTATAAACCCCTTCAGCTGCATTGACTCTTGTTTTCAGGATGACTTTTTGAAAGAATTTCTTTTTTTCACAGGGAAGGATTTAACATGGGTATGGGTAAATGAGGAGGCTGTTGTTATTCCTGACTTTTGGGGAGAAATCCTTGGTGACAAAATCATAAAGTTTTAACTTCAGTAGGGGAAAGACTTTACGGGTGAAATTCTTGTCCACTCATTTCTCAATATTAAAAGAGCTATGAACTGGCTGTTTGTGCTGTAATTGTTGCATTATCTAAGCAAAATTTATGGCATTGTGAACACAGTGGCAACATTGATTCTTGCTAGCTTGTGCATTTTTATTTTTATACTTAAATGAGGAAGGATTTTGCTATTCCCAAGTCCCACTGTGAACAGAGTTCCCTGCATCTTTTTTGCTGCTGTGGATCTGTGGGGAGTGAAATCTGCTTATCTTGGTGTGCCAGCAAGTAGTTGTTGCTAGAGACGAAAACATTAATACTTGAGAAGCTCAGTGCACGTGCCATATGGTTTTGTCTGTCCAACTGTGCAACATCTTCCAAAAGGCATCCTAAATGACTTGTTCGTCACACTCAGTCTTCCCTTTATACTGTGGAGGACTGAGGCACTGTAAAGGTGGCTGGTATGGCTGTTTTGGCTTCAGGTAAGTTGTCTTGGAGAGACAAGAAGCTGGAAAAATGAGGAATAATGAGACAGAAAAGGATGGGGATCAGGAGCAACGATCAAGGAAAATTAGAAGCAGCAATTCCTTTTGTTGAAGACTTACTGATTTTTAATCCCTGTTTGATGCTTTGGTAGTAGTGTTTGCAGCATATTCCACAGAGAAATTAACCTAGAGGTTTCCTCAGCATGTTTTCTGAAAATTCCCATTGCTCAGGGGCATGAAATCAGTATTCCATTGTGTCTCTTATCCCAGCTGAGAGAGTTGTTTATCAGCCCTGAGAACCTGGGTAGCACTTTCATGTCCTCTTCAATGCTTGCTAGTGAAACAGCAGCATCGATGTACTGGTGAGCTGCCCCTCTCTAATGCTCCCCCCTGAACATGCCAGAGCTGTTTGGTTCCCTTAGCTGATGCCTGATAAGGATTAATCAGCTGAATGTCATTTCCAGATGAGCTTGACAAGCGGCAGCAGTTGGCTGAGGGGGAGGAATAATGTGGGTTTGTAAGAGAGATTTCTATCTGCCCTTCTTGTTCAGGAAGTACAGCTCTTGTCTTGAGCAGCCGTGTTCTGCCAAAGCATGAAATATCACAGGCATGACTTACCCTAATTTATGCAGAAAAAATCGCTAGAAACCACAAGGATGCTACTCATCTCCCTTTGATCCAGAAAACAGAGATAAGTATGTAAAACCAGAAAGAGCTTAGTGTGTAACATTGCCCTTTAAGTAGGTGCTGCCTGTTGTGCAGCTTGTCCCTCCGAGGCAGGACTGTCTAAAGGAACATGGTGGGGAGGGAGTCCTGCATGGAAATCACTCAGAGTAAAAAGTGAAGGGGACTGAAGTAAGCAGGGGTCTCTTCACAGGACCAGGGAGATTGTGGAGATCATTGGGTGCTCAGGTTGGAAGTGCCATGGAGGAGTGAGTGAATTGCTGGAGCTGGATGGGGCAGGAGTGGTTGAAGTCATTCCTTGAGGATCCTGGAGCAAAGCAAGGCCTTGGGCTCCCTGTAGCTCTTCCTAGTGGCAAGGGCTCCCAGGATCACCCTGAAAATACTGGGGGACAGTGAGGTGGGGAGCTCTGAGCAGTGTCAGGAAACAATGTTTTTGTCTTCCATCTATAACAATTTATTATTAAAACTTCTCAAAGAAAAAAGTGGAAACACTGTAACTGTTTCCAGATACTGTGGTGTTTGTAAATTACCTTGTCTATATGAAGAATTGTAGATGATTTTAATATGCAGGATGTCACCACCTATAGATCTGCCAAAAGAGATCAGTTGTGGAAAAAAAGAAGAAATTTTATATTCCAGTCATAAGCAATAGAGATCTAAAGACTACCAAATAAAAATGATAAGCAGGGAAGACTGTTAATGTGCCTCCAAGTGAAATAACCTTGAAAAGTAAGTTTAGTACTGGTGCTTTTCATAATGTAGAAAGAAAGTCAGTAAGTTTCTTAAAATACCAGCAAGCTGTATAACTTACCAACTCAGTTATAACCAGTAATTGAACAAATTATTAAATGCCAGTAGTTTGGTATTTTTGGTTTTGCTTAGCTCTGGTGCATTGCCAAATTGTGTGTTTTGCAATGGGATCTCTCAGTTGCTGGTGAGAACTGAAGAGCTCTGTACAATAAATGCTCTGTTCTCATGGCAGTAATGGCTCTGGTAAATAGATCTCGAAAGAGCCGTGTTACATTTCTGACTCGACGCAGTCTGCCAGGTTGGAATTCTCTGCACTTCGCTTTCCTGGGCCACAGAATGCAGACAATGAAGCTCATCTGTGAGGCACTTTCAGATCTGCTTATGTGAGATGAGGTTGCTTGATTACTGTGTGAAGCAGTGCTCCTAGGAAAAGCACTGGTGATTGCAAATGTCACTTGTTCTGTGAATCTTGATTCAGCCTTGCTGATGTCTTAATGAGATGAATACCTTTAGCCAAGAATACTTCTGGAGAGGATTCTGATGGGAAGGGGCAGGGGGAGGGAAGAGGAAATTGGTACAACGGAAATTTGTCGTGTGCTGACAGGTAACCCCGGAGTGTTATGCAGCTATTGTATGTTAGGTTGCTCAAATAACGTATTTTGGGTGGTAGGTTTAGTTTAGACTTTTTTGACCAGTTTATGTGCTGTAGGCCAACTTGTATGGGTCTGTCTATGTAAGAGTATTTTGGGCTGTTGATTGTGACCTGTCTACCCTGCCCCTTGGGATTTTAACGTGCTGCAGTGTGGGTCACTGCAGTGATCTTTCATGAAAAATTTACAAAACAAATGGATTTATGACTTCACTTATTTATCCTTTTAATCTTCTGATTCTTTATCTTTCTGTCTTCAACTCTTTTTTCCCTTGACCAGACGAAATACTCCTTACAAAACCCTGGAGCCAGTCAAACCGCCAACAGTCCCGAATGATTACATGACCAGCCCTGCCAGGCTGGGCAGTCAGCACAGTCCAGGAAGGACAGCTTCCTTGAACCAGAGACCACGAACACACAGGTAGGTAGGGTGTTTGCCCACAGTAACTCTTTCCTGCCTGGCAAGCCAGTGTTTACTAAAGCCACAGAAAAGCCTTGAAGCTTTGTCCCTCTCAGCTTTTTGTTGAAAAGCAAAAAGGTGAGTTATTCTACCACTGCATCAACAGAACTTTACTGCATTGCTGACTTCCCTAAGTCACTTCCACGAAGAAATGCTTCCATATTCAATATTCTGAGTGTAGCTTTAAAAAAAATGTTAGTTTTTTCTTGAATTGCAAGGCTAAATGTTTCTCTGAGTCTCTTGACAGAGTTCATTTTTTTTTTAAATTTGATTTCTATCACAGGCTTCAAAACTGTAGGGAAAAAACAGATGAAAGAATTCAATATAGTTAGAAGTAAAAGGTTAGCTTGTTTTTTAGAGAGCTTCTTTCTTAATATTTTTCTTTTTTTAAAAACTCCCAGTAAGCAGTTGAACATGGTAGGTCCCTAACAGAGACTGAGAGAGTATTTTAGACACAGTTGGTGATGAAATACTGTCAGAATTAAATAACTTCTAAATGTTGCTGCATTGAGGATCTTGTTAGTCCGTTTAGCTGGCTACTGTGAATGCTCCTTACTTCTGTCTCACAAGATCTTCTTTTATGTAGGCTGCAGTTGGAAATTCAGCTGCAACCATGGTGACAGGATCAAGGTCTTCAGCAGACAGAACACTAATTTTGAAGGAATTATATTGGCTTCCATTTCAGATCACCGATTTTCTTTCTTGTAATGTTATTTTCCAGAGAGATATATTTGAATGATTCACACTTGACTCCTGACTGATTTATAGCTATCCAGGAGTGGTAAATAAACTAGAACTTCACTGAGTACTCTTAATTAACATGAATGAACTAAAGTGAAGTTTCAGCTTCAGAACATCTTATCTGCTTAGTTTCCTTTACATTATCCATTTAATGCATATAAATTCAAGACTTAAACTAAGAAGTACTCTTAGATAACAACAGATTCTACCTGAATCTTGATTCTTTTTCAGCTCCCTCAAAGAAAATAAATGTTATGGCCTCCGAAGGCATGTGTAGAAATGCTACCCAGTAGTTCACTGTTTTGCATTGCTGGCCTCTGATTTGCATATCATATAACATTAGTTAGACAAATTTTTGAGCTGGCTGTACTGTTACCTTTCAGACCACCTTAAAAACAAACTTCTGCATAAAAGGTGTGTGTGTGGGTAGTGGGGACTGTTAGATATACAGAAAATTAAGCACACAATACCCCACACCCCACCCCAACTGGTTTATCATGTCCAATCTCAGTTAAAATCTCAGCAATCTAAACTTCTGCTCTGAGTAGAGGAAATATTCCTTCAGCTAACAGTATAATTAATCTTAAATAATTATTTAGAGTTTAGCCATGAAGTCTTCCAGCCCCAGCATACTACTTTCAATTATTACAAAGCCCCTGAACTACTCCTGCAGTTGTTAGTGCATTGCCTAGAAATTGCATGGTTGATTACTTTTATTTTTTTAAGATTTAATTGCACATTTCATTCATAGTGATGTTTATCAGCTTAGTTAATTCCATTTATTAGAAGTGTAATGCATCCAGACTTGATTATCTGTATGTAATTGTAGGTAAGGACAGAGGCATTTAATAGGGAGTTTTTCAACAGTGTGTAATTGAGTTAGGCTAGCAGAGCTCACACAAGCAGTGTGACTGTTGGTGTGCTTTTGTAGGAGATGCTGGCTCACAGCTGTGTTTTTCTTTTGCAGTGGCAGTAGTGGAGGAAGTGGCAGTCGAGAGAACAGTGGAAGCAGCAGTATTGGCATTCCCATTGCCGTGCCTACCCCTTCACCGCCAACCATCGGGCCAGGTATGTGGGACTCCTCCCACTCCACATAAGGCTGCTTGTTACGTTCCTGTGTTTGCAGAGGGACTCTGACTAAACACGATGGGGTAGAAACTATCCTGAAGCACAGGCCTGCTCAGGAAATCACTTCTGAGCGTCTAAGGTTTTGATTCTTTACCAAGAGTAGTTGCAGGACACAGTCAGTTAATGAGCAATGGACAGCTAAAATACCTTTGCTGGTCCATGTTCTTACAAGACAATCAAGGGTGTACCGGGGGAGTAAAAGACAAATGTATCCTTTTAAAGCTTAACTGTAATTTTAACTGCCTGTCTACAGTTTGGCATTTCTGGATGCCCTGAGAGCAGCAGTAACTATGTACATGTTCAGTGGGAAACACTGGCTTCTGAAATGCCCTGCTAACCTGGCCATCTGCGGTGCAAGAACCGCAGGATGTCTCAGCACTGGAGGCACACTCCCCTGTGTTTAAGAATGATGAATGGTGAGATTGAGTAGGGTCCTTCTTTATTATTATTATCTTAGTAATAAACCAGCCCAGTCACCTATTTACTGTGTATTTTGCAAGCCCTTAAGGCATAAGAAAATAGTGGAGTTTTGGTGTAATATAATTTTGCTACTGCAGAGATTTCTGTTTCTTGGATGACAAGTCTTCACTTCCTTATACACATGCAGGCTTTCCTTTCCCAGGTGTTTCTGGTCCTGCAGTGGTACAAATAGGCAGGAAATCTTACTGGCATCCCATAAAAGTCAATGAGAGTAAAGATTGTCATGTACAGAACCCTGGATAGGATCAGGGTCTGAATTTGTATTAGTTAACAGAAGTTGAATTTTCATATCTGTTTGGGAAGCCTATCAAGTACCTCTATTTCTTTTTTTACTTTCAATAATATGGCCTAATTGGGAATATAAACTATTTTATTAGCACACATTTCTGTTCCTCCTGGAGCCCCGCCAGCACCACCACTGCCTCCACCTCTCCCGATGGGCAGTCTGATAGGTGAGACTTGTCAATGCTGAAGTGATTGCAGTCATGCTGCATAATCAATAATCATCTCTTCCTAATGAACTTAGTTGAGGGTGTTTTTTCTTCTGTACTGGGACCTACGTGATTTTATTACAAAAATCAGTTCTGGGATTTTTTTTTTTTCCAACAAATCTAATCTCCACTAATTTCCTGTGGTTAAAGCCTCTGAAGCTAAATGTACTAGGTATGGGGAAAAGGCTACTAGTTGCTTGAAATCTGCTCCCAATTAAGTTAAGATCCAATTAATCTGATCTGTAAGATCTCAGAATCATATTGAATATTAGTATTAGGCTGTGTAACTCCTGCAGCAGAAACTTAAGTCCCAGCAGTTGCACTCTAGTTTAGAAATGGTAGTTTATGTGTGGGGTGATGTGTGTGTTCTATCCTGTGGGCATAAGGTGACTGGAAAGCACAAGTGTCTGTCACAGTGGCTTGGCTTTGATTCCAGTTAATGCTGCAGGCAAGTGTCAAACTGGAGACTTGAGGATATGAACTAACAGTTCTTGAGAAATTGCTTCAAGCATTACATGCAGCAGTTAGGGTGGGATCTAAAAGTAGTACTTTTCAAAATAGACAGGAAAAAATACCCCACCCTTTCCTGTCACAGGCTGATGACAAAGTTAATTGATTGAGTTATGAAACTAGCTTTGGAGGCTTTGACCCACATAACTCTTTGCACCCTTACTGAAATGTTAAGTGAAAGTGACTTTGGATAGCATTACAGGACTGCAAACTTCTGACTGCTTGCTGTTTGTGTCTTATACAATTAAAAGATGTATGTATATAAAAGCACCAAACATTTTATTGCAAACTAGTTTTTGCATTTAAGAATTGTGTTAATTCATGTGACTACAACATGTGAGATCCATTAGTTTGCAAGGTGTGATTTTCTATCAGAGGTTAATCTGAAAGAGAACTTAAACTCTTTTTTTAACCTTGAAGTTTGTGCAGCAAGTAGGTAGAAGGCAAATATAAGTGTCTATCATGAAGAATGAATGACATCTTCTTCTGTCAGCTGGCATTGATGATTCTGATTTGTTAGTACAAATTCCATCAATGTAAAAGCACAACCAGCAAATATGATTGATAAATGTTCCAAGTGTCTGAAGCTCATGACATTTGTTTCACCATTTTGTTGGTAATGTTGTATATTAGACTGGAGGCAAGTTCAGGTTTGCAATGGAAATCATTTGTTTTGAGCAAACTGTGGATTTCTTTTTCTGTGTGCTTTTAAATAAAGGGTATTATTGCATGTAGTATAATTGAGATACACTTAAGAGTTGGAAGAATTGGATTCAATGTTCCAGTCCAATCCAGTCTCTCAAAGTACTCTCAGCATTTCTCAATGCCCTTTATGTGAGTGTTGGTTTATGTCATGTATGTTTTTCCTCATTATTGATTGTAATGAGGATGTTTGTTTTTCTGTTAATTGCCTGTTACTGACCTTAAATTATTGGAGAACTATAATCAAGTATTTTCCACATTCTGGACTTTCTGTTTTCTGCATTCTATCCCAAGTAATGCTCTGCTTAAGTCTTTTCCTTGGTTCCTCTGGCTAATGCTTTTCAGCTGCTCCTGGTTCAGCTCCTGGTTCCCAGTATGGCACAATGACCAGGCAAATCTCGCGACACAACTCTACCACTTCTTCAGCATCTTCTGGTGGATACAGACGGAATCCTTCTGTGACTGCCCCATTTTCTGCTCAACCTCATGTTAATGGCGGGCCTCTTTATTCTCAAAATTCAAGTAAGCTGCTGAGCTCTGAAATCACAAACTGTTTTGAGCAAAATGATTGTAAAAGCATGCATGGCATTTTAATTTATTTATGAAAAGCGTCAATGAGATTACTGCTTTCTTACCTGAAATAGAAGGAAAAACAAACAAGAAAAACCATATTGAAATTGTACAGTGATTGCACTATATGCAATTATACTGTTTTCCCCCTGACTTGTTTGCTGTTAGTCATGACAAGAAATTATTAGGATTGCCTGTCTAATTATAGGCACATTATACTTGGCATTTCAGGTGTGCTTGGAGAACATAAACTAAACCCAGATTTTTTTGCAGGAGACCTAATATGATTGTAGTACAGCCCCCCACTACTTGGATAGTGGCAAAAGAAGCACTGTGTGAACACAGTGCTCTTGTTCTGTCACAGTTCCTCCCTGTCTCTGTCTCTTTCTTAAATCCTTTCCTGATTCCAGGTTTCTCCTTTGTTCTTAGCTTTAAGCTTGACTGTTAAAGAGCTCAGTCTCTCTCTTTTTTAGCAGACAACTTCTCTGTGCTTTCACACTGGTAGGAGTACAGAAGGAGATGAATGAGGGAAGGGGTGGATGCCATGGGCAAGTGAACAGGTTTTAGTCGGCAGCCTCCTGCCTGACTACCCCAAAAGGGTTCACTGCAAGGTTCACTGCAGAAAGATCTGCAAAATAAGGATCTTGGCTGCTGGTAGAAAGCTCTATCAGGACACTTCCTTGCCATTTCCATGAATTTTGATCAAATACACAGTGAGGAGTGGTAGTTATATAATGTTTTTTCTTGGTAGTGTTCAGAATGCCAACTCTTTCAACTTCAGAGGAATATTTCTCTTGAAAAAAAATGTTGATGTTTGGGTTCAAGATCTCTTTGGACCAATGTTTGCTGTTGTGTACTTACTCTTAAGAAAAGAATGCTTTTAAAATACTTGAGACACTGAAGTAAAGAGTTTTATGAGTAGTTTAGAAGTATTACATTTGTCAGAAAGCATTTTTAGATGCAGACACAGTATCTATCTTCTCTGTTTTTCCAAACTTGATTTTCCTCCTACTCTTGCTCACCCATACTAGCATTTCATTTCCCTCCACATTTTTATTCCTCCAAATTAATTCACCATAACAACAGAAACTCCCTCCTGCTTCAACAGTTGCGTTCCATTAAATAAACAGGATTTTACTTCTGGGAATAGTTCAGTTGTCTTAAATGCTGTGCACACCACTGTTTCTGAACGTTTACATTTGTCCAAAGCAATTTTTTGCTCAAATGCAGGTGCTATTTCTTAATCTAGCCTCTCTGGTGTTTTCAAAATACTGATGGTCAGCATTTTTTAAACAGTATTTTGATGGGTGTGTTTTGCTACTTGAAACTGTTTTCCTCTGTTTCTGTAACTGGTGATTATTTTTTTTAGTGCTACTGTCTTGACATTAAACCCAGGTCCCATGTTTCCTTAAGGTTTTACTTTTCATGCTAACAATTAGTTTTTCTTAGATGTTTACTTCAATTTTCTGGTTTTTCTTAGATGTTTACTTCAATTTTGTGAGACACTGTTTGTTCTCCCGCTTTTATTGATCGTTTATCCCATACAGTTTATTTGATTATTGGTTTTGTAATGAACTAAATGCTTCATTTTAATTCATCAAACATTAATCTTAGTTACAGCTTTATTTAAAACTGTTGCTTACTTGGAAGTACAGAACCTCTTTCAAATTTGGTTCCAACTGGATTACCCTGCTGAATTCCCACCTTCATAGGAATTTCTCTGCTCCAGTGCAAGAGAAATTTCCACTGAGAAGGGACATGATATAAACAAATGAGTTGATGTTTTGTTGAGTTTCTGGGTGGGGTTTTGTTTTATGCTTTTCATTCCCTGACTTAAGTGGGAGATGTTCTGCTGGAGCTGATAGTTTGAATGGCTTGTTCTGCAGCTCCCATTCCTCTTCCCTACCTGTGCAGGGAAGAGTTGAGCATCTGGGCTCTCAGCCCAGCATCTCTGAGCAGGGCTGTGGTCACATGTCTCATTACTCACCAGATAGGCACATACCTCAGAGAAGATGAGCTTGCCAGTGCTTCCTGAGGTAGCCACTCGGGGAGCTGTTGAAGCCTTTGCCAGCCTTTTAGGCTGCTGAGTGCCCTCTCACCATAGAAGAGGTAGTAAAGCTCTGCTCTAGACCCATCTGTTTTTTCTACTAGCAAGCAACAATGTCCCTTTTTCTGAGAAAAACAAAAATGCAGTAAGCTAGCCCACTGCCCCTGTCCCAGCAGAGCACAATGATGGGAGGTGCTCTGTGTGTGAATGTGAAGTATTGATGCTGGAACATTGTGCCCCTTGCAGAAGTTGTCTTTGCTCTGTGTCAATGCAGCTTTGCTGCACTTGAGGCAGCACTCCACTTTCAGTTTAGAGAAGGAGTCCAGAATCCTGCGAAACATCACCTCTCCTTCCAGCAGCTCACTTGGAAAAGATAACTACTAAATTGAGTAATCCTTATTTAGCAGCAAGACAAAAGCTCAATTTTATGTGCTCCCCAGGTGAAGCACAAAAATGTGTGACAGAGCAAGAACCTTCACACGCACCCTGTGAGCTTCCAGACACGCAGCCTGCGCTCGGCTGTTACCTGGCTAAACACGGGCATGCTTTGCTTTTGGTCCTCCATTGGCTAACCACGAATTCAGCCTTGTTGGAAACACAAGCTTGAAGAAGGTTCTTGTGTGTGTGTGTTCTTGTTGTTCTTTACATACTTTGTTTTGTGGTCCTCGTTACTGACGGCTGCTTTTGTTTGTTCCCTTTTTTTTTTCCTTTGTCCATTTGACTTTCCCGATATGGTGTGTGTGTTGCTACCAGTTTCTATTGCTCCACCCCCTCCCCCTATGCCTCAGTTGACTCCACAGATACCTCTCACAGGCTTCGTGGCCAGGGTGCAGGAAAACAGTAAGTTTGGACAAGCTGAGCTGTTAAAGGGTAGAGCCTACTCTCTTCTAGCATGCATGGCTGGCAAGTCAGACTCTATTTTGTTTCCTTTTCCAGAAGCTAATACCATCTTGCATTCTAGTGTCAATATGCTATTGGAGCTGAAGGGCACACTCTTCAATATTTTATAACACGTGCATGATTATTACTGACCCATTTAAGTTCTGAACTGCAAATTTATTACAGAAGTACAGTGTGAAATGTGGCATATGTTTGGTGTGAATATAAAATTGTATTTTAATTGAAGACACTACTTTCATGTAGAATCACCCTGCCTTCTTCAGCAGGGATAATTGATGAGTTTTTTATTAGAAAGGCATATGTAGACTGTCAGAATGTGTAATGTGTAACCATTGATTCCAATACTGTAGCATTTTTCAGGAAGCTCTACAGTCAATTGAAAACGTGCAGTCTTAGGATCTGATGCATTACAAAGGAGCTTGTAAGGCATCTCCCCTCTCGGCAGCCTTTCATTCTCCATTTCTTTGTGTTCTCTAGCCCTATTTCCCTGCTGAGCTGCTTGCAGCATAGCTGTGCTTGTTAGGTTTGTGAGAGCTGCTCCCTAGCTGTGACCTGTGCTGCAGAGTGTTTATACTGGTAATTCTGCTTTTACCATTACTGCTTGATTCCTTTCAGGTGAGTGTTACTGTCTCAAGTGCTAGTGCCAGGTGTAAAGTCATGTTCCTGATCTGGGGATATCTTTTCTGTAGGAGTTTGTTGCAGTTCTGTAAACAAGAGATTAATTGCAATGTAGATAGAGCATGAAGTGAATAAAAAACGTTTTTAAAGTGTTTGGGAACCATTTTGAGGTTTGCTAGGATCTCAAGGGCTACTACTAGACACTTAGCTATATAACTGCAGCATCCATTTAGGGACCCCAGGTCTGAGTAGTGCTGCTGTTCTGCTTCCCATTAGAGCTTTTAAGTGGCTGTGTTCTGAGTATTCCCCATGAGATTGGAGGCATCTCTCTGGTTCTCATTCAAAAAGAAGGTATTTTACACTAGGTAAACAGTAAGAATCATGTTGATGTAGAATAGTGTGCCACAAAATTGTGTTGACAAACCTTTCCAAAATACTAAGTGTAGAGGTAAACCTGCTGAAGATGAAGGTTACAGAATGTCTTCACTTGCAGATAAACTTGAGAAAATTGACACCTGCTTCTGATTTGTTCCAAGTATTGTCCTCCTGGAGATTTATCAGCCCTTGGGAGAGCAGAGGTGAAAGGGACAGACTGACTTGTGCGTGCAACAGCAGAATGCTAGCTGACTTGTGAATGAGATTGCAGCAAAATAGCTGAAGCTTGAAATCTGGTCAGAGGAATTGTTCTTTATTTTCTTTCTTTTAATAGTCCCTTGGGTGGAAAGTTATATAATGAGTCTGGCTTGGAGCTGCTGCTGCCTCGTTCCGGAGGCAGGGGTGCGTGTGGCAGCCTGTGCAAACGCTCAGCAAAACTGGCTGTAGAGGCTCTTGTTGAGTTTTGGCATTGTGTGCTAGGCTTTCACTGGCCTCCTTTTCTGCAAGAACTCTCTGGTGTTAGGGAGACATGTGGGTAGACTTGTCTTTTCCTTATGATAGAGATCTGTGGATTTGGAAAGCAACATCCTCTGCTTGTGGATTTCTTTCAGAGGACAAGGAGGGCTTAGAAATTATGCAGTGCCTTTTCTTCTCCTGTGTCCAAACTGTGGGCATTTCCTCCAGAGAGATTTCCCAGTGTGTCTGGTGCTCAGGGACACCTAATTTGATATAAGTTGTTGTACTCTAACACCCAGAGAGACTCGAAAGGAGTCTGCTGGTCCCCATTTGAAGAACAGGGATGGGTATATCTACAAGAGAAGATCTCTGTTTGGAGCTATATAAATACTCATCCCTTTACCCTTTCTTATTTAGAGTGGTTTTTATATACTTTTTTCTCCTCCTCTAGGAGAAGTGATGCTGTCCTAGAGTCTGGCTAAATTTAGAACCAGGAAAAGCCTAGGTTAAAGTCCAAGAGGCGAGGGGATACTTCAATGGAGTGACACTTGTTTGATTTTCTGTTCCATTCTCTCCCTTTGTTTAAATGTGAAGTTGAATTGTTTTAAATGTTTCCCATAAAGCTTGCAGTTCCTGCACTGCATCTCAGTTAAAGTATGTCTTGGTGCTTTCACACTTGCATTTCCTGCCCTTTTTCCTTCTTTTCAAATATGCAGCTTTATTGTTGAATAAATATAACTTTTAAAAAATTTTTAATTTTTTTTTTAATTTCATAAGGTAAGGATTTCTCGAGATCTCAAATGATTGTTTCAACTCTGTTTTTTTTTTTCCTGGCTGCAGACAGAAGTTAAGGAAAGAAATACATTTTGTAGAAGATGTGCTAAACTGCAGCACAAAACCAGTCCATTCATAAATGGTGTTGTCATGTGTCTGTGGTGGATTAATGAAGCCTGTCTGTGAGTGCTATTCAGTAATGGGCAGGACGTAGCATTCACTCCGCCAAGGACTTTGTTAGTCTGTCTCCAAGTGACATAAATGGGCTTCTGTATGGGAGAGGAATCACTAATACAGTGGCAGCCAGTCTTATTGATGGAGAGAGCTGTGGGTGTTCAGCTCAGCTGGTCAAGTTGAAGAGGAGCTGGGCTTGCAGGTAAAGAATTGGCTCTTCAAGGGAAGGGAGTGGGCTGGATGCTGGGGCTGAGGCAGCCCCTGGTCCAGCAGCTCCTGCCTCCTTTTGCCCCTGGCAGCAGGTGCCAGAACTGTCCCAGTGCAGCCAGTCTGACTCAGAAGGACATGGCAGCTGTGCCCAAATCCCTCATCAGGGGCATGGGGCTGAAGAGCAAAGGTCAAGTCTCCACTAGTGTAGTGACCAGCCAAAGGAAAAAGCATTCAAGCAAACCCCTATTTCTAATCTCCAGTGCCTTTGTAACTATCAGTAGTTAAAGCTTCATTCAGTGCTGTGTTATTCTTTCTCTGTTGCTTGGCTTTCTTTTCAAAATCTGTGTGCTGGAGCTGCACATTCTGGGGCCTGATGCCTCATTCTATCAAACTCTGCCTAGAGCAGTGGTTTTCAGCCTGTGTTTTCAGTGTGCAGAATCCCAGATCTCTTGAAAATGAATCTGTGTTGCTATGTAACCAAGTTGATGTTAGTAACAGTGGCTTCCTTTCAGTAACTTGTGGCTTCATAGTGCTTTCACCCAGGTCCATGTGTAGTGGACCACATCTCCCTAGGAATAGGATAAAGTGACTTGGTGTCCTGCATCTGAGTGTGCCATCTCTCTATTTTGCTGCCAGCTGCTGTTAACGTTACTGGAAACTAATTTAATGAACTGATTTTAAAAGTGATTTGTACCATAATGCCTTTCTCTTTTTCCCTTTCCCAAAGCAACTTGTAATTGTGCTGATTGGAGAATCTCAGGGCAGGGATTTGACATTTTGGATTATACATTTAATTCCTTGAGCACTTTTTCCCTAAGAGCAGCAGCTGCCTGTCATAGTTTTCCATTTATTAATTGACTCCTGAATGTGTGCACACACACAAGCTAGTCTGCAAGATAAGGCTCTGTACACAGCTTTTCTTCTGCAGAAGGATTACTTGGCTTCCTCTGACCTGGTTAAATCTCAAAAAAGGGAAGAGACTAGTATTTCTGATCCACCCCAGATCTTTCTGTTTTCTTTGGGAGAGAAGGAATCGAAGGAAGCAGTGTTCAGAAGTAAATGGAAGTGACTGTTACAGACAAAGGATTTGCTAAAACCAGTCAGGCTGCTGGCCCAGTCGAGGCCTGTTGCTGCCTGGCTCAGAGGGTGCCACTCGGAGTCCTCCATAGCTGACGCTGCAGCGCATGGACGTGGGAGCAGGAGCTTTCCTCTCTGCTGGTGTTCAGCTTACGCCCCGCAGCATGTGCTTTGACTCTAGTAGCATTTACACATAGATTTGACCACTAATAACAAATATAGTTGTGTGTCGTAGTTGTTAATACAAAGCCTCTGTTTCTAATCAGTGCATGGTATTATAGTGCATGCTGTGTGTCGTCCCCCCAGCCCTTTTATTTACAGTGTACAGCCTCAGGTTTGTTTGCATCTCCACACTGTCTCAAGTAAAGCCAATAATTTCCGAATGTTTCTAGTTGCTGATAGCCCGACTCCTCCCCCGCCGCCGCCTCCCGATGAGATGCCGATGTTTGATGACTCTCCTCCTCCTCCACCCCCACCCCCCGTGGATTATGAGGATGAGGAGGCTGCTGTTGTGCAGTACAGCGATCCCTATGCAGATGGAGATCCTGCTTGGGCACCTAAAAACTATATAGAGAAAGGTAAGAGAAGCATTGCAGCCGTGTTAGTGCAGTACCAGAGGATTAATGGCATCTGAAGGGAATGAAGGACTTAGCGTGGGTCTGATGAAAACAGTCATTGTCCCTCCTAAGTCAGAACTCAAGCCATGCTTTCCTTAGTTTGTGTCTACAGCTAATGTAGTAAGACATAATCCTTCTTTGGACAAATCATAAAATACTTTAAAGCATTTTAGAATGGATGAAAAAGCAAGCTTCTTCACAAGAAGCAGATGTAAATTGGATAGCTTTCATCTTTGATGCCCTGGATAGCTGGGCAGTCACCTACAAACTGCTGCAAAAGACAGAAATTCCAAGCTGTATTTATCCCATCAAACTAGATGACTAGAGTGGATTATTAGATTTTGAACTATAAAATGTGTTGAGGCCTCCTTTTAGAGATTTATCAGAGCCTCCAGATCAGCAGACTGTGAACGGTGCTTAGGTATGAACTCACGTAGTAAACATCTCTTCCCATGAATAATGGAGAAGCAGATTTCCTGCCTGTGGAGTTGTCTGTGTTGTGGCACTGACCATTTTGTCAGCAGCAGTGCTGCCAGTTTTCTCATGAGCTGGCTGCTGCTGTAGCAGGTATGAAATGGGGCCAGGTACCTGTGATATTTGTGGCAGAGCTCCTGTGTTCTGTTTTCACTTGGAGCTGGACTGTGGGCAGGACATACCCATGGGATGAAAATAACTGATGCAGCACATCATTGCTAGGCATTCAGACATCATATGTAGGTGTAAAATAGTGGATTCTTGGAATTCATAAAGCTGATCAATTGCATAAATCCATATTAACTTCTGAAGGGTAAGGCTGTGATGTCTGAAGTCTGTGTATTCACAGTGGTAGTTTTTAACTCCAGTATGGGTGGTGGCAACATTATTTCCTTTGGGACATCTCAGCTTTGTTGATGGCACACACAGGGAGCTGGAGGTTGGTAAGAGTAAAGTATTCACCAAGCAGGTACTGAAAAATAGCAGATGTTGCTTCTGCACTCTTCTTCAGTAACTTTCCTACTTGCACTCAGTGCAGCTCCTTGAAAAGTAATGCCAGAACTCCGTATGACATTGATTTGTGTGCAGTGGCTTTAGCAGCAATGTGCCCAGGACCACACTGAGGTGCAAACCAGGGGCCTCAGTGGAATGATTTTTGTAAATGTTTTTTTTAGCCGTGTTCTAATAAAGAGATTCATATAAAGGGATCCACATGCTTTTGAGGTGATCTGATCAGAAATGGGTACCACATAAGTCAGTTATTCCCTAGTTCAGCTTTAAGCTCCACTTTACTGTGACACTTCTCTGTCAGCAGCTTAACTGAGTGTTCAGTGTAGTCACCACTCATTTCTTACTGCTAGCTAATGTTGCAAGGAAAGTGAAATTCCATTTTCCAGGCTTAATGTTCAGCAGGAAAAGCATGTGAATTCATTATTGAAAATCCCATGACAGCAAACTAATCTCTTAACATCTTCTGAAGTACAGTTGTTTTTTAATACTGTTGCTATTAATAAAATGCTAAATGTGTGCCTGTTTGCCCCCAGTTGTTGCTATATATGACTATACAAAGGACAAAGACGACGAGCTGTCGTTTATGGAGGGTGCAATCATTTACGTGATAAAGAAGAACGATGACGGCTGGTATGAAGGAGTTTGCAATCGAGTCACTGGCTTGTTTCCTGGCAATTATGTTGAATCAATCATGCACTATGCCGATTAAAATCCTTTGCTTTTCAAAGTTTGGTCTTGTATTCAAGTCATACCATGATTATTTACAAGGGGTAACTGAAAGCTAACAGAATTGTCTTAATATACTTTCAAAAAATTGTGCCCATTTCTTCAGGCCATACTGTTTTAATGGTATGATTGAATGTCCATCTCTGAGTCTCTGGGGACAGTATGTCTTACCTGATGGCAATTTGTAAAACAAGCAACTGTCTATAACTGGTTATACTTATTTACTTATGCATTGTTAATTTTATGACCAGCCTAAATATTATGGGGAAGTAGGGTATAATATTTAATGAACCATGATCAGATTGTGCCATTACATTTTTCAGTACAGCATGGTAACTAACACTACGTTAGACTAACATATTAAAACCTGGATGAGAAGTTTAATGTTAGTGCTGGTCATATTACTTTTTGTTTAGACTCTTTGCTCATTCTTGAACTATATTTGTTTAAAGCATGCATACAAACTTATGTATTGAAATATACTTTTTTAAAAATCCAAGATGCTTCCAATTGTTGTAATCTTTACCTGGAGTATTCTCACTAAAGTCTATTACAATGAGTTGTTCGGGTCTAAGGTGTCCATGTGATTCAAAAAATGGGTGGTCTTATGTATGTGTAATTTGTACCCAAGTTTTTTTAATGAGTAAATTTACATTATGACTTTTTCCATTCATAAATATATAAGTGAACCAAAGGTCTTGTCCATTACTTTGTTGGTTGGCTTGGCAAAGAAGTTTGGAATGCTAACGTAGCAAAATCATGGCTGTGTTATCCCAGGCAATGTACTAAAAAGCAAATGTTTGTAACATGACTTTATCACTGACAGAGGGCAAATAAATTAGATCTGAAATCTGAATTACACACTTATACATACTCTTAAAAGTTCTTTTCTGCCAACATTTAATTCTAGTGAGGTTGATTGAATCTAGTTACCTGGATGCAGTGAACTGGACAGCATCTGCAGCTGGCAGTTGTGTGTGGGAGCTCTCCCTGCGTGGCTCTGTGACTGCCCCACTGAGCAGAGGGAGCAGCAGGCTGTGCTCCAGGCAGCACCCAGGGGAACACACGTGACAGGAACTTGGCCATTGTGTGCAGGGATCTCGGGCAGGGAGAGCAGAGAGGGTGTGCTTCCCTGCACTACAGATTGTGTGACTGAAATAACCTGAGGAGGAATGTGGTAGTGCCGGGTCTTTACTGTGAGAGGAATGTGTCTGGGACTTCAAAGGTGGCTTCCAGGATGGTACTGAATGTATTCTATAAATGAGTGATGGAAAGCGATGGAGTTGCAGGTTTGACTGGCTGCTGAATCATTCATTTTTAGTGTGAGTTAGAAATACTGAGCCTTTCGTTTTCTAAACACAAACACTCATTTGGTAGCAATCTCAAATTCTGCCTTGTGTTAACTGCTAGCAGGTGGCCACCAATAGCATGAATTGGAACTCACTGATGTATATAAGCAATTAAAATTCACGTGTAGTCTTTTACAGTAAACCAGTATCTCTATATACAGTTCCAGGTGCTTCTGTTCAACAGGCAGGGAAGTATCCAGACCATCTCTCTTCACAGGAGTTTACCAGCTCCTGTCCATGCATGCTCTGTTTATTAGTGTAAACAAGTGAAATTTGGAACAGTTTTAGTTTTCATACACTGATTTATATTTATTCTCATTGTGGCCTTTGTGCATCGACATGTAAACATCTTCCCCATCCCCCACAATCAATAGCCTCCACTAAAACAATTGTACAGCACAGTTTGATTTGCTCTGAATTGCATGGCTTCCTGCAGTAAAACACTTAAAACTTGTTTTTAAAAAAAAACAGAAAGTAGAACTTCAAAAAAAAAAAAGAGGTGTTTTCTTTAAAAAAATAATTTTTGGTAGCTTGTGTTGGAAGCAAATAACTTTTGAAATAAATGTAGGCACAGTCTGGTAAGTAGCTGCCAGAAGGAGTGGAAGGAGTTGTCTCACTTGTCTCGCATGAGAACCATCTCTGTGAGGTGCACGAGGGCCTCTCTCTCGGGGGACGGCCGCAGCTTGCGGATCTCGCGCGTGGCGGCGTGGCAGTAGCGCTGGGCGAGGTAGGTCGTTTGCTGCACGCCGTCACTCTGATGCAAGGACACAGAGCAGAGGAGAACTCATCAGCTCCTCCTGCCTTTTGCCCCTTCTAGTCACAGGGGAGGTTTTAAGGTACTCACTGACCTTAACACATTATATTCTGAAGGGGAAAGAGGATTCACTCTAAGCAGGGAAGCCCACCCACTTTCCCCAAAGAGTCCAAGTACTACAACTCATCCCTGCTAAATGTAAGTGTACTTACAAAACAGCACTGGTATTAATCAACTAGAAACTGTTGGTTTATCCCTTCCCCTCCTGCCCTCAACAGAGATGTACAAAACCCCCATGCTATTCTGAAAAATAGGTATTAAATTTGCACAGACCATTACTCAGTCTTTTTAGAACAAAGTCAATTAAAATTGCTATGGGGTGTGCACTGCAGTTACAAGACTGACTGGTAATTATATGCCATTTATACCAGCTGCTGGATACAGCTCTATGCCTCAGCTGAGGGAACTGAGTTCATGCATGAACTTTTTACTTATTATGTGGATTTTATGCTATTGGAGGAAAAAAAGAGAAATATCGCTAAAACACTGCCAGTAGGAGAGCTGAGGAGTTCTAACTTGGCACTGTACACTGCATGCTACTCAGCAGGTATTTGACAATGCAGCCGTGCTATTTTACTTGAGAGACAACAAATTTCAGACTGCTCAGCAGGGACAGCAGAAATATTTGGTACTAGTCTTACCTGCAGCACATATTTCCGTGCACGTTCAACGTCTCCTGGCTTACTGAATCTCCTCATTATCATAGCATTCATTTCTGGAAACTAAGCACAAAGGGAGAAGGGTTTATACTTGCTTTTGAGTTGTTTTCCATGTAGCTGCCTGCCATGCTAAGGTCAGAATGACACCAAAGTACAGCCCTCTTCCCCTGTCACTTGTTGCTATGGGTATAGCTTTAGGTTCATACTTGCAGTCTGCCCAGGACTGTAGTGTAGCAGAGCCCAAGCTTTTAAAACTTAAACCATCTGGCTCAGCTGGCTGTAGCCAGTTGGAAGCAGAAGTCAGCACCTGCCATTTTATCACATTGAGCAGATGCTCCACAGTGGTAATTTCTGATGTGGCTACTACCTGGTGTAAAATCTGCATCAGATATTCTTCTATCTGATGGTTAGTGTTGGCACTCCCAGAAGCAGCACCTCTGCCCCCACATGTACAAATGAACCCAGGATGTTTGTTGTTGCAGTAGTACACAGTTCAACTTGAAAATGCCTCTGATGGTAACTTTGGCTGTTATATCCTCTTAACTTTTTCCATTGTGCTGGTATTTTATATACACAGTTGTTTGGGTTTTTGTTTTTTTTTAGTAAGAGAAAAATGACAGCTATAGGGTATTTTGTTCAGTCATGTAGCATTTGTAGTTAGCACTGCATGCTCAATTCCCTGCAAATCAAGTAGGTAACTCAAGTCAGTTGTCTTGAGAAAAACCACATCATGTAAGTACACAGCCTCTTTCTTCAGACAGCCTAGAAACAGGAAAACCTAGTCCTTAACAAAAGAAGGCCACAACTCAAGGTAGTTACTCCACAGAAGAATTCTTTTTAAGGGCAAGAGCTGTTTGGTCATGCCTGAAAGGATGAGAGTCAAACAAAGATGATTTTATGGCCATACACTTGTAAACAATGATCTGCTTTCCTTGCACACCTTTGGTCCTGCAACTGCAGCTTTACACCCTTAAACATGTTCAGGTACAAACATGCAACATCCTCAGAGTGCTGTGATGTTTTCCTATTACTCATCCATAGTCTTGGAGATACATTCAGAAGTTCAGTGGTGACTCATACTTTATCTAAAAGAAGAAAGTCATGGCTTTTTCTAGATCCTAGTTTCCTTCCCAGGTAATGACAATTTAATTGCAGTGTTCATGCAATCAGTTTTCACATTATTCTATTTACAATTATATAGGATGCATATGGGATCACTTTTTATATTTAAGCACTAAAGGACATGAAAATCCCCAAACTTGTAAGGCAGAGCTGTTATTAGCAACTCTGCATATTTAGTGGGCAGCACATAAGCATTTGACAGGAATGCTTATAATAAAAATAAACTCCCATTCTTCAGTTGTACTAGTTTAAGAGGAGCTTTAGAATTAGCATAAATGGGGTGGGATTTTTTTTTTACTTAGTGATCTAACTTTAGATATTGAGTAAATAGCTTTTATATAAAGCTAAAGATTTTTTTTCTCCTTAATATTCTATTGCACAAAGGTGTATTTCAGAGGGAGGGGAGAGGATAGGAAGAAAAGGCATCTGTCATTGAAGATGCAGAGCACATTAAAAACTAATGAATGTTTGTCAGGAAGACAACTTGAGGAATACCAGCTGCATGAAAGGATAGCAGCCATACAAATATGAAGAAAAAAGACAGCTATAATTAATAATTACACTTTGGACTGGCTTCAAGTCCTGGCTCATGAGTTTTTTTCTCAGATAGAAATATATGAAATATCTTTTAGTAGCATCACAGCTAAGTGTCTGTTGAAACTCTGCATTTTTTTAGTGCTTGTGCTTTGTTTGTATATCAGTTAAGTCTGTAGTGCTGTTCTTCCAGCTTCTTGAGAACAGCAGGAAATTTTCAGCAAAGAAGCTTTCTAGTTAATGCAGAAAACTTTGTAAGATGGTTAGATTATCTTTTAGTGCAAAAATGTACACTTCCCATCTATCAAAGATATAAATGAGGAAAAGCATTTAAAAGTGACCTACAAAGAACAAGATTTTAAAATAGGACTGACAGATTTTCTTTTCTTGTATTTCTATATTATGAACTAATTTATCTTGTAAAGCTAATTGAAAGACAGATTCAGAAGTTCAAAGTCAGAGACAGACAACCCAAACAAATTAATAAGGAAGAGTTTTAATTTAAAAATTGGAATATTCAACACCCACAAGACAATCAATGTCACCCATTCTCTGCCAAAATTGTGTATTTGCAACATGCCTTGTTTCTCTCTGCACATGGCTTTAGCACACACAAGAACAGTTTTACAATTCCATCCTCTCTCTCTACCTGAATGTCTCACTGTTCTTTGGACAGCTCCAATTGCTGGTGACACAATTCTGAAATAATGATTCAGGAACATGCTTGTGCATTCCCCAGATGAGTACGTGGGGAGACACTGAGGACATGGACAAGGTTGTTCTCAATCTGCATTCATCTGCTTTGTCAGTTGGCCAATACTCTGTGCTTCCCTGTCTTTCCTGAGATCCTTGAAAATGCCCAAAGGATAAGGAAGCAAACAGATGTGTGTGCTCCACCTCCCCCCACCCACCCCAGGCTCTTTAAGAGGGGGAAGTGAATGTCAAAGTTGTTGGGTTTTTTAAAATGATTTAGAACTTTTCCCATGCCAAGCTCTAAGCAATTCCACTGAGAGATCACAGATGAGAGCTCTGCTGGAACTAATTGTGCCAGTTTCTGTATCACACTGTGGAGCCTGGAAGGAAGGGCTGCTTTTCAAGTCCCAAATCTGCTTGCCTCTGGTGAACGAGACACTTGAGCAAGGAATTAAACCAATTTCTTTATGGATTAGCACCAATTTCAATGGTTTTTTCATGCTGCTCACTTCTGTTTTCATTCAACTCCTCCAAATAATTTTTAAGGCACTGAAAATCTTGACCAATTTTAAGCTTATATTATTTATGACACTCCTTTTTCTCTTATCCAACTTTCAGACAGGAAAGCTACCCATGTTTGTAGCTGGATAATACTTGAGGACAAAGAGATGAAGAGATCAAATCCATTAAATAAAGATACCCACCTAAATGCAAGGCAGGGATTTCAGTTCTTGGCCTCAGAAGAATACAAAGCCCAGAACAAGGCAAAAAAGCCTACATACATAGTCAAGCCTGGGAAGAACAAGATGTCTCAGGGGAAAACACAAGCAAGAAGCTACTTAGGAATAACCTACAGAAAACGTGCTAAAACTCTGTGAATACCTACAAGAGCCTAACAGTAAGTAGAGTTGTGCAGGAAGTTGTTTCCCAGCCTGACAGAACCCCTGTGTGCACACAGGATCCATCTGATCTTGAACACACTGATCTGTCCCATGTGCCCAGGCCACACATCACTGACACTGGAGATGTGATGTGTTTCAGCTGGTCCTGTGAGGAGCAGTTTACACTTTTTATCTCGAGGAAGCAGCTTCCTGCTGACTTACCTGTCGACAAGCAAACAAGACAGGGCCTGTGGCTAAGCCAAGTTTGAGATCTGCTGCTGTTGGTTTCCCCAGATGGTCAGCACACGATGTAAAATCCAGCACGTCATCTATCAGCTGGAAAAAAGAAACATACAGATTATTTAAAATTTCTTTTTTAAAAGCAGAGCTAAATACAGAACAATCTTTCTTACAGACAAGATTTGTAGGAAGGATTAAGACAACCCACTTTGATTTCTAAGGCACTTTGGAGAACTTTAGATTTTAGATTCCATTTAGTTCAACAAAAACCCTACCTGAAAAGCTATGCCAACGTTTTTTCCATACTGGTATGCAATCTCATGAACTTTGGGGTCAGGGCAGCCTAGAATTGAAACCTGAAAAGATAAAAATCCCAAGTAAATAGAAAGCTTTTTAAGTTAGCATCCACTTTTAGCCCCATCATAGGTGTGACACAGCCAGCACAGGCAGGAGGGATCTGGGAAAGGCAAAAAAAAGCTGACTTGGGCACATTCAGGCTTATCTCTGTTCATGGAGACACACAGCTAGCCAAGCTTACTAGAAAACAAGGCTGAACAGCAGTGCAGTGTTAAAACTACATTTGAGTCTGCAAAGAGATTAGCTTCATTAAATATTTATCAGGCTTAGAAATTATAATGCAAGGATAAAGAGAGAAGAAATGTGGATGCACTTCACATGCAGGGTAGTAGTCATATACAGTCCAGTGATGGGGAAATTAAGCTAATTACATACATAAATCAGCCAGGGGATAACTGGAGGTCAGACAACAGATAAATGGACATAACATGTCTCATAAAAGATCACAATGTGTTGAACCCAGGACAGGAGGGGAAGCTGAGATAAGGAAGATTACTTTTAAGGTGATGTTAACTGTATCTGACTTGCTCAGGAAGATGAGCTGATGAGCTTGCAGACAAAGGTACTGAGGGATAATTAGTGGCAAAGAAAAGACAGCAAATGAAGAAAGCACACCAAGCTGACAGAAGTATCACTAAACTGAGATAAACAAAACATTTTACTTGAATGTACAATCAACTACTTGAGAGACAGAACTTTTGCTGAAAAAATTCCATAAAACTAAAATACAGGACACTAACTAAGGTTTAAGAATTAATATCTTGCCCCAGTGTAAGGGCATTTATGCTTTTTGCATTTATGTACTGATTATACATTTTGCAAAATGAGGTTGGTTAAATTTAAATACTCAGATTTATTTCAACCTTCAATAAACCAATTAGGAACAGGGTACAAAAATCCACCCTGGTTTATTGCAGGCATTCCAAATCTGCTGTGACTAACACAAGGAGTGAGGATACATTTTACTTCAGACTAAAAATAAATGCTAGGAAAACCACACAATATAAAAATATATATGTATGTCTGTGTATATATATAAAAGTTCCTCTTTAAAACTATGTAAGGTAGGATCATAAAAAAACCCCTCCAACCCCAAAACCAACACCAAATTAAAAGTGAGTCCTGTGAAGGTGAACATGAAGATGGAAATGAGAAACAACATTCTATCCTAATGTGATGCAACTTGCACAAAATGAGAGATTATTTCATGCATCATTACACTGCATATCTGAGCATCCGAACACTTCCCAGTCATAACCTGCATCTGTGGGTAATAACTAAACCCCAGAGGAATCTGCATGACTGAGGAATTGACAGCATCATACATTCCCCACATTTATTTAAAAGAGGACAGTATAGCAGGAAAATAATGCTACTTATCTCTAATAATCATGCAAAATCCTGAAGGCTACTAAACAGAATGAACTGCAAATATGAGATATTTAAATAGATGTTGCTAGGGACTATCAAAAGTAGAACATTTTGCCCTTTTATCCTCCTTTTGATGTTTGTCTCTTAAATAGCAGTATTTGCCTGAAGACCTAACATCTACTGCTGTACCATGCAAGCTTTTGGTTGCTTCCGTAATACAAATCACATAATTTCAGCATGGCAGGGGGACTGCATCTGCCCTGTTCCAATGAAATCCTTACCTGTGACCACATTTCATTCAATGTGGAGGATTAAAATATGGAATTCAGTGACAAATTCCTGGTTCATGGCAAAGGGTCAGAGTGGGCACTGAGTGCACCCTCAGCTGGCAGAGGGTGAGAGGAAGTGCTATGTAAAGAAAAGAGCTTCCTCATTTAATCTGAAAGGTAATTTCTTGTTCATAGAAAAAAAAAAAAAAAAGACAAAAAAAATTTTAAAAATCAGGATATTTGTTTTGCCAGTCATCTTCAGGTGAGCAACCCTCTGACCATGACCACATCATAAACCAAGCAACAAAACAAGGTTGTGTCTACCTGGCAGTTCCTTCAGGATGCAATTTTCTCAAACTGCTCTTGTAGATTGTTGCCCCCAGCTGGACACTGGCTGGGCTGCACCAGGCAGCCTGTCACTCCCACATGTTTAACTGGAGCTGTACTGGGATAATGTTCTGGGATAACAGCAGGCATTTGCAAATACAAATCCAGATAACCAGTGACATGTGTTTAAATGGTAAAAGTCCCCCTCTGAAAACATTCTGGAGCTCCCCAAATAGGTATGACTGGTTCATTGCAAATCTGAAGAATTTGCAAGAATTGCAAGAATTCAGGCCTGTCCTCCACTAAATCATGATGAAAAATCCTTCCTAATACCAAGTGGAACAAATTCTTTAGAAAAGTTCTTTGAATTCAGCAAAGCAAGACAATCTGCTTGGTGCTATTTGAAACACACTTAAAAAAAAAAAAAAAGTTGTTTCTGTTACACTCTTGTTCTGCTGGGGGGATTCACTTGTGCTGCTGGGGGTCAGAGCTCTCATTTTCTTAGACACCTGTTCCACATGCTGGCAGGGTTTTCTCCTGGAGCCCTGTGCACACACCAAACTAAGAACTGTTTAGAGCAGGAGCTCACAGGCAGATCCAGAGCTGCAGACTTGGTTTCTTCAGTCCCTTCCACAGCCATGCCTTACATGGAGAGGCACAAGCTTCCTCCTAATACAGAAATCAAGGATCTCTAGTGCACCTTCTCCACTTACCTCAAAGCAAGCACGATTTAATCCCTCACCTGAAAGTACATCATGCAAAATATAAACAGCTTTATGAGGCCCAGGAACTCACATTACTGCAAGGTTTAAAGAAGACAGAAAACCTGCTCAAGTTATTTTGCTATCTCCAGCTGGCTAATGACTAAACAGAAATTCCACTTCAGCTTTATTGTTTCTGAATTCTTGAACTAAAGTCACCTCATGTTTCTCTGAAAAATGCCTTGCAGTAACTAAGGCTTCAATGACTCTGGGCCATCTGCCACTGTTTCCTTTTACAATAAACTTTGATTGAAACTTTGGTAACATTCCCCCATGCAGAACTATTACAGAAATAAACTGAGGACCAGCTCTTAACATCTTGTACAGACTGTTCTGTCCCTAACTTAAAGGACTGTGATTTAAATGCACTAATGTTTGGTGGTACAGAATGTATCCATTACAGTGTATGTCTTGTTTAGACATTTTTCCAGGAATACTCTACTCTTCCACTTCTAAAGCATGGCACTGTAGAGTTCTAAGGTGCCACCTCAACTTGTTTGACATCTTCTTTCCAGTTAATGCTTATATTTTATTTAACCACAGCAACAAGTCAGTTTTTTCCTATCATTAACAGGACAGAAGTGCTTTTAAAACCCATAATCTCTTCTCTTAGTTTTGTCCTGAAAACAAGATGTGAATACACTTGATTCTAACTGCATTTCCTTTCAAGATAGAATTGATGATGCTGCTTATCATTTTTGCTAGAGAACAGAACTCCCTTCTGATTCCATTTCCTCAGTAGCCAAAGCCATCTGAACAAAAATATCTCAACACCCACATGCACAAAAAGAACCCCAACAAATTCTCCCTCCCCCCAAAAAAATCCCTTTTAACTGCTACCAATAGAGCTCTCCTAATCCATGCAGAAAGAAACTGAGAGAACATACTCAAGTCACTGGTACTCTGTGCAGCAAATAAGGATTTGCCATGAAGACAGACCTTCTCTCTCAGTTTTCCTTTCTAACACAAATTTTACAGCTTATAAAATTCTAGCAATTCAGCAATGGAACAACTCAGACCAGCCACTAGAAGAAAAGCAGCCACACACCCCCTTCACCAGAATCTCAGCCTCAGTCTTGAGGGAAGTGCTTAAATCCTTCACTCTTGCAAGTCATGAAAAGGAAAAAGCTTAAATTAGCACATTTGTAAGAATCTCCCAAGTGGGAAGGTGATTTCTTCTATCTGCAAAGATTCTTTTTGGCAGATTGTCAAAATGAATATTAAAACTTCTGTGTTTCTTCTGGGGTAGCAGAATTATGTGATGCTGTTTACTTGTCTAGGTGCTGATATAAAAGATGACTTGCAAAAGAAAATTGTCAGGGTCATACTGCCATTAATATGAGCAATCCACAAGACCTAATCTTTTTCCTCCAACTAGAATGAAAAATATTTTCCCTCCCCTAAAATCTCTGTGTCTCATTCTATGTGATCCTTTTGATATAAGCAATTTTCAACTGCTGTCTGTGGCACAAATGTACACTTCTCTGAGAACAAAAGAGGATGATTAACACCAGGACAGATTTTTAGTCTAATTCTCTTAGAACTCCCTCTTGCTATAGAATCCATCAGCTATCATGCCTTTCACTAAAAAGAATAAACAAAACTCTCTTTTGGGGTGAGATTATTACCCACCTCCTCCATTTTCTGCACTGAAACTGAACATCTATTTTTGAGTAAGAACATAATCTTGAATTGGATCATTTTGTAATCAGAGAACCGATTCTTCTGGTTTTTTACAATGTGATGCAGAGATATCAGGAAAATGTTTTCACCTAGAGGGTGGCTGGGCACTGGAAAAAGCTCTCCAGGGAAATGGTCACAGCACTAAACCAGACAGACTTCAGGAACTGTTTGGACAACACTCACAGGCACATGGTGTGACTTTTGGGGTGTATGGACGGGAGTTGGACTTGATGATCCTGATTGGCCCCTTCCAATGCAGGACTCTCTGATTCTGTGAATTAATTGTTTCCTCCCACTATTATTCAAGGTCTCACTCAGCACCAATGACTCGGCTCAGATGTCAAAGGAGATTTAAAATAAAATTACAGGCTCAAAAATGATCAACTGAGCTTAAAAACACTGTCTCAAAGTTGTAGAGTTTCATAAATTGAAGACTGTCACTGCTTTCATTATTTGAACCTTATTTTGATTCAAATGAGAATAAAAATAAATCTGTGTATAAACTAAAAATGCAAAGAAAAAGCGAAAAACCAATATTGGAGGCTACACAGCTGAACTGTGATAAAATTCACAATCTCAAGCCCATTCACATTCTGGCAGAACACCATTTCAGGGGTTTGCTTTGGAGGGTCTCCAGAGCAAAGAGCAATGCTAGTTTAGCTGTGAAGCTTGCAGTATGGTATGTTAACTTCAGAAGAGACAGACGTACATACTGCTTTACAACTGTTGGCGATCAGACTCGCCGTCTTCTTGAAAGTCTTCTCGAGGTAGTGAGCAAATCTCTCATTCTCGTTTTCCTTGGAACCCAGCTGGAGGAATTCACCTAAAAAGTTGCACAGATGGGAGGTTTTATTTGTGGGTTTACCACTTAGGCAAGCAAATGGGAAGATAAAAATAGGAAAAGACCTTACCACGCACCAGATCTTCAATCACCTGAGTTAGAACAGAGATGATAGTAGTATTTCCAATTCGTGCTAAAGCTACAGAAGCAGCTGAGAGGATGAAGTCACCAGCTAGAACAGCCTAAGAACAACAACAACAACAAGTTGATCTCTTAAGTCTTTTCCTGTGTTACTACAGAGAGTACAATTTCCTTTATTTGTCAGATCTACTCACATTACATAACTTCCCTACATAAAGCACAAATACTTCACTTTAAGAGAGAAAAAAAAAAACATAACCAGATATTGAATTCTGAGTAATTTTTGAATCCCTATCTTATAGTGCTGTTTAGCTTTTTATGTATAAGCACTGTCCTCCCTGTATGCAGTACCTGCTCATGTGTTTGCCTATGATGTTTCTTTGAACATTAGTTTTCTGTTTGACATTCTCTTGTGGCTGTTACACCATGTGAACTCTGAATTGCCCTAAGTTCCTTCCTTGCATTTTCTGGTGAAGAACTTTCTTGTAATGCCCTGTGAAGAAACAGCACTTTCAAAAAAAGTTTCCCACTGACTGAAAACATTTTTGTGTTCACCACTGAATCAGTGCTCAGGATGAGGTACAAGTTTAAAGTATTTCAACAGCTCTGCAGAGACTGGAACAAGGAATGTAAAATCAGTAATAATCACAGAGTGGGTCAGGTTGGAAGGGGCCACAGTGGGTCATCTGGTCCAACCTCCCTGCTCAAGCAGGGTCATCCCAGAGCACATGGCACAGGATTGTGTCCAGATGGTTCTTGAATCTCTCCAGTGAGGGAGACTCCAAAGCCTCTCTGGGCAATCTGTTCATATTCAGGTGGAACTTCACGTCCTTCAGTTTCTGTCCATTGCCTCTTGTCCTTGACACCCCTGAGAAGAGCCTGGATCCATCCTCTTGACACTGCTTTCAGATACTTATGAAGAAGGCCCCTCTCAGCCATCTCTTCTCGAGGCTGAACAGGCCCAACACTCACACACTTCAGTCATTCATTATCTGATGCTTCCAACAGTTCAGAAAAGGAAAATGCATTTGTCTCACCCACAAACTGTGCACACTTCGTAATTTTTCTGACATATCCCAAGACCAAGGGACAGCAACGTTACAACCCTCTAGGTATTTGTGCTCTGCTGATATTCAAAGGCAAGTCTTGCACTGATTAGCAAACTCACTTTCCTCTCTCCCCAGATTTGATTAAGTGTCCTTTTTCCTCTGCGAGAATTTGCATCATCGATAACGTCGTCATGAACTAGACTGGCTGTATGGATCATCTCAGCAATGATGGCCACAGAGCGCTGGCTTGCTTGCACCTCCCTGAAACAAAAAAAACAACTGTCAAACAAATCACTTATATATGCTGCAATACATTAAAATAATCTCTATTAAAAACCAAACAAAAAATGTTTCTCTGAAAACAGCTGTCACAGCTTTTTCATGGTCAGACCCCTTCTTTCAAACCTGGAATTAGGAAGACAACAAAAAGTAAGATCACATTAGTACAGTAAGTGCAGAGGGATGTGTCCATCCTCATTAGGCCCATTTCTACATGCTGCATTAACAGTACTGCAAAACTCCTGCATTATTGACTTTAATCCCTCTAAATCCAGACTGCAATAAATAGCACAGCATCAAGGATACTTGGCTCCAAGACTGGAGCCTGGAAAACAGCAGAGAAAAGAATGACAGGTGGCTTTGTAGAATGAGTTAAGTTTTCCTTGTCTCTGTGTTGCTCCACCTATAAATGTGGCATCACAAACTCTCTAAAGCTGGATGACTCTACTAACCAGTGAGCTGGAGAGATCAGAAGGAACAGAAAGCATCCTACATTTGAAAGTCATAACTCATAGATCTGTAAGTTATCTGATTACCTTAAAACCTCAGAGGTTCTTCAGAAGCCTTAGGAATTAACTAGAATTCTACTGCAACCACTTCAGGACTGTGAACACCAACTACCTAACACCTATTGGAATTCAGCCTTTGGGAAGGTCTAACACTGATGATTCAAGTCTCAGTAGTTCACACTTTATTCTTTAAACTAGGTGAAAAGAAGGTAATGGAAGAACACAGAAGCAATTACCTAGAGAACAAGACTGGCAAAAAGCACATAAAAGAGCCAAGGTAGCTCACACAAAGGACAATCTCCCTTAGTATCCAGCTGTCACCATCTTCTTCTTCTGGTATCTTTTTCTATCTTTCCATGATGGGTTACATGCAGGATGCCAGAAACAGCTATCCCAGTCAGCTTTGTCTCATAGGTATAACAAGTCCACAAACCAGTAACACAAAAACCTCAAAACCCACAACCAAAGAAAAAAAACTACTTCTGATATATGGATCCTTTACTTCTAGTATAGACAACAGAGAAAATCATACTATCTTCCAGCAGAAAAGAACTGAAACAAAAGACAATTTCAGCCTAGCTGAAGGGAATTTAAAACCTTCCTGCACTACCTATGTCCATTAAAATGTAGTGATTAATCACAAAATGAAAGAACATCTTGCAGTCTGCTGACATAACACCACGTTCTGACACCTACCTCTACACAGAATTCTGCACTGCTGTCAGTGGGAGTTCTACATCCTGAACAATAGCAGGATGAATGGGGAGCTCACAGGCTGTGAAAATATGGCTCTTACACAACAAAAAATAAGAGCTGGAAACCTTCATGGTTGTTTGAAGGCAAGTCTTAATGTGGACTATTTAATCAAATACTAGTTCAGTGTAAATAGTTTTCTGAAATAAACTACTCTTACTTAGTAGGAGAAAACTTACCTTCAAAAAACTGTAAAGGTCTCCAGCCTCTTTCATGCACTGTTCTCCTTTTGGGGATTCTCTTTTTCATTAATTATGTCAGAAGACTGGATTTCCTGCTGGGAAGCAGCAGTAAATGGCAACACTCACTGACACACTGAAATACTTCAGTAGTATGAAGACAGCACAAAACCAGTTATTTCAAAAGCAGGTTCTGAAAAGTTCTGCCTTATACTGTATCTCATCTCTGACAATGACTAAAAATGGCATAGGAGTGTTCATGGTTCATGTGTCTGGTTTCCAGAATATTGTATCAAATATGACAATTTAATCTGAAGGGGGTTTTAAAATTACTATTTCCACAAAGTCTCAAGCAAGGTTCTTCCCACTGCTGTCAAAAACAGATCTGCAATAGTTTCCTACATGTATTAGTCTTGGGAGACTAATTCTAGATCAGAGCATGCCTATTTTAGAGGAAAACACACAAACCCCAGGATCCTTCTCAATCCCTGCCATTTTTCATTCAGCTTCTCCTGCAAAACAAAAGCAAAAAGTGGCAGTAACTCAAGTCAATAGATAATAGGGTCCTCACAAATCCAGTAAGTGGAAAGATGCCATTTTTAGGTCATTCTCAAAGTAAAGACACCCCAAGATGATGTATAATTACAAATATTTTATACAACTGATCATGTTCTGTTTTTCAGTAGGACACCCAGGTTGATTCAGTGATAAGGTTTTATAGATCTACTGTACTCTGAGATGTTTTCCATTACAGAACTTGTTTCACTAACACTGAACAAGCCAAGGCTTGACCATACAGGTCAAACCTCCCCAAATATCTCCCTCCAAATACCCCTGTCCAAAACAAAACCAAACAGAAAACAAAGAACCAAAACCACCCAACAATGATGAGGGGAGGTGAACTCAAACCCACATAAATGAGTATCTGCACTCTCCAACAAAGAGCTTGGAGGCAATGTGTTTGCTGGTAAGTAAATATTGCCAGTTTAAGGAGTGGAAATGAACATAAGAACTTGCAAAATTTTTCTGCTATGGCCACAGTTCTCCAAGCATCTTTCTCCTGTTAAGGCCCTGTGGCTGCAAGAAGCAAACATCTCAGCAACACTCTGACACAGAAGAGCACTGCAAGCTAGGGAAAGCACAGAGGAGGAGTGTGTTAACAGGGGAGAAAGCTGCAGGGCAGCTGACACCACAGGCTGCTAACAAGGACGATTTGGAGGAGTGAAACAAAAAGGAACTAAGGTTGCTGGCAGGTCCTGTCTTTAGGAAATATTCTATCGAGTTTAGCCAGGTCATTTTATTTGTTTCTCACACTATTCTGATACATTTATTTCCCTTTCCCCCTCCCCTAAACCTTTTGTGCTCGCTGTTTTCCCTACTGTCTCTGTACTTCTTTGGCTCTCTCTTATTTGTCTCTCTCATTTTGGTTCCAGAAAAAGAAATGAAAACTGTTATTTGTGAACACCTTTGGAGAATACAGAAACACTAGGTCCTGTCAGGCTATGTGATAATTCTGTGAAATTCTGCACACAGGTGGGTCAAGAAATGCCAGTGGATGTGTGAAATTGAGGGTTTGCATGACCTCAGCTTAACTGTTTACTATAATTCTTACTCTCACACAAAGCAAAGTTGCTATCAATAACCAAAAAGCCACTGCCCAATGGACTTAAAGACTCAGTGTTGGACTTCTGACACTCAGAACTTCAAGAAAAAAGATATTACATGCTTCAGTCACTTACCTTTTTGGTAACAGTCCAGATAATTCTTTATACACTGCCAGTTTCCTTATTATGACCACAATAAAGTGACCTCATTCTAGAAAAACAGGTAACCTGCTGAGGGTACAGAAAATACCTCACCTTGTTCAAACCTAAACATAAATGATCATGTCACCTAACCTGCAAGCAGAGCCATCTGGGCATTCCATTCTCTTGAGAAACCTCAGCTATTCTGGAGGGACTCTGTGAATAGAAAGAGGTCTCTTGGCACTACCTCATAGATCTGGACCTGCAGCCTTCCTGAGTCCTGTTATTTTAACAGCCAAATAAGGAAAAGTATTACCTTTTAAGAAATTACACAAAAGAAGAAAATTAAATGAAAGAGCAGGCAAAAGCATGCTGGGTCCAGCAAGTTATATTGCAGCTGAGAATGGCAGCAAGATGAAGCAGAAACTGAACATCAGCAATACAAACCCCAGAGGCAAAATTTAAAAAAATGCTAGGGATGGACAACACAGGATATTGGCTGCCCCTTCAAGTTTACAGATACTGTGGTCAGTGTCTTCAATTACATGTGTGGGAACCAAAACCTCAACAAAGAAAAACAATCCTGGGAGAAGAATCAGTATTAACTGAGGAAAAGAATGATAAAATGCGTCAAGGGATATGACAACTTGAAAGTGGAAAAACATCTTAAAAAAACACTGGAAGAAGCAAAATGGAAGGCAAGTATTTTTCCCCCTCAGATTTGCAAAAGAGCAGCAGAGTTAAAAATATGCAGTATTGTTTCTCTACATACACAATTTTCCTCACAAACATAAAGAAGTTGGAAGAACAATTTGTCACCTGGAGACAATGTTGCCTTAAGAAAGAACAATAATGAGTCAATCACAGTATCAACGTGAACTGAAGTTTATGTATACACAGAGCAGGTGTAAGCCAGCCCCTTTCAAGAAGCTTAAAAGCAAAAGAGAAGAAAATGCCCATAAAACTTTATCAACTCACAGGAACTGGAGATTCACAATACAAATGTAAATTCCTCTGGCAAGGCCTTGCCAACCCTCAAAACCCATTGATCACCATGCAGGAACCAACAAGTAGTATGGTGAAGACTTGTATCAACATATGGGATATTTAATTACAATCACAGGCTTGGAGAAATTTGGCACAGAAGAGGAAAGTAAATATCCCATGATTTCATTCAATTCCTTAACTGAAACATTTCTGTTCTCGCCACTCCGAATTTCATTCTAAAAGCAACATGACAAAGATGGTGACTCAGCCTGGTTTGTACAAGGAACATTTAAGATTGTTGAGGAGGCTTTGAAACACAGAACATGTTTTGGAGGTGCTGATTAGAACCACAGCAGATGTACAAACACTGCCAAATGACACAGGCATCAAGAAATCAGAGAACTCATACCAAGGGTTGGCTACTGCAAAGCAAACACTTGCCCCAGGCACACATGGCACTTTCCTACAGGTATAGGGCAGGTCCCAAACTTGTCCTGACTGTTTTGAGACAGCATGACAAGAGTATGAACATGAGCACATACATATGGCAAAAGACAGCAACTATGCTTGGAGCAATTTTCAGTCTTTCTACTGCTACCTCTCTTTGATTCACTGTTCAACTCCCACACTGTATGACATCAGTTCCAGCCTTGTCAGTACTGCACACATGATTTTGTTCAAAAGCTTCTCATGCTACATACTAGAATGAGATAAAACTATTTCTACCGTTATTTTGACTCGAAAGATGCTCCAAAAATTCACTGTCCCTGTTGTTAAAAGTCTCCTCTTAAACTGCCATGCTCTTAGCAACATAATGCTGTCTTAAATAGCTCTTTCACCCTGTTCCTGATAAATTTGTAGACCACAACTCTTCATTCATCAGGATTATCTTTGCAATCCATGCCTGAAGCTAGCTGGACTTGACTTATTTTGAGCACAGGGATCAGACACAGTGATGATTTCAGGAAGTGTGATATACACTCCCTTGGCTGAACTGGGTGGTTGATGCATGCTAGGATCTCTTTGAGGATTTTCATAATGAAGGTGGCTGCACACAATACTGGGATTATGCCCTAATGGGACACCCAAGACCCTACAAACTCAAGCAGAAATTTTTGGTTGATTGTTCTTCCTTACATTTCACCACAGATGGCAGATCATCAAGAATGGTTCTGCCATCAAAAAGTGCCATCATCATGCTCCTGTTTTTCATGTTGAGATCACTCACAAAAATATTAAGCCAATCAGTGACAAAAGGCAACCTTGAGGATTTGCACAACCAGTATTGTTCCTTTTGCTGACTCTAAATCAACGACCACCAGCAGCAAAAGGCATCTCTGAGGATTTGCACAACCAATATTGTTCCTTCTGCTGACTCTAAGTCAATGACCAGAAGCAGTCCTGAACTGACAACAGAATCTGGCTGAAGTAAAGGTCATTAACCCTGGATGATGTTTTCCTCAAACAAGGGGAACTGGCACACACAGGCCAGGATGCTGCCAGCTAGGATTTGCTTTCTTCTTCAAAACTATATCCACACAGGAGGGGGTTAGGGAGAGGTGCCATCCACACAACAAAATACATGCCATGCTCTGAGGTAGTAATCAAGTCCAACAAGGAATTAAACTACTGCTACAGAAAAAAAATGGTGCAAGAGCTCACAGAGAACCCTTAAGGCTGACAAATTAGTCTAGAAACATTCTGAAAGGGACCAAAGATTTTCAATTTGAAATTCCATACAAGGCAAGACTGGAAGCATAGCTGGAAGGCAGAGAACACTCCAGCCAACATCTTTCCTCAAAATCCAAACACAGCAGTTGAGAGGAATGTGTGGAGTGAAGCATTTGCAAGGAGCCAGACTAAGGAGTGATAGGGAGTACAGGCCAAGCACGATGTTCTGCTCAGTTAAAACTGCTTTCAAAAGACAGCTTGGAGATCATAAGGATTACACCAGAATAATTAGCTTAGAATCTCACATTAAAGTGTAGAAACATGCTACTAGAGGGTGGAAAAAACCCCTCTGTTTTCAAAGTCTCACAGCTTTGAATATAGTCATAGCACCTGTTTAATGGCTTTTCTGCACAATTACTAAAAAAAAAAATAAATCTATGAAGGTCTCTTTTGACAGCAAAGTTCTTATCTGTGACCAGAGTTTAATAGGAACAGGAGTGGTTACAAATGAAAAATACTTAATTAAGTTTATATAGTTTCAAAGAGTATTAAAGGTTCTAATAAAGTATTTATGCAAGAAGCTAGAATTGACTAAAAATATCATAATTTGGCAACATCACTTATCCATCCCAATTACAAGCACAATATAGTCTACACTTTACCACATGGAAATATGTAACTAACCCAGCAGTTCCTTTTGCACTGACAACTACAAAAATACAGGTTCAAGATGGAACTTACATTCAGGTCTTACTGAGGAGCATTTTATTTTCGTAAAGTATTTTTCAGAAACACAAGAATGATAACTTTCAAGTGTGATGTGTGTATCTGAAAGTGACCAACTCACTTGGAATTGTTATGGTGAATGTTGCAAGCCCGAGCCATTAGCACCACAATCATTGGTCGAAAGGCCTTTCCCTTCCCATCAAAGTAATAATCACACATTTCCTTCAGTTCTGCTGCAGAGACAAGCAATTCCTAGAAAAAGGACAAGAGCATTTCAGCATAGAAGTCACAAAGTCAGTCTGTTTAGTGTAAGTAAAACAGCATGCACATTTAAAGTTATTGCCTGCATTTTTCCACCCAGTGTAAGCTCAAGTTGTTTTTAAAACTACTATGAGAAATCTGAAATGTAAATTATGCATTCCAGCACTGCAAATCAAGAGCAACAAATTACATTCTGGTTCTATAAAATATGAGAAATGCTCATTTTGCCTTCATTTTAAGTTCCAGACAGTTGTTCATAAACACAAATAACAATAAACATCCTCCAAATTGATGGTTGCTATTAAAAACAATCATCACAGCATCCCAGAATAGTCACCAAAATCCCTTACCTTTTTAATATCTTCATAGAGATTTTTCAAGTCTTTTCTACCAAGCTGAAAAGGGTCTCGGTATTTTTCATCACTAACTGTCTTACTGCAGCTGCACAAGTGGGATCTACTTGTATGATGAAACCTGGTGACAGTGTTTTTTAAGAGAGTGTTAAAAGGCAAGTTTCCCTAACTCCTGAAACAAAAGCACCTGAAAGCATTTCTCCCCTCCTCTCCCCTCACACAAGATTTAACCAAATGGCTAAAATACATGAGGGCATCACAACAGCCTTTCCAGGCAGGCAGTGAGGTGCAAGGACAGCAGAGCACACACTCTCTGCCCCTAACAGATCACAGAAGTCTGCTGAGACACACAGCACCACACTGCTCTCCATGTGTTCCTTCTGAATACACTGTGGATAGTGTAGCCTACATTTGGAGACAGAGCCTTCACTTCTGGCAACTCAACTATTCTGTTACGCTCTTCCCTCTTTCCTAAACTCCTGAAAAAAATACTCCTGACTTAGATGTGAAATTTTTCTCTTTGTACACCCAGCTACACAATAGAGTAAATCAATAGTTCCAGGTAGCATGATGATGCTAGGAAAGTTCCTCAGAAAAGGGTGAAAGCTTCACCTGGATGCATTAAGATGCATTTAGCTTAGGAGATTTGTTTGTTTGTTTCCTGGAGTTGAAGTTTCTTCTTCTTCTGTTTCCTTTTCCAAAGTGAACAACACGTATTTTCTTGCAGCATTCTTGCTTTGCCCATTACTCTCCAGCACAGAGAACTGAGATTCACCCTCATCACTACAGCAGCACTCTACACAGAATTATCCAACTATGTACTGAAGTAAATAACCTCACTTCCAAAGTTTACAGCTCACAGGTATAACTACTCAGTTCACCCAACAACTGTGTCTTTACCCACTACACAACAAAATGGATCTCCAACTTACCTCCAAAATATATTACATATTTTTGGAAATGAGAAAGTTGAACTTCTTTGGGTAAAGTGACATATCTGCACAAAATAAAACCAGAAGTAGTTTATTATAGCTTTAAACTGACAGAAAACATCTGACTACAAAAAAATGTATTCACCACCATTGCTCTATTTCTCTATTTTAACAACCCAGCAGCAAAGAGAGTCTCATAACCCCCTTCTGTACCACATGAGACAGGAGTGCCAACAGGCACACTGAACTGACTCTTCTGCTCCTGAGTGCTGGACTTTCTCCTCTTGCAGGCTTATCAGTTAAATTGCCAAAGCTGCTCCAATAAAACCTTGTCTTTTGCACTCATGCAAGGTGCAATTTTCAAACGTTTCCTGTCAGGCAGATAAATCTGGACTGCACCAGTCAAGACACAGAGAAAAGGACAAGAGCTGTTTCACTACACTAACAGAAAATCATGTCCTTGTTCTCCCCTGAAGCAATTTCAATTCAGCTTGCTGTTTATAATTTATACCTGCCCATCTTCCCTGCTAGATGCCCAGAACCTAACTTGCAAACCCAGCAATCTCTCCAATGACCCCTCCCTGCAGAGAGAGCCCAGAAGTGTGGGGGAAGGCCCAGGCCCAGGTGCACGATTCCAGCAGATACAGGCTGAGAAAGGAAGAACAGCTTTTGCTCTGCTCCCGGGAGCGCTGCCAGGAAGTACCGAGCCCTGCCCAATGCTGGGCTGAGCCAACCCAAAATCACTGCACTCCACGTGTTCACCGAACTGCCTCTGGAAAAACTCACAGAGACGCTCAAGGAGAGCTGCGCCTCGTGCCTCAGCGTCTCCTCATACGTGGATTAAAGTCTCCCTCTCCTCGGACAGTGGGAGAGAAACAAAAGCACTGTAATGGCCCAAGGGCACTCCTCCATCCTCCGCGCTTGCACAAGGCCATGCAAGGAGACGAAGGAAGGCGAGGAGCCTTTATCACACATCTGCGACCCACTGCTGTCTGACTTCAGCGTCCGGCCCTATGGCTGAGACATTCCTACGTGGCTCTCTCGGACCTCTCACCGCGTTCTGTTGCTAAAAATAGCTGATCTCTTCCTACTGCTCCCTCAGCGCGGGCACACGCAGTCTCCCCCCTTCACACGGCTGCCTGGCCCCGGCGCTGCGGCTGCTGCGGCTGGCGGGCACAGCGGCCAGGGCGCCTTCCCGCGGCTCAGGGCAGCCCGAGCGCCTCG
>VZRX01019020.1:54629-71720 GCA_013398075.1 Notiomystis cincta | reverse complement strand
CCGGGGCTGTGTGCTCCTGTCCTGCCCTGTCCCGGGGCTGTGTGCTCCTGTCCTGCCCTCTCCCGGGGCTGTGTGCTCCTGTCCTCTCCTCTCCCGGGGCTGTGTGCTCCTGTCCTGCCCTGTCCCGGGGCTGTGTGCTCCTGTCCTCTCCTCTCCCGGGGCTGTGTGCTCCTGTCCTGCCCTGTCCGGGGCTGTGTGCTCCTGTCCTGCCCTGTCCGGGGCTGTCTACTCCTGCCCTGCCCTGCGCTTTTGCTTGGTGGGTTGTATTAACTAATAAAGCAGTAACTAAGCGAAGACTTGATCCACACAGTCAAATGCTAGTTTTAAAATTAGAACTAGATTGGTCATAAGGAGCGTTTTAACTCTTGGGCATACAAAACTGCTTCTAATCATAATGATAATTGATATGATAACATTACAGAACTGATTTAATCAGGTGGCTCAATTACTTGTGAGCATTAGGAAATGATGGTGAGCGATAAATCTTGGGGCAGGTGGCTATAACAGGATCTGTCATTAGAGGTAGTGAGAAACATGGCTAGCAGCAAGGCTCCAGAGATGCTAACCTAAAATTTTTACTAAACAGTGAATATGCAGTACTGGGATTTTATAACTAATGGGAATTCTAAGACTGTTGCAAGCAAAAGTCCATAAACCACAGTTTTAAAACAATATTTGCCCTCTGTTACCATGGAAAAGGGCATAAGTACGTCTGAAGGAAGAGTGAAGCACAACTTCTGAGTACATACGTTATTCTACAGCAAGAACTACATCTTCTAACCCATTCATTCCCTATTTACATTACTCAGAAAAGGCTTCATCTGTGTTCTTGGGTTGCATGGTGACCATGGCTGTATATGGACTGTATATGGCAGTTCCTGGAGCACAGTGACTTAAATCTGCTGCACTACATTGTTCAGCTGTAAGGAAAGCTGAACTTCTGTGTCTCCTGCAAATATCTTTTCAGGTTATACAAGTGAGTGCAACATGAAACTGCCCTGAGACTGTTCTAATCACGGTCAGTTCAATCTATGCTTAGATATGTTTAGATCTTAAAACTAGAATGCCCTGGTAGATTCTTTAATTGCAGAATTCAGTCCTTTTCAGAATTTCCAAACAATAAAATCATAAATTTATTTGTGTTTGCTTTTCATGAAGGCATAATATACACTGGTAAAGTTGTAATGTTTCATGTTTTAATTGTTTTTAAAGCATTCTGTCTGGATTTAAGAGGAAACATATTAAGAATAATATGATTAATTGTTTTTTGGAAGACATTTGTTGTCTGTTTCGTGTTTACAGATCCTTTTCCAGTTGATGTGATCCAAGAAAATTATGTCCGCAATGTGAGAAACTGCATTTTTTCAGTTGTCTATCCTACACCTTTTAAATCTAAAGTTCGTCTTGTAGCTGTTTCAAAGGTTGGCTGTTGTTTTTTATTCCTCTCTAATTAGTAGAAATTATTAATACATGTACTGAAGTCTATTATAATATTCATATGCTATTTATTGTGAAACATTGTCTCAATATATACTTTAAACAAACAAGGCATTTAAAACATATTGTGAAATGTCTTTTAATGATGAAAACTGTAGAAAAAACATGTTCATTACCACTGAAAATTTGATCATGTCCAAGTATTATTTTTCTCTCCAGGAAGTTCTTGAAAATATTTTGGATCTTGATATATCTGTCAAAGGATCGTCTGATTTTCTGGAATTTGTCAGTGGTGGAAAGGTGATGTTTGGGTCTGTTCCACTGGCCCATAGGTATGGGGGTCACCAGGTAAGTATGGCACTTGTTCTTCCAGGTGGAATTGTGTAGGTGTTTTCTTGTGAATTACACCTTTGCAATACCTGTCAGTACATGAGCATCTGCCTGTCAGTACATGAACACTTACTAACATTTTGATTGCAGACTTGTTCTTCATAACAGGCTGCAGATGGAAAAGAACTATAATAACCTTCCACAGTACCCTGTTTACTTTCTCTGCTTTTGTTTATGCCTGAAGCAAATTATCTTTTTAACTTGCATTAGCTGCTGAATTTGCTTAGCACCCCAGCAGCCTGGCCAGCTCTGATTTGTGATAGATACTAATAGCTTAGAGGAGTGAAGAAGGACAGAGCCTCACTGCAATACCATGTTTACTAAGAGTTAAGTTTCATTGAAGTGGCCATGATTATTCATGGAGAAGAATGGTAGAATACGATTTGTAATTTCCAATTAAAAAAACCAAAACAAACTATGTGGGTTTAAAGGCTCATTATACTAAAAAAGGCAGGTCTGTAGCTGTATGTCATAGCTGGAAGGTAAAAAGAAAAAGAGGATTCCTGGTGTTACTCTTTTCCTGTGGTTTTCTGATTAATTTTTGGTGTGAGTGTGGAAATACAGCTTTAGGTGTTGACATTTTAATGTGAGCAAATGTCTTTTGTGAGGACCTAGATTTAATCTGTGTTGTTTCAAGCATAACTTCTGTAAATGATAGAGGACAATAACTTGATCTTAATTTTTGTCAGTTTGGTAGCTGGGCAGGTCAGCTGGGGGATGGAAGAGCCCACTTGATCGGAGTATATACAAACAGGTGTGACTTCCTTTTAAGTGTCTGATTGAACTCTGTGTTCAATTTAGCTGATTTGTGGTTAACCTGAAGTCTACTGTTAGAAATGCCAATGGTATTTTTGCAGGCATGGTGAGAGGTGGGAACTGCAGTTAAAAGGGTCAGGAAAGACCCCATACTCCAGGTAAGTTGCAGTTATTCTTTGTACTCTAAAACTGAATGTTTTCTTTTTGAAATTTGCCTTGGTTTTATGACCTGTTCCTTATTTCCTGTCCTCCGTAGGAATGGCGATGGAAGAGCTGTGCTTCGCTCTTCTGTTCGAGAGTTTTTATGCAGTGAGGCCATGCACTATCTTGGAATTCCTACAAGCAGAGCTGCTAGGTATTTTTCTTTCCTTTCTTCACAGCATCCTAATTTACAGGTAATTTTTTGAGTGAGTTTCACTGAACACAAATGAAGCAGGACAGTTAGTTTTCAAGATGATAGATCTCTTCATATGTATGCAATCAGAACAAAATATATCCTTCCATAGATTTTTGGATAAAACTTTCCAGTATTAATACTTTCCAATAATAAAAACTTTCCAGCAATTAATTGCACTACATAGTTTGCTGGATTCTAGAAATCCAACTTAACTTTAGTGTAGTAAAGACTCATTTCTATACAGTTAATCCAAATTCTAGAATCTAGCCAACTAGGAAAATGTTGAAAGTGGCTATTTTTATACTGTCATTTTTAAGATTTCTGGGAAAAATTGTCAGTGCTGTGAACAAACATTAATACTGGAGGTAGAACTGAATGTAGGCAGTTGCTCTCAATTCTTTTTCTATGCAAACACCCGTTGAGCAGAGAGAAATTTCTTTTAAAAAAAATTGAAACTAATTCTGTCTGAACCAAAGGAGACTAACACATTCATTCATTTGGCTGATTTTCTCAGAATCAAGTAATTGAATATTTTCAGATGATTGCATTTAAAATGCCAAGTTAATTTTGTGTTCCGAGTAGTCTCAAGTCTGTAGTGCAGTGTTTCAGCTCCAGAGAAAGCAAATGTTCTGCAGAAAAGGCCTGTACTCAGCTGCCACATGTCTAGGTGTCTGTATTTGCAAAGTGTCTGCAAATCTCTTTAGCATTAGTTCTAACTCATTTGCTCTGTTGAAGTGCAGTGTTTGTAAATGACATTTTTGATGGTTTATTCACCGACTTCATCTTGAGACTCTTTGCTGTTGGCTGTTAATGCAGAACTTTAAATCTGTCTGAATATCAGCAGGAAATCATTTGGCAGGTTAAAGCCTCTCTTTGCTGTCGTCTCAACAAATTGTTCAGCGCAAAACCAGTATGAAATTACCCCTTTACTGTGCACGAATTCTACTGAGCACACAGTGTGCTTTAGTTCTCTGCTGGCAGATTGGTTAAATGCCTGGCTCTCTTAACTGTTGTACAAGCTCTGCAGACAGTTTGCAAGACTTAATTTGGAAAAACCCCAGCTGACAGCCATATTCTTCCCGATGGGGAGCTGTTGTACTGGGGCTGGTGGGATGCACTTAACAGAGGTCTTGGCAGAAGTGGGAGGAAAAACCTTATGGCTTATCCCAGAACACCCAGCAGGTTGGTTTGCTCTATTAATTTTAAGTACTGTGTTCCCAGTGGGGTGCTACAGTTTATGACTGTACTGCCAGATACAGAACACTTCATACAGTGCCATTTTAGTCACATACCGGCTCTGCCAGTGAGCAGTGTTACACTTTAAGTCAAAACAGGGAGCCAACATGCATCATTTTCTGAGTGGCCTTTACTTGCACAGGGCCTGAGGTTCATGCAGAACAGCAAGGAGAGCACTTGGGAGGGTAAAGTGAAGCCCTTAAGTGAGAGCCAGGTAGGGAGGGATATCATCCACCCATCCTTCTGTGGGTGCTGTTCCATCTTCTTTGGTGTAGAAGCAATTTCAGTGCTCCTTCTCCTGTGGTTGAGTGCACAGCTGGTCTGCTGCTGCCTTCTCTCAAGTGATGGTACTTACCAACTACAGGGACCATTGGAGAGCTGCTTTTCTGGTGGGAATGTATGTCTATGTGGCTGCTCAGCTACCTGGCCAGCTCTCCAGTGTTGCACAGCCATACAAATTAAATGTTGATGTCCCCGTGGATTTTTTTGTCAGTAACAGAAGTGCTGGTATTCTGTAGGAATTCTGCTGAGAGCCTGCTAAGAGTTATATTGTAAAAAGGAAACAACCTTTCTGGCAGAGGTAGGTCTGTTGAAAACAGTGAAGTTTAGTAGCACTACTTTTGTCCCCTGGTACTCTGCTGCACAGAGTCTGAGGTTCATTCTCTGTTTCTAATTTTTTTTCTTTTCTCTTGAAGGATTAAGATTTTCTTTTTCCATCTCATTTATATCAGAGCTTTTTGTACTTAATCCTACAGACATACCAATTGGTCCAAATGAATATTTTTAAAAACCAGTCCCTAATTCTACTTGTATCCGTACAGCTCCAGTAAAAGGAGCAGATTGATTTCTATATATTTTTCCCCTCCTGAAAGAATTCACTGCCTGTTCTTTGCATTAACAGAGCATTCAGTTTGAATAGCTACTAGGTATCTTCAAAAATCCTGAATGTAATAACAATAATTTAGTTTCAAATCCACAGTTACTGTTGCAAGCAACTGCACTATGTAGGACTTCATGCTATTTCTGTTCATGACCTTTTTGTACATATTTATATTTATATGCATACCCCACATTTTTAGTTCAACTGAATTCTTTCTAAAATTTTAGTGCTCAAGTATGTAAAACCTTAGTGTACTTCCAAAATTTAACTCTTGGGAATTAACACTGTGACTGTCTTCAGTCATATTTATGAATGAAGTATTAGGTCTGTGTCTTGTTCTTTGCTGTGTGTCTCGAAGAAAAGTTTGGTTCTGTCTTCTCTGCTGTCTTCAACTACCTGAAAGATAGCTGATAAAAGTAACTGCATTACATATCAAATAGCATGCCACCCAACTATATTCTGAGTCATGGAATTGTAATTTGGGTTGGAAGAGATTTTACTGGTCTAGTCCAACCTCCAGCCTCAATGAGCAGGGACATCATCAGTAGATCAGGTTGTTCAAAGCCCCTCCAGCCTGACCTTGAATATTTCTATGGATGGGACATCCACCACCCTTCTGGGCAACCTGTTCCAGTCTCACCACCCTCTGAGTAAAAAACTTCCTCCCAGTAACTAATCTGAACCTGCCCTCTTTCTATTTACAGCCATTCCCCCTTGTCCTGTTGCTAGAGGCCCTGGTAAAGAGTACCTGTCCACTCTCTTGTAGCCTCCTCTAGGGGCTCAGGTCTCCCCATACTCCCCACAGACAGCCCCAACTCCCTCAGTCTCAGAGGTGCTCCAGCTCTCTGGTCATTTTTGTGGCCCTCTGGACCCCTGCCAATAGGTCCATGTCTCTCCTGAATAGAAGAACATTTTCCAGTTATCAAAAAGCAAATACAGAGAAGAATTATACAAAATGAGCCAAATTGTCTTGCTGCTAGACTCTTGAACAAGGAGTCTTCTGTGCCTATTGACAGGATGAGATCTCTTCCAGAAGATGCATCAACCTGGATTGTCAGTGTAATCCCAGTTACTTTGGAGAGAAAACTTCCTACTTGATAACCTTGGAGGAACATGATGCCCTTGTTTGTGGGGATTGTGAGTTTGTGAGGATTGATTTTTCCTGATAGAACAGAAAATACAATGAAACTACATATTTTATTTAATAAAATTAATGTAAGTTGTGAAATATTTTAAAGCAAGTTGTAGTGAACTCTCACAAACCTCAATATTTGGATAAACATGAAAATTTATAGGATGTGCAGAATTTTAAGGCAAATGAAAGGAAGAGATTGGTTTTCAAAATCTGGGTACCAGTTGCAGTGATTGCTAAGGGTCCCAGATTTGTCCCCAAAATTTCTGAAATAATTTTGGCTCATGTCAAGGGCAACCTCCATCTGATGCAACAATTTGGTTTCTAATTTCTCTCTCCTCAAAATTTCCAATTTCCATGTTGTCCCCAAGGAAATTGTGACATAGTTAATGTTACAATCACACCAATCTGTCACTGAGGTTCCAAGTGAATGCTCTTTTTGAGTTGCAGCCATCTCCCCAAGAACAGTGAGAGTAATGGACTTGGACAGCATTGTATTAAATACAAAATAAATGCATCTTGTTAGTGAACCTTGGTAAGCCTCAGATTGTTCTTTGCCTGTGTCATTTTTAAATACAAAGCTATGCCACCAAAAGGATCTTCCTTTTCTATGAAGAAAATGAATTTATATAAAATTTGACTTTGATCTTCACTGTGAATCATTTTTGCTGAGATAACTTTTAATGTTCATTTCTTGTTTGCTACAGCTTAGTTGTAAGTGATGATGATGTGTGGAGAGACCAGTTTTACAATGGAAATATTAAGAAAGAAAGAGGTAAAGAACATATTTTAAAATAATATGCTACAACATTGTAACTTAATTCTCCATGGAAAAATGTGTAATAAAAAGTAATAAATTGGCTTAATTTCATTTATTATGATATAAAACCTGTCTTGAGAAAATCAATCTGAAACATATCTTGGTTGAAGAAATGAAGCCCTCTGAACAGGTCTTCTGTGATTGTGGCAGACATGTTGCAAGAACATAATTTTGATTTTCACTTGCCATTACAAAAATGATATGAAAACTAGGGAAATTTTCCATTGTTTTGATAGCAATACCAGGATGGGTGGAATGCAGTTGTGGCCATGTCATTGCCACATCATCTACACCTGCTCTGGAAAAGAGTGAGATGGCACAGCATGGGGAAAAATCTGTTTGTGTTTTTTCTTTGAGGCTAGCATTTCTGGAGTGATTCTGGTATTAATGCACTAGCAGTATTTTGTCTGTGGGTGCTGCTATAGCAAATCAAGCTTTATCATTAAAATGCATGTGTAGTAAAACAATGTTATATATATTCATCTGTTATGTGTTAGGCAGACTTACAAAAATACCAGTTTAACTGTGCATATGTAAACTCTGTGTCTATAGAAACAACACATGGTGACTTTTGCTCTGGAACTGTTTTATTTTGCTGATGCTCTGTTTACATTTAAACACACTGGTCTCTCTATTTAAGGTGCAGTAGTGCTACGACTTGCCAAGTCATGGTTTCGTATAGGATCCTTGGAAATCTTAGCTCACTCTGGGGAGCTGGACTTACTAAGGTTTGAATTTAATCTTCATAGTAACTGTTGCAGTTTTCTAAACAACCAAATTACATTCTAATTCATGTATACTGATGGAATTTAGACATGAATTATTTAGCAAGTAAGATTACATAATTTAGAAAGGTAACCTGCTATTTTTAAGCAATCATACCATAGATCTTAACTCACAAGGGTAAAACTCTGAGATGTTTCTAAAGGCCTGGATCTTACAAAATGGGGAAAGTTTTATACCTAAATAGTTCTGGTAACTAAGCACTAGGGAGGAGTTGTTTGTTTTGGAAAGATTTGTAAGTTCAAAGTGTAAGTTCTATATTTCTCAGTTTTCTGTGACAGGTCCTGAAAATTTTAGTGCAAAAATCCCATTTCCCTAAGCCTGTCTTGTAGGAATGTGGAGCACTGTTTTGGGAATGGCCAGTTACTGTGGAATTAACTTTACTTCATAAGAATTCAGCCATAACAATTTCTTTGTGAGAATTCTGATATAGAATGATTATTCCTTGTGATCTTATACTGTATTTTTGGAAATGCACACTCTTTTTTTTTTTTCTAAAAAATGGATATTGCTGATGCAAAACCAGGTCCTGGTGTGCTCTGGAGGTTTAATGTGGAAATAATTTTAACTCTGTGTGGCAGTCTCCAGTCATATTTATGACTACAACCTTAAGTTTTACCTCTAAGCATTTGGAAGAGCTTAATCTAATATTCATTGGAATAAATAGACTGAGTTTTTTAGTATCTATTTATGGCAAGCTGTAGATCAGCATTTTGCTGTTTGAAAACAAGAATTTTTAATGATCACTTCTAAAGCACCAGTTTTGTTTAAAGAATTTTGTTTCTGCTGTTACAGAAGATTAGTAGACTTTATCATCCAGGAACATTTTCCATCAATAGCAATGAATGATTCAAATAGATATCTGGTAAGTCTTTTTTAAGAGTAATTTTTATTTTCCATAAGCATGTGATCAAAAATTACAGGAAGGTCTTCACAATTTCAAGTTTTACAAGATTTTAGAATTTAAAGTAAGCTTCCAGGTTTTATTAGCAAAAGTTTGTTAATTCTCTGCAGCAAAAATCTGCTTCTTGATTTTTTCGGTTTTCTCAAAGTCAAATATGAACATTTTTCACTAGTTTTCATTATGAAAATGTTTATTGTGAAGCTTCCATTTTCTCTTGTTTTTTGTTCTCTTACTGCTCAAGTTTTCAGTGAACAGTGGTCATGAAGTGATGAAGTGTGCTTTTGCTAATGTAAATGTAGAATATATAGTATATTCTAGTATACACCCTAGTTTATATGGTGTCTTTGGGTTTTTGTTGTTTTTTTTTTTTTTTTTTTTAAATTTTGCTTCTTAAATTCTTTAAGGGCATCTGTGTATACTTATTTAACTGTAGTCTTTGCTGGATAAGGTTATTACACACTCACAGAATTTAGAATGGGAATGACAAGTCCTGACAGACAAATACATAAATTTAAAAAACAGAATGTATTGCATATTTCTAAAGTGAATAAAATGCTTATGTATTTCAGTAGTTTTGATGCAGAGAACTTGAAGTAAAAGATGTATTTGATTTTAGGAATTTTTCTCTACAGTCGTGTCAGAGACTGCCAATCTGATTGCCTTGTGGATGTCAGTGGGGTTTGCACATGGTAAGGTGCCAGATGGCATTGGCCTTAGGGGAGGGACACTTTACAGTAATATACTTAAAAATGGCTTTTTTTGTCACCTTGATCTTCAGTTCTGCTGATGTCTTTGCCTACAGCTTTATCTGTTATACAAGGGACTTTTGTAACAGAGTTCCACTCTCTGATCTCTCTGAGCACAACTGTGACAGGAGGAGAATACAGGAGCAAGAGTTCTTGGAGCTCTTGCAGTGCAGTGTACAAGGGCAGTGTACTGATGCCATACATAAGTTTAACTGCTCTGAATTTGATCCATCCACATGAAGCCCTGGCCTTTTACAGCACACAGGCTGCAGAGCTGTCTGGCTTTGCCACAGATTTGTGGGATTAACCCCAAAAGAGTGGCAGGAGCAGGAGCCTCAGGGTCCTGTGGGGCACAGGCGGCGGCAGAGGGATGGATGCATTTTCCAGAGTCTGGTTCCTGAGAGCTCTCTAAATTCAGTGGATCTGTTTCACAGCAAATTGCCTAGAGACTGCCTAAAATTCAGGTGGAATTTTAACTTCTGTTTCTCCTTTCTGTTCAATTGTAGGTGTGTGCAATACAGATAACTTCAGTTTATTATCCATAACGATAGACTATGGTCCATTTGGATTTATGGACTCCTATGACCCAAGTGAGTGTAGCACCTGTGGGTTTTTTGTTTGTTTTTTAAACTTAAAATAATCTTTTAATATTAAATTATATAGTTTCCATTGCATGAAAACTACTTTCATTATTAGCAGAAAAACCCTAAGCATATGTATTGTTTGAAGAGCTTTAGGGAAAAAAATTGCATTAGTGACCAGTTTCATGATACACTATATAGGTTGCATTCAAGGACTAAATATTACTGAAAAATAACTATTAAACCCATTTCCATGATACTGTTTCCACTTGAACACCATTAATTCAATAGATGCTGTAACAGAAGCCTAGAAAACTAAAAATTGTGTATTGCAAGAAGCAGCTGAGAGCAGAAGTAGAATACAGTAACTTTGCATGCATCAAGCTTTAGCTTTATAGTCACAGCAGCTAATTATATGTTGGAAGAAAAGAAATCAAACCTACACAGCCATGGTAACCTTTCTTTGAAAGTCTGAACTCAGTCAGTCTGGGATTGATAGGTACAGGTTCAGTATGTATATAGATGTGTATTATTAGAATGTTGTTTATAGTTTGCAACAGAATAAGCTTCAGAATCAGCAGTGGTTATCTTGCTTTGTGTTTTCATGCCTGCAGCCTCATATTAAGGAAAAGTCATGAGAATAAATGTCATGTTGTTTCTATTGTATTGAACAAAATGGGGCTTTTTTGCTTTAAGATCTTTCTCTGTAGGGTGGGTTGAGCCCAGCTGGCAATTAAGGACCCACAAGCCACTTGTTCACTCCTCCCTGCTGTGGGCTGAGGGAAAAAATTGGAAAAGCAAGGCTAAGGAAAAGCTTATGGGTCAAGATAAAGACATTTGAATAAGTCAAGGAGAAGAAAAGGGCAGGGGTGACCAGCAAGTGATGCAAAGACAATCACTCACCATATCTCACCACCAGGCTGAGGCCAAGTCAGTCCCCAGGCAACAGCTGCCTTGGGAAAGCTACCCCCAGTTTTTATTGCTGATCATGATCTTAGAGGTGTGGAATTTCCCTGGGGTCGGCTGGGCTCACAGCTGCATCCCCTCCTAAGCCTCTTGGCCACCCCAGCCTCCTTTTCTGGGCTTGCAGAGTGAGAATGGAGAAGGTCTTGGTGCTGGGCCAGCCCTGCTGGGCAGGGTGTAGAATGTTGCTGTGTTATCAGCACTGTTTTAGTCATACAGGCTGCTGTGAAGAGAACTGACTCTGTCCCAGCCAGGCAGTGCACCCTAGAGCCAGATGAGAGGTATTGGAGTCGAAATTCAGATTTGAACCTCTCACCAGATCTGACAGATGAGTTTGGAGTCTCCTCCTGAATGCTCTATTTGCTGTCAGTGATTTGCTGTCAGTGTCCTCTGAGCACTCAGGCAGTGCTGTGTGCATTGATGAGTTTATCTGCATTTGATCTGAGTGAGGGGCTCCCACTGATCCCCTCAGGGACTGCTGTTGGACACAGGCAAACATTTTACTTCTGCAGACTTGTAACTTGCATGGCAGGTATTTGTTATCTCCCAGATAATGGATTTGCATCCTGCAACATATTAGGCCTGATTTTTATGTGAATACAAAGCTTGCTTGTACAATTGAAACAAATCTTGCTTAGGTGGTCTGTTAAACACATATTTACTGTATGTGTGAATTTTCCATAAATACTTAAATCCTGAATCTAGTTGGACATTTATTTGCTTAATCTGTGTGCTAAAGAGTAGCACTACATGTAGTAAAAATACTGGGTTTAAGTGCAAAAGACAAAGTGCAAAAGTGTTTTTAAGGCAAAAATGGTCTTTTTCTCTGCAACCCTCTGAATTTATCTTCTGTCTTCAGGTAGGAAGGAAAATGTCACTTGTGATGTGTGTGAAGAATGTATTCCTTAAATTTACAAATAATAAATCTTGGGTTGATTCACTTTCAATAAATATTCTTTTGATCTGATTTTAAATATTTAGTAGCTTTAGGTCTTCTTTAAGTTTGCTATGTAAGTATAAAAGTGAATGTACTTCAATATTTTAACATTGATTGTTTATTGTAATTACTCTTTTATGGAAAAGTAATGTTTTGTTTGAAACAGATTTTGTTCCAAACACATCTGATGATGAAAGGAGGTATAAAATAGGAAATCAGGCAAGTGTTGGGCTGTTTAATCTGAGCAAGCTGTTACAAGCTCTAAAACCTTTATTGGATCCCAGGCAAAAGCAGCTGTAAGTAATCCTTAAAATATCATAATGCTTAAAAGAACTAGTGAGATGGGAGACCCTGTAATCACTATATGCTTAGGAATGCTGTTAAAATATTTTTTTAACTGGGATTAATTATTGGCCAGAATGAGATTGAAGGGTGGGGAGAAAAGTTTGTGTTGGTCATAAATAATAGTAAAACAGGACCACAGGGAGGTCTTAGATGTGTGATCCTTTCTGCTTTCACTAAGGGAGGACCTTTGCCCATAGTGTTCTGTTCTAAGTTTGTCCAGCTTGTTTTGTAAGATGTTTACTTATGAAGACTGTGCATCCTCCTGAAGTAATGAAGTAGTATTTTAACAGCCTCTTGTAAAGATTCTCATATGAAGAACAGGTCCCAGATGATTCAGAATATCAGTGTTTCTGAGCTAGCAGGCAGAAGTTCTCATTGTTTAGTGTACAGTAGGTTTATACCCACAGCAGTATTTTAGTTCCTTAGAACTTGACATTTCTTTTGTTTTTGCAGAGCTTCCCAGATTTTGGAGGGGTATGGTGAGCACTATTACAGCCGGTATGCACTTTCAGAGCTGAAACCTTCTAGTCACAATGCTGTAAAATATGTAATGTTCACAGTTTCCTTACTTGGTTATTATTTTCAGTTTCACAGAACTATTCAAAACAAAATTGGGTCTTCTTGGGCAGAATGAGAATGATAACTATTTGATTGCTTTCCTCTTAAAAGTGAGTTTGCTTTGCTAATTTTGTTGGCAATCATCTGAACTGATACTTGAAAAGCACTCATAGAAGTATCTTTCTTCACTAGATCATGGAAGATACAAAGGCTGATTTTACAATGACATTCCGAGAGCTGAGTGAAGTTACTGCAGACCAGTTAAAGGAGCTCCATATTCCTGAGGTATAAATTCAAGCACCCAATTGTAGAAATACTTAATATAAAAAGAGTAAAGCAAGTTGAACTAACCCTGATATAGTAGAGACTATCTCAAGCCATGATTCATGTGGGGAATATGTTAATGTGTCATTAAGGGACAGAGGCAGTAATACACCTGTGTCAGGCTACCACCCCTTGTTAAGCCTGTGTCTGGTAATGATGGATATGTTAATGAAAAGTGCTAATGAAAGGTGTATTAATGAAGAATACTGAAGTCAGATTTTCAGCCTTTGGTACAGGTCCAATATGAATAGTCATAAATACTCATACGCAAGTGAGAATGTGATTTTCTTCACATTTAAGGTGGGTCTGCTACAAAGAACTTTCTTTCCCCTCCCCTCCCTTCCTTTTTTTTTTTTTTTAATTTGGTTTGTTTTTGTTTTTGTTTTTGTTTTTTTTGTGTTTTTTTTTTGTGTTTTTTTTGTTTGTTTTTTTTTTTGTTGTTGTTTGTTTGTTTTGTTTTGTTTTTGTTATTTTGTTTAAGAATACCTTTTGTCCAACAAGTGAAGTTGAACAGGGCTCATGAGGAAAATTTCAGCTTCAGGTCAACCAAACTATTCCTGGCATGGATTTACCACATGGCCTAAAACTCTGCTCTCAGGCATATTTGCTTATCTTGGTGTCTAATGATAAGTGAGATCCCATCTCAACATAAAATCCTGCTAGAACTCTTTGCCCAGAGTGGCCTCTGCCCTCCTGGAGCAAAAGATTGGTTTTAAATGTAACTTAAAGTGTAAGAATACATTTTGCTATTGTGTCCAGCTCAGCCTGCTATCCCATCCTGCGTTGCTATTTCAGCCTAAACTTATTCTTCAGGACCAAGTATAACCATATATAAAAGGCATGAGAGGATTTAAAATTTTTTACCTGGCTGTAGTGCAATCTTTGGAAATGGAATTATAGCTGAAATATTTGAACTGGAGTGAGATGCTAGGGAAGTCATAATTGGATAAAAAAGCAAAGGGGAAATTCTGGAAGGGAAGTTTGTGATCTGGTTCTGAAAAGGAACATGATCTGGAAATAAAATAGCCTTTTTGTAAGAGCCAAGATGATTTTTTTTCTTTTATTCTTTAATAGAGTGCCTTTTCCACATGATGAATATTGTTCATTTTGCCTGGGAAACTTCATTGCCTTCCCCAGACATCTGACTTATGTCTGTTTGTCTTTGAAGCCAATTTAAAACAAGAGCAGGTGGGCTTAGGAGGTTGTTTAAGCAGCAGGATGACTCTGTAAAACACAGAATGAAAATGAGGAGTTGATGGTTCTTTTTCCAACTATAATTAAGTTGTTTTGACCAAAAATTTCTGGTTTTCCTTGTTATCTTCTGTTAAATAAGAGGTCTATCCTGACCTTTTTAATAAACTTGAAGTCATTAAGAGTTTAAGAGTTGAGATATTCTAGAGGTAAGCAACAAAAAATTCAAGAGTTGTAGCTTTGGAATTAATCGTTTGCACAGGGAGGTGATAAGAGGATGGGTGTGTTTGTGAGAGAAGGTATTTTTGTCATAGAACCCAAGGGATTTTTCCATTTAGGGCAACTCCATCTCCCCATCTTTAAAGGTGTTGGCTGAGGAATCAGCAATTTCGGTGTAGTCGTGACCTGCTGCTACTCCAAGGGTCATTTTCAGCCTTCACTTGGTAGTAACCTGATTTTTTTTTTCCCCACAATGAAATTATTTAGCCCACAAATTCTGAGTTCCAAAACTGCTGTGGGAAAAACAAGTACAATTTTATGCTGGTAAAAAGTTTTCATTGGTTTAAAGAATTTAAATTTTGACGTAATTTCACCTCTGTTTATTTACACACCAATACTTTTATGAGTAAGTTTTCATATTGATTTGTACATCACTTAAAATTTTTTTCAGCTGCATACTAAAATTGACCTAAAAATGCCAGAATCCTTTGGGAACACTGCAGGAGTCCTGATATTTAGTATTAATTGGAAACATTCTGAAATTCTCCTAAAGCAGCCTAATTCTGCACATCTTTGAACAAATGCTTGATTCTCACACTCGCCTGTTATCCACCTGTCTGATTCCCAGCTCTTAGTCATTTCTCTGCTCATTTTTATGATCAAATACAGTTTGCATATCTTTTTTACTCTTATTCCTTAAAAAAAAAAAAAACAAAACCACAGATGGGATCAAAACTTTTCCTTCTTGCTTTTAATTTCCCTTCCTTTTTTTTCTTGAATATGTGCTGTTTACCTCCTTTTATCTATATCCATTTCTTCCTAATCTGTTCTTTCTCTGAAGTTCATTTTCTGTCTGTGAGCTTTGGCTGCTTTCAGCTGAGGAATATGAAGCAGCTGTTAGCTCAGTGTAATTGGTCAGGGAAGCCTGGTTTGTGTTTGCTGTCCATCACTGGAGACAGTAACCCCAAGCTCTGATTTCTTGCTGTTGGCCTTTTCCAAGTTCAGTCTCCTTTCCTGCTGTCTCTATTCTTCTCAGTTTTCTCCTGTCCTGTACACTTTAGTCTCCCCTTTTCCCTCACCTTTTCTTTATCAATATATTTTGCTTATAGCAAACAAATAGATCTGACCCATGTACGAGTCTCAGGAGAGAGTAAAACCTGTAGTTATGTAGCTTAAAAAATTAAATAGGTCAGACAATAGGCCAAGGAAAAACAGGGGTGAAGTGCCAGAGGTGTTTAGGTAAAATTTGTCATAACAGAGATGGATTAATATGGATGTATCATGCTAGCAAAAAGAAATAATTTGAATACAGAGGAAAAAAATACTAGTAGAATGTTTAGGGAGAAAATTCCTTGAAGGGTCATCATATGTTTGCCTTTTAAATCCTTTTATTGTTCCTTGTCCTGGTTTCAGCTGGGATGAAGTTAATTTTCTTCCAAGTAGAGGGTATAGTGGTGTGTTTTGGATTGAGATTGCAAATAATGCTGATAACAGACTGATGGTTTAGTTGTTGCTGAGCAGGGCTTACTCCAACTCCTCGTGGTGCCCTGCCAGCAAGGAGGCTGGGGGCACAAAGAAGCTGGGAGGGGACAGAGCCAGGACAGCTGACCAAGGTGGCCAAAGGGGTTTCCCACAGCATTGGTGTCATGCTCAGCAAATAAACTGGGGGAGAGCTGGTGGGGGGCCCTGCTTGGGAACTGGCTGAGCATTGGCTGGTGAGCAATTATTGTTTCACTTGCATCACTTGTTTCTGTCAGGTTTTATTTCCCTCTCCTTTTGATATTTTCCTTTTCATTGCTATTATTATTACTATTATTATTGTTGTTATTATTAAACTATTTAAATTATTAAACTCTTCTTATCTCAACCCACGAGTTTTCTTACTTTTAACCTTACTTGAAACTCTCATTGAGGGGGAGAATGAGCAAGTGGTTTTATGAGGCTTAGTTGCCAGCTGGGGTTAAAACACGATATTTGCTGCTTGCTTTGGTTTTTGATTAACAGGAAAATAATTCTGATTATGTGTTTATCTCTCTTTAGGAGTTCTGGGCTCTCCAGGATCTGAGTAAACACAAATTATTTTCAGAATGGGTTACCATGTACCTCCTGAGATTAAACAGGTAAGTCTGATTGAAGTTTAAAGTGTTTATGTGCCAGAAACAGGCAACTTTAATCTGCAGTGATTTTGAACAGTCTTTAGTGGGTCTAATAAACTGGCCCAGACAGGGTTTCGTATGCCTTTTTTGTCTTCAGGGTTCTAGATTGTTGGATTCAACAATAGTTACTGTTGTAGTTCTCTTTTGACACTCAGGTACATAAAAATGACATGGAAGGAGTCATCTGTATTGTTTGTCCTTCATTGAGCACCTGATCAGATTTCTTTGGTTAACAGTTTTTCTTAAAATACCAACCCTACAGATTCAGTCCAAGAATCACAAACAGGTTTTGCAATTACATGGGAATGAATAGTATTTAATTACTGTATATATATA
>VZRX01019020.1:0-54581 GCA_013398075.1 Notiomystis cincta | reverse complement strand
TATACCATGTAAGAACATTGCTTTATTGGAAGTTGAACAGTTGCAAATACACAGATTGTGTTTGGAAACCATGATGTTGCATAGATTGGGTTAAATCAATAAAGAATCTAGCATTTTTTCTTAGTTATATATGGCCAATAGTGGTGAAAAGAAATACATATGAGGTACTTGGAAATTTTATTCAGTAAATACAATCCTTAGGGGAAAAAATCAATACAATGCACAAAACCTACAAGAAAATATGCAGTTTTTTCCAAGTCTAATCATTCTTAGAGATTCACATTGGCTTCTGCTGAACATAGAAGCAGAGCACATAATGATTTTAATGAAAAGTCAAATAAGATATTTCTAAAAATAAATCAGCATCGCCCTCACTAGCTAAAGTGCTTTCTGTTTGTCTTCTTTTGGTTTGTTTTTCATGTGTAGTAACAATGGTGATTCAGACACCAGAAGAAGAACCAGAATGGCAAGTGAGTAAAACAATCCAAAGGAATCATGTGCTTGCAGATGGCAAATAGATATTTCCATGTTTTTTTAGTGTTAGGCATTTTTCTTTTCAGGTAGAACTAAACTATACTATTTTTCTGAAGAGGAGAAACTCTCATTATGCTGCTGCAAATCTTGTAACACTGTACATTCATTCTGTCTGTCTCTGTCCTTCCTACATGCTACAAAGAATTCAGGTTTCTGATAGGGACACACTTTTTCTTTCTGTCACCCAGAGAAAAACTCCTTGTGAAAGGACTGTCTAGTCATAGAAAGGAAGGTGCTTTGATTCTCCAAGTTATTTTAAACACAAAATGGCAAAGGTACTGCAGTCAGGAATCACAGCAGAAACAACAGATATGAAATTCCAAGAATTGTTCAGTGGGAGGTATTTTTGATCTGCAGTAAGCTGTGGTAAATTTGTGAAATTTGCCTATAAAAGACAATGAGCCAACTGAAAATCAATGGCTAAAAGGGAATGAAGGAGCTGCAGGATCTGATCAAACTCTGCACAAGAGGCTTCACTGTTACCCTGCTCTGCAGGGTGCTTCCTGCAAAGCAGGATGGAAACAGCTGCACTCTTTTCTTAGGTATTGATTGGTCACTTTCTTCTCAAGCTCCAATCGATTTGCTAGGAAAGTGGCAGGAGCTGGCACTGACTTTCAGTAAAGAGATAGGGTACAGTTTATGGTTTCAGGTTTGCATCTACCATTTTTCTAACAAAGACTCTATCCATTTTAAAGAACACTTCTTAAAATTCTATGTGCATTTTTAGAAAGTTAATATGAAAAGAGCTACCAAGAAGATTTATTTTATTGTTTTTTGACAGGGTTAAGAAGCTTCATGTGTCAGTCTCTGAGGCTCTTTGCTCAGTTATCATTTTGAGTTTTCAAGCTCCTCTGTTTTCCTCAGCTAAGATTGAATGCTGAAAACTGTCTATACACACTTCTTATTTTTCTGTAACTTTTGAATCTGCTTTTAGAATCACGACATTCTGAGGTTTTATTCCAAATCAGAAAGGATCCTAGTTTGTGGATGATCTTCTGCAAACCATCATCATGTTTTTCCACATGCACCTCAGAGGATCTTACAGTACAGGAAATAGATGAAACATGGAAAAGGTTTAGCCTCCAAAATCACACTTGTGCTAATGGTCTTAGTTTTGGTAGCAGTCAAAACTTGGTATGCAAAGATTCATGGTTCAGTTCATTTTCTTCCCTTTAGTCAACTATCACTCTCTGTTCATATTGCAGAGCTGCAGAAATTTATAACATGCTGCTGATGTTAGTTTCCTGTTCTTTTACTTAAAATCAACAAATCTTGCTGAAGTTTGCTAGCTGCTCCATCTTACAGTGTGACTGAAATTTCTACAGAGTATTTTGGGATTTTTTTTTTGTTCTTTTTCACATTTTTGCATCCATGCATTTAAATAGATTGCTTAGATGCCCCTGTGGTCTCTTTCAAATTGTTTCAGTTTTTGGTTTGTTTGTTTGTTTGAGCATTTGCCTGTAACAGCTGTCCTTGTCAGTACCACTTCCAGCAGAAATCTGGCTCAATTCAGGCAACTCTGCATTGTTACCCAGCATTTCATGTTGAAGACAAAACTGTCCTGGCTCCTCAGATTCTCTACTGGCTTGGGAAGTTCCACCAAATTGTGTACTGCTCTCTTTGACTGACCTTGAATGTATTGGCATTAGCACCTCATTATTCATCACCCTTCCCTAATTGTTAGTAGGTGTCATAAAAAAATCTCACTTCTCAAAGTACATTAACTTGAATAATTTGAAGTCATCACTTATTCATTATTTTTATTTTTTCTCCCTTTATTTAGTTTTCAGTTCTTAGTAGCACTTTATCTTGCACTGCCTATACTTAGTTCTTCAGGAGTTGATCAGAAAGTTTTGACAATCCAAGTCTATAACTGTATTTCTTTACAAAAGAAACATGTAAAAAAAGTAGGCCAGATCATGCTTATGAGGGCACAAAAGTTCTTTTGCTTTGTCCTTTTCTTACCTGGCTTGTATTACTCTTTCATAATTATCTTGTCACTTGTGTTAAATACTGATATTTTTAAAACCACTGTGAAACTTGTCAATTTGCAATTGTTAAGAATTTATTTCTGGGACAAATATTCTCCTGCTAAAATGACTCACAGCTCTAATGTCAATTACCATTTTTTGAATGAGTCATATGTTAACTTTTTCACCTTTTGAAATTTTTTTTTTTAAATAGTTATCACACTTTACTATTGATAACCTGTTTACTGGATTAAATCAAATACTTGGCCAGAGCAAATTGTTTTGCCAAGTGGTAAAACACTGTTTTTTAGCAGTTAGGGCAGGGTATTGTTGTGCCTGTGTAGAGGTTATCAGGATTCCCAGTAGACAGTTTATTTATTGGCTTTTTTTAATATGTGTAAGTACATCCTGGACAGTGGGGATGTGAAAAGAATGTCTGTGGCCCTTTCTAATATATAATTTGTAAATAAAATAATTTAATAAGTAATTAATTAAAGGAATTGAGTAGAGGTAAGTTAGAGATGGTAATTTGGATGAATACTCTGTTTTCTCCAATACCCTGTTTCAAATACACTGTAAGGATATTTATAAGAATATTTTATAAAGCTCCATGGGTTTATGGATTTTTAAAAAGAAATACATAAAACTGACATTTACTCATATATAAAACTGGCATTTATTCATATAAAACCTACTGGCACATCAGTGGAAAGAGAAGGAGATGAAGTTTCTGTATGTCCATAAAGCACAAACTTTTGGTTTCAAGTGCATGGGTGAAATGCCTTTGGTATCACTAACAAATCTCTTAATGTAATAAATACCTACTGAATTGGGTAAAATATACAGACCAGTGTCAAATTAGGACTTCAAAGCAAGCATGAAATGTTACAATTATTCTGTAACTTTGTTTTGATCATTAGTTACAGGGAAAACTTCCTGAAGTAGAATGCTATCCTTTAATTGCAGAACAAAAATAAAATTTTTGTTGACATAATTTGCTAAAAAAATGCTAATTAGAGCCATGTATGCTTTTAAAAATTGTCCTTGGCATACAGTTTGACAGAACTCCATTTATAAGTTGTTAGTGGCTCTGCTGTAGGACATATCCTGGTTTACTAATTCAGCAGTTTCATTTTCCAGTGTCCCTACAATCTCTCTCCTCCTCAATAGACACAAGCAGCCTGAAACAAGGCAGGGAAGCAGTGCAGTTGTCATGAGGGTTCCCAAAAAGATACAACAGACAAAAACTGTGGAAAAAACCTGAGGAACTCTGCTTGTCCCCAGCCAGGAGATTAAAAGGAAAGTTGGGAAAGTAGTTTCTAAAAAATACAGCTGAAATGTAACATTAAAGGCTTTTATGGCTAAACTTTTGTTACCTGACATAGAAGGAGTATCTAAATACATCTACTTTAATGGATATCTTAGTAATTACTTTTTAAATTAAATAATACTAATTTTTGTGATCTCATGGAAGGTATTGACAACATTGAAATATGTTTTCCATCAACATAGCAGGAACCTAGGCCATGGTAAACTCAGCACACTTGAAAAGCCTGCTGGTGTTCCTAACAGGAAATCCTTCCTGTATCAATGTCATGTTCTGTGCTACTCTAATTTGTGTTTGGCACTTGGCACTACTCATAGTGCAAGTTTAAAAAATCCTTTCAGCAGCTCATAGAATTAAGTAGATTGATTAATTCCTTTTCCTTTTTATGTATTTTTTTCTTGATCTGCAAATTTAAATATTGAAGATTTCAGTGACATGTTTCAGTGACTGTTTTCCTTTTGTTGAATATGTCTAACTAAATTTAACATGATTTACTCTTGGTTTCAGCTGTTAATCCTAGATACATACTTAGGAATTGGATGGCAGAATCAGCAGTGCAAAAAGCTAATTTGAATGATTTCTCAGAGGTAAAATTATCTTTCTTTTTCTTGACAGATTTAATAATAATTGGCATAACAGCTAATGAAACAAGTTTTACATTTACACTTTGAACTGTACCATATTTTGACCAACATTGTATCATATAACACCAATTGCTATTTAAAATATTAAGAAAATTATTAATAGCATTAATTAATTAAATAATAGTGACTGTTGTACTAATAATAGTAAGCAATTCCTGTGATAGTTTCTGGAGCCAGGAGGGTGCATAAGTCAAAGCAGAAAAAAACTTTCCTTGTTTACCAGAAAACATTTTGTATAAAAACTTACCCATTTTGAATTGCTTTCAGGTTCAGCTCCTGGAGCAGGTTTTACAGCAGCCCTTTCAGAGGCAGGAGGCTGCAGAGAGAGCAGGGTACTCCCTGAGCCCCCCAGCTTGGGCCAAGCATCTGAAAGTCAGTTGTTCATCCTGAGGGACATTGGAACAAGCAAGAGGAGTGCTCAAGGTCAAAGCTCAAGCCTTCAAATAGGGTAATGGATCAAGCCACAGGAACTTCTCTGCCTTAGACTTTGTGGACTGGAATCTGTTACTGTTCTTGACCAACTTGGGAAGTTTAAAGAAATCACTCTGTATGGTTGGATCCACAAATTATGTTGGCATTGACAAATCTGCCTCTCACATTCAGCTGTGCATTACTTTGAGCCCCAATATTTAAGTTCTGCCACACTTAACCTCTCAAAATTCATGGCTGATCAGGTGGGTCTTAATGGCTTTTAGTGATTGATCAATTTAAAATCCATCTAAGCTAATTTTAATAATGCACTATTTTGATGAATTTTTCTCTTGCTGTTATACACTGGTCAAATATAGTCATGTTCTGCAGACATAAATATTCTGAAGTCTTCAGACCTGACACAGAGGATCATCCTGACACCTTTTCTCATCCTGATTATGTTTTGTCCCATTAAACTGACAAAGATTTAAAGGAAATTCATTTAAATAGTTAGCAAAGATGTCTATCTTAGGAATGACTTACTCCAGAATAAGTTTTGGTGTCTTGGTTGGTGTCAGGTGCCTATCCAGAGGACCACTGCTCTTTGAAAGTATCTTTTGATAAGAGTAGAAAGATTATTGGTGCACAGATATGAAGTCTCAGGAAAAATTCACTGTTTGGACCTGGAAAAGGACTGCCTTGGAAGCATCTCACTACATTTGTAGTCAGACCAACACACCTTTTGTATCCAGCCAGTGCTGTAAGGCACTAACAAAAATCTTGCAGGGAAAGTATTTAAAGTTCTACTGAAGCTGTTACATAGAAGTCTTCTGAGTAAGAGAGACTTGTCTTTGAGTCCTGAGTCTTATTATTTATTCTTGTTTGATACTCCAGTTCCATAAAACTTCAAGTTTACATCATCTGTTTAGTAACTATTCTGATTTCATAACAGTCAGTATTGACTGTTAAAGGGGATCAAACTGCCTGAGCCTGTTCTGCAAACCCATGAGAATTCTAAAGAGTTAATGATACTGAACCTCTTGTGTTCTGTGTTTCCCTCAAGCAGAATAATACCCATTTCCCAGTTACTGTGAGACTGTCAATAAATGATAGTTCTGTCCTGCAGTTAAGCCACAATCCATTTAAGTTTCTGCTTTTCCACTCTCACAGTGCCCAACAAATAGTGCATGAAAAACATGAAGTGTATGGTTATCCCCAAACTACCTTTTAACTGTGTTTTGCAGAAGCAGAGAAATGAGCCTACACTGTGCTTAGCATTTTGTTCCACCTCCCTTCCCACTTCTAGATCTTAATCATTACTGATTATTGTGACCATGTTTCATGTTTCATCCTTAGCTTTCACCTGCAGTTCTGAAGCTGCCTCATCTTTCATGTTTCATAATCAGAGCAGTGACCCTAGAGCAGATGGGGAATAGCAATAGTGAGGCTGGCAATCAAACAGGTGTTTCTCTGTGCTCTCCTCCTCTTTCTCCATTAGAGCACAGTTACAAAGGGGCAGCAGTGCTGATCCCCCATGAAAGGATTTTCCCACACAACTTTAACCTTTCTAATCCTAAGGACTGATGGAAAAGTGATTGCTTGAAGTAGGTCCTTCTTCCATATCAGTGATTCAAGAGTCCAAAGGAGATGACAGTTGCTGAGACTGCTTCCATTTCAGGTATGGAGAGAGGTTAAAAAGAACATGCTGCAATTTCAGATATTTGCAGGTTAAAATACTATAAGCTCTAGTGATGTACAGAGCATTCATATGGCAATAGGTTAGGAAGAAGGGGAAGGATTAATTTCTTTTTACAAACGCTTTGAATTACAGCATTGGAACATATTTTTGTATTTTGCAGCATATTTTGGTACCAGATCAAGCCAGATAATTGTGTATCCATAAAAGGCAGCTTTGTTATTTGAAAGGAGTTTAAATCTTACATTTTAGAAATTCCATGTAACCATGTACATACACAAAATAATTGATAGAGGTCTAATCATCACAGCCTTTTACTTATTTCTGGAGTTTTCTGTAGGCTTTGATTTTTTTTGTTTTGAAGAAAGTTCAACTTCTTTTGTGTAAGATTAAGTGCATGAATTATGATCGACTGCAGATGTAAAATGTATAAAATTGGTTTTATTGTGTTGTAACAAAAGAGAAGGGAGGAAATAGGGCGGGAGGCTGAGTGTTCTGGTGAGAAGAGTGAATGCTAGAAAAGCTCTGAACGTCTCAGTGCTTTGTGACCTTATTGTGCAACATTTTTCTTAGGATGTGTTCTGCTTTATTTTGATGCTGTGTGTATATTTCATAAAATTAATTTGATTTAAAAATAGCTGACTTGCAGACAGCTGTTGTCACCTAAGTATGTCAAAAATGTGCACTCCTAATACCTTGTCAGAAAATGACACCTAGCTCTTCAGTGATTCTGCATAATGCTTACTTCAGTTATATATGGAAAGGCATTGGGAAACAGTAATCCTTTCCTCTTTATTTTGTTTTTAAACTCCTAATTTTAACCCTCTTACTTTTAGCTAGTTGGTGTTTTTCCCCTGTACTTTGAAGGGAGGCTTGTACTAAACATGTGAGCCTTGCACTGGTCTCGAGAGCATTTCTCAGTTTGGCAGTTTGAAGGTTCTGAGAGACCTTTTGAATGTCCCAGCACATCAATTCAAGACTTCCAGGTGACATTTTTGTAAGTGGTGGGCAAAGCTGTCTTGGTGAGAGCTTTTTGCTCAGTTCAGCTGAGCTCAAAGACCAGTAAGAGCTGGGTGGACTCTCTGTGTCAGCTTAACACAGTGTTCAAAGCAAAATCATTTCAGGGAGGAATGCATGTGGTTTCAAACATTGCTCTCAGCTTTAAATAAAATAAAATCAACTTTTAAAAAAGTAGTGATCTCAAAGGCAAAGGTTCTTTATGAAGATGTGGTTACAGCTTTCTTATTTCTGCTGAGCTTGTTATGCAGCTATGTGAGTGCTGACAAACCAACCTTAAGCCACAACTCAGACTAGAGATGACCCAAAACACAAGCTGTGGCACTGCCACCAGCACTTCATTCTCTTGCCAACACCACCACCTCTGGACCTAGGAATCCATTCTGACAAACACAGCAGGCTCACCCCCTGGTCTATCAGCTGCTTTCATGTATTTATTTATTTAGACCAAACACCTTGCTTTTTGTGCTTTTTTTATAATACAGAGTACAGAAATATATTGCTGATGATATCTTAGAAGGGCAAGTGTACATGAGAAGAGGCAAAAACCAGAATAAATAAAAACAAAGTCTAGAAGGTACAGGCAAAAATTCTTTAAAATACTTGAAGTTCCAATTGCCAGTAAAATGCCTGTTCATTAATTGTGACACTTTGTACAGATATAAAATAGAAGCTATTTTTATTTAAGAACTAACAGTGAATGCTTCCTAAATGAACAACAGAGACTTAAATGGGGAGAACAAATAAAAAAAAATGTAGGAGTAGACATTCCTATCAGGTATCAGATAATTACAAAGTCTTGGAAATGACAGATCATTTTTAGATACAGTTTGAAGACAAATAACCAACAGAAAAAAAAATTCCTGCCTACCATGGAAGCATACATGATTTCAAAAATTTTTTTTTCTTTGTCTAAGGTAACCAAATAAATGAGATTTCAAAGCAGCAGCTGTGAGTGCTGACAGGTATGACTGAGTTGCTTATAGAAACAGGAGTGTATAACATTTGGGGTGACACTGTCTGGGAATGGTCCTGGCCCTGACTTGCATCTCACAATAATCTAGCTGAGATTTTTAACTTTTAAGACAGACTATTTTTAAAAAAATTAAGAGCATCTTTGTATTGGAAGAGAATCCCCCACAGCTGGGAGTTTTCTGATAAAGAACTTTTAAGGGCATTTCTGTGAAAAGGGATCTTCCTTCCCACTTCTCAAAATTTGCATGAGGTCATTATTTTTCCTTCAACTCCAATTCTACTAAAAAGGCAGCCACAGCAGATGCATTTCACTTTCTGAAATGGCTGGCTCCAGAGTGCTGCTGCACCATCCCTGGCTTGTGGTCCTTGTGGAGGGAAGCAAGAGTCCCCAGCTAATCCTTACCTTGGCCTGGTGTTGAATGGGAGTTAAGAGCAGGGGATGGTGAGGTTACAGGGGGAAAGGAGCAGGTTATAGGCACAAAGAGGGGGATAAAGGGTGCCCCACCTTCTTGAGACCCCCTCAAGAGGAACTGTGAAGGAGAATTCCTCCTGGAGAAGCCTGATCCAGTGTGACCTTCTGTGATGTCTCACAAAACCAGCTCTATCATAAAGTCTACCCACTCCCAAAATTCAGGAGTTGTTGCCCCTTTTCTTCTCAAGAGCTTTCATTAGGTCAGACATGAAATCTACTTGCTTGCCTCCCCCTGCAATCAGAGGTGGCCCTGCTGACTGTGGTTCCCCATCTTGTCCTGTGTTTTCCAGCCTTTTTGGAGGAAGTGGCACAGGTTTCTTTGCTGGAGGTGGTGGTGGCTTACTGGAGACGGGTGGAGGTGGAGGGGGTAATGGCACATCTCCATTACTGCTGCTGGAGACTGGTGGGGGGGGGGGCACAAAATCAGGAGGTGGTTCACAGAAATCAGATGGTGGTGGTGGAGGAAAATCAATCTTCAGTGTAGGTGGTGGTGCTGGAAAGCTCTCTGGATCTGTTAGGAAAATGCCACTGTCTCGTTTCACTTTGGAGGGTAGAACTGGTGAAGCAGAAATAGCAGATGAGCGCCTTTCAGGTGGAGGAGGAGGCTGCAGTGAGGTCCTCTTACTCTGGGCTTTTGGTGGCCTCAGCAATGGCTGTGCCAGGCCAGGTGCACTGGAATTATTTGTTTCAGCCTTTAATAAGCAGAAAAATAAAAGGACAGACACAGGCTGTGAATGTGTAAACTAATGCCACTGCCCAAGAACATAAAAAAAAGAGAAAAAGTGAAAAAGTGCTCTGCATCCCTGCAGTCAGCAGGACTAATTCTGGCATGAGCTAATTATAACATGTATGCCTCCTCTTCCTCTCTCCTTGCCTACAAACATGGAAGTAAATCAGACACAGGAGGAGGGAACCACTGGCTGAGTTCTCAGAATGTGATCTGCTCCAGAGGAAGTGAGGTTCAGCACAGAGAAAGAGGAACTCAAAGACAGAAACAAGAAGTGTAGAACATGTAATGCTGGTGACAGAAAAATCCTAGGAATTTAATTTCATTTGTCCTGTGCACTTCATGCATGATGGAGAGATTGAATAATGAACTGCAAACAAATGCACACTTTTTTCTGTATTATGTTCTTGAGGTTCTCATGCTGTACCCTATGATATATTTACAGCCAGATATGGTGCAAGTACACAAAATTTGGAGCTTAACAAAGAAATGCATTTAGAGCCTAAGGAAAACATGTAATGTTTTCCCTTAGTTCTTCACAGTTTCTCCTTTCTTACCACACTCATCTTCAGCTGTGCAGTGTTCCCTACTGAAGACACTTCTGTATGCCTTGTGTTTCTAAAGCAAGGCTTTTTTTTGGCAGAGACAGAACATGGCACCAAGGTTCTGGCAGCACAGACACTTTGGGACTATCCCAGCAGGCACATTCCTATTCCTGCTACATGAACTGATGGCTGCTTGTTCTGAAGAACAGGAGCAGTGGGTGGCTGTGCCTGCACCTCCCAGCAGAGACTCCTGGTTCTGCACAGCACACACAGTCTGCAGTGTGCAGAGCCTGAGGAGGGGCAGCACCTTTCCCTGGAGCCAAATCATTCTCACTGGCACTTTCTGGGGGAAGACAGGAGGTGAAGGAAAATAAGCTTGAAGAACTTGTTCACAGATGACATTTAACTGTAGTAAGTACTCACCTGTGCCTCAGATGTACCCACTTTCTTCTGAGTGTCTGGAAATTCTGCACTGGAAGGATGAACAACTTGGGGAATCTGTCCATTTGACTGAACAGTACCTGTGACAAGGAGAGGAGCCAGAGGGAGGAGAGTTTTATGTTTTTGTGATATTAACCAGATCAGAGAATACCCAACTAAGAAAAAGGCTATAAAAATTTCTTTACAACTTCCACAAGGAAACACTTGTTACAGGGTTTTTATACATAACTCAGTAAAATCTCTTTTCTACTTCAAACTCATTTTGAGACTTTTCATATTCAGTTAATTACTTAAGGAAGATAAACAAAGTATCTTACATTAAAATCTGTAAGCACCTTACATTAAAATACCTGTGTTTCATAACAGTATTTTGAAATTTGCAGTGTGCTGTAGTATTACTACATTCCCAGTTTTTATTGCTTTTTTTTTGTTTAATTTAGGCTAAAGACTAAAAGCACCATAGTTTTCCTATCAATCATTCATGGGAGTGGAAGGTCTGAAATCCTACAGAGGGGCTGATCTCTTTCTTTAGTAAATGAGCTAAAACATCTCCCCAGCTCTGAAACACCTGCCCCATTTGGAATCACAAAGATCTGTGAACTTCACTGTGTTCTCAGATTAGTGTGGATCTGGAAGCTGGCTAAGTTAAAGCTGCAAAGCATCTGCCCACCATTTCTGCTTGTGTAAGGGATATGCATAAATAACCCAGTGCTGTCAAATGGAGTAAGTGACTGTGAGACCAAAGGACAGATTTCTAAGTTTAATTATAAAAAATCCCCAGCCCCTGTGTAGTCTGATGAGGATTAAATATTCTCCAGTTTAGTGTAGCATTTTTGAAAGCTGTATGTGTCAAAGTAGTAGACAATGTTTGGTGCCTAGAGACCTTCTGCAAACCTTCATGACTGCCTCAGCTCTATTATAATTTACAGTTCTAAGATCCAGTCAAGTTCCAGTTGTACTTCTGGGATGTTACTTCGCTGTCTACAGTGCAGACTAAGCAAAACAATGGCTTTAATCTTAATGTGTACCTTACTGATTAGCAAAGAGGTTCCATGAATATGATAAGAAATAGAATAAAGCATTTTCACTGCCATACCTGCAAATCTCATGACTGGCAGAGAAGTAAGACAAACTCTGCAGTGTACCTAATTTGCTAAGGCTATTTAAGCTTCAAGGATGACAGAAGGTAGTGTAACATCCTTAGGTCTTGTGCCTGTGCCTGCAAGTTTTCAGCATATTTAATCCAAAGTACCATTTGGATCATTCAAACTACAATCTTGTGTTTGTTGAGGGACTAACATGAAGTCAGCAAAGAGATAAAACCAGTCTTGTGGCCCTCCTTCCCCAGTTGAAGGAGATGTAAATCCCTGAGTTCTGTGGCCCAGAGGGGTTCTGCTCCCTCAGGTGGAGCAAGTTACTGTCTCACCTCCCTTTGTCTGCTGTTCACAGCAAAGCAGGAGTTTGGTCTTCACACTGCTCAAAGGTGTTGCTGCCCTCAGTCATACTGAGATTGAACTGAATGAGGGAGAGCAGAGAGAGATCCACTCTATCTAGTGCAAGGTATGGTGTCCTACCTGGCAAAAATGATATAACAGAAGGCTGGGACACAGTAATCTCCTTCCTCTTCTGTTAATGGATTTCATAAACTATGCAAGACTTGAAAGCAACACTAGATACATCATCTCCTGCCAGCCAGCTAATGGACTCCCAGACAATATAATATGTGAACCCATGCATTCTAACCTCAAGATTTGTTTTTAATTTAAATGTTACTGTATTCTTTACAAGTCAATTTCTTCAAAATTTTATGGTGAATTAGCATTTGTTTTAAGGAAAAAAATAGGTCATCCAAATAATGCAAAATATAGATACCCAAATGCAAAATATTTATCCTTGTAGTGATAAGGAACTTCTGAATAAAGCAACATCTTCCATCTTTCAAACATCATGATATTGTGCAGGACCACTACATAACTGATTTTTTTCAGTGTCCAAAGGCAGAGAGGGAAACAACATTTTGCCTGAGATGCACCTGGGACACTGCAGAGCCACAGACTACACAGGTTTGGGTGTATGTGAACTTATCAATGCTGGTTACAGCAGTGTGCCCAGGGATAGTGGCTACATGATATGTGAAAACCAAAGTTTCACCTGCCTTGCTTGGCTGCCACTGAAGCTAAGAGAGTACAGCCCTTGCTCAGTTCACACAGGACTGTAGTTTTCTATGGCAGATTTTAGCCTATACTGAAGTCAGCCCATACAAATGGCTATGGAGCCATCAGAAAACAGAAGAAAACATTCTTTGTTCCATTTCCAAAACACAAACCAACAACTGCTCACAGGCAGTTCTAGGAGCATAGTCAGGCCCCAGGTTTTATATAGGGCAGCTATGACAACTGTAAAATACCCAGAATCACAGTGATTTGCCTCAATTAGAACACTAATGAGCCTTCAGAGATATTTCCATAGAGACAGTATAAATGACTAAAACCTTTCCAGGCTACTTAACCGTTTAATGCAATCCATTAGTTAAAATTAGCAGTATATTTTATTGAACACATGCAGTGTTCCTGGACTGCAGTCAGGAGCTGAAGTCACACAGATGTATTACAGCCTTTATAAGGCCTCAGTCCTGCCCATATCCAGGACAGATGGCAGCACCAGCACAGAGACCCCTGGCCAGCCCCTCTTACTGCTGTCAGCACCTGAACACAAATGTTCCATGACTGTCACACCCACCCTCACTCAAGTGCACTTCCTCCTGTCAAGGGCTGACGCTGGCCAGATGCCAGGCACCCACAAAAGCTGCTCACTCACTCCTCTCTGCAGCTGGACAGAGGAGAGAAAATTTAATAAATGGTTCATGGGTTCAGGTAAGCACCAGGAGAGAACACTCACCAAATACCATCAAGGGCAAAACAGGCACAACTTAGAGATATAAACTGAATTTACTGCCAACAAAATCAGAGCAGGATAATGAGAAGTAAAAAAAGCCCTTAAAAACACCTTCTCCCATCAGAAATCTCCCCGATTTCAAAACAGTCTGTTACTGGATCTCCCCACCCCAGATGTGTATTTACTAACATGATTTGACTCCAAGGAATAGTAGAAGACCACCCTCTATCTCACATGTACTCAGAAAAGATGAACTGAAGCCCTAGAAAGGTGTTTGAGTGGTCTACATGAGAGGTCAGAATATTAACTGCCAACAGTGATTTTGACTTTGCCTGTCTTATGACAGTAAGTATTGGCCAGCATGCCCTTCCTAATAAAGTGTATCTTCAGCATGTAAACTAGAAACAGTCATGCAAGTTACAGCTAGTATCAAGCACTGTTGTATTTGTATCATGACTAGATCAGTAACAGCAGTACCATGAAGCTACTGGAAAAGTAAGGATAGAAAACAACACAACCCTTTCTTACTCTTGTGCCCGAACACCCACGTTGTTACCATGCAAATGAGTGAAAGGCCAGGAAAGAGAGTGGCTCACCCTGTAATAACCTTTCTATAATGATCAATCTCAGAATATCCCACTCATCCCTTTTACTAACTTGAAGAAAAACTCCAATACAGCTGGTGCAGTGATGGTCAAACAGAAAGTTTCAAGACATGGACCATCAGTCTGCAAAAGGCAGATGGAGGATAAAGGATTCAGATGCCAAAAGAAAAATGCCTGATTAAGTTCTGCAGATTTAAACTGATCTTCAGTGAACTGTCCTTGTATTCTCCAAGTTCTAACTGTAAAGTGAGAGCTTTGCTGCTGGGCTTAGTTATAGACCAGAGCTACACTGGCCTGTGTATAAAAAGACATCTTGCTGAATCCATGGGATAGTTTTCTGAACAAAGACTATGCAGTGCAGTAAAAGGGGGCAGTAAATGTGACTTCAGCTGCTGTGCCAGTGCCAGTACCTGCTGAGGAGGATCCTGCAGGGGCAGCTGGTTCCGCCACTTTCTGAGTCGCGCACCAGGGGGACGGGCCAGCTTTGCTCACAGCACGTTTGTAATTGTCATACAGAGTCTTGCCATACTGCAAAACAAGCAACACCAGAACATCAGCTTGACATAGGCCAAGCATGCTTTTTTGCTCTTGGACAACTTTTCTGACCCTGTTTCTTCCTACCTAGTTTTGTGAACAAGTATCTTTCTACAAGTAGTGTGCCCTTTTCTGTGCAGGGCCAGGTGGAAAGCACAATAAAACATGAATATCTATGACCAAACACAGTGCTACTGATATAATTCTTCCATTTCATGTTCATTTCAGTATCTGTAAACTTCTTGAAACTTGGCTTTAAAATCAGCTGTTCTCAGTAAATACCTTTTCCCAAATATTACATTTTCAAACTGGAGACTGGAGACACCGAATCCCAGGCTCTGGAGCAAACAGCTCTGTCAGTGTAAGACACAACATAATTTGATGCTCACCCCACACCTTTGTTATATGTCACCCTGCAGCAGAACTGTCAGGAAAAAGCCCAAACCAACAGATAAGAGGAGCAGGTCTGCATGGGAAAATACAGCCAATACCAAGGCTAGGTATAAATCCATCTCCCTTAATATTCTGTACAAAGAAAAATGGGCTTTGGGGCGTTTTTCAGACAGTTTGGGTAGAGCTGTCTGAAAAATGTCACAACTGGACTAACCAGAGCTTGCATATCTTTAGCCACAGCATATTATCACTGAGGCAGATAACTGTGCAGTAAGTTTTATGAGAACATGAGTTTTATAGTTACTGAACTCACTCCTTTGTTAATAAGAAAAACACACTGATAGCTAAGGTACAGGAACATTCAGTAAATCCATCCTTATCTTGCACTTCTTTTGTTTCTATGATAAAATCAACATGAATGTCCATTCTTGTCACAGCATTTCCAGTAGAGGTGAAGACAGTCAGTAACCTGAGGAAGACTTGATTTTACAGAAAACATATTAAAGTAAATTTACTTTTAATCTCACCTTGGCAATTCTTATTCCTGTTACCCACTGATGCAGGGTTGCTTTATCATCACAGCACAAGTACTTGATATATTGCGACTCCTTTTGAATCTGGGGGTGCTGAAAGATATTGGTTTATAAAATGAGACAAACACAGAAATTAAATCTCTATACAAAAGTCCAAAGGCAGCACAAAATGACCCTGTGAAAACACATCATGAACATGATTTGAAAAAAAAAGGCAGCAAAACCAGAGTATAAGAAAATAAAAAAAATATGATGATTATGAGCAATACACAAGTTGCCACTGGCAGCTTTTGCTTGAAATCATTTAAATGCACTGTAATATGAATTCAAGGGTTTCAGAAATGTAACAGTGATCTAGAGTTTGATGAAATCTACAATTGCTCTGGTTCAAGGTCTAACACTCAGTGTACAAACACTAGAAGGAAGCCTGTTTCTTATTCTATGGTTTGTGATATGTGAGGCACCCAGACTGAATGCTGAATATAATTAGTTTTCAAAGAGTATATTGAATTTGTTTAAGTATAAACTTTCAGCTGAAACAGATTTTTCTGTCTGCCTTTCTTTGGGTTGAATTCTAGCTTTCTTCCTACACATTTTAATTCTGCTTTACTCTTGCTGTTTTAGCAAAATTATATATAAAACTGTGATATATTCTAGATAGAGGATCATTCAAAATCCAGCACCATCAGAAGTATTCTTTTTCATTTGTTTGTACCAGAAACTGCTACAATTTTAAAACATATTTTCTTTGATGAAATTTAGGATCTCTTTACTTTACTGATCAAGGTAGTATGGGTTGACATACCTTTGCAACTCAAAGACCACTGAAATGCCAGACTCCCTACTTGCCTAGGACTGAACATTCTCTCTAAGACTGAAGGAATTTGTTTTCCCTGCTAAAGCAGAGAAGAATGCAAGTCTTTAGTAACTTCAATGGATTAACATACTGCCATCTCTTGATACGCAAAGGAAAGAATGGACCCAGAGGAAAAAGCTTCATTATCCCTTATTTATGTGTTCATTTCTATCCATATTCTTAAAAATTACAAGTGCACAGTTAATGAAATATTGTGAATGCACAGAGAAGCTAAATGTGCTCCAAGGTTTACCTCCTGTCACACCACTCTCTTTGCAGCCTGTGCAGTTAAAAATTCAAAGCACACCTCCACCTAGCAAGGACACTGGGTTTATAGGTGTCAGTAACCCCAAACAGAGCAGTGCTGGGCACGGGGAGCTCAGCAAGGTCCCTCACAGCACAGAGTGCTGCCAGCCTCTGGCTCAGGCAGGTGCCATCTCCTCACAGGGGTCTGCTGGTGGCTGGGACATCCTGCTGCAGAGGGCAAACCCTGCCCACAGCTGGGTGATCCAAGGGTTCAAAAGCAGAGCCAAATACAGCAGACTGGCTCCTCAGCCACATGTCCCTTGCTCCCCTGCTCAGCACTGCAGACAACAGGCTTCCCTTGCTTGTGCTGACCCAGCTGCTCAGGAGGCCACATCCTGATTTAAAAAAAAACCAGAACTAGTCTGGGTTAAATATAACCCATTTCATCATGCTGTAGTTTTGGTTTACATGTTTTTAAATCCAGCAGTACACAGCATGACCCCTCCTACAGCGAGGAAATAAGGGACATTGTGGCTTGGGGGGAGAAGGAGTAGCAGGGGATGGATGAGAGGACGGGACCACACAAGCCACTATTGCTGCCAAAGCCCTGTATCATCAAGTTATGGAGTGAAAGGGACCATACCACAGAGACAACTGTGAGGAAGAGAAAACCCAAGGGATATTGCCCTTAAGAGGTCTCACAGTGACAGAGGCAGTGCTGCAGGTAACCCTGCTACAGGTCCCTGCACGTTTGCACTCACCTGCTCACACAGGTCACACTCTTGGCCATTTTTCTGCAAACACTCAGCTTGTCATCCCCTCTGGACAATGAACATGCTGAGTCTGCTTCAGCCTCTGCAAGTGCCCGTGGCTGCTTTATTCTGTTACCTTGCTTGGGGCACTCCTAGGTTGAGAGCCAGGGACATCTCACACTGCAAGCCTGGAGGTGCCAGCTCACTGTCACCAGGTGCCTTAATGCAGAGCAGGCACCATGCCCTCCTCATGGACCCTCACCTGCCTGCTACACTCACACATCACCCCTAAGCACAGCCCAGCATACAGAGCTGTCTCTTGTTTTTATCAAACAGAGGCAGTAACCAGGCCCCTGGACAAACAGCCTGCTCCAGCTCCCAGCATCTGCCTGTCCTTGTCTCCCACAGCCTGAAAGCTGCTCAGAGTGGGCTCTGCTAGCACAATACATGGCTGGGACACAGTGCCCAAAAATCCTTATTTCCTTCCACTATTTCTCCATTAGGTGACCAAACACAGTGAAAACCATTAGAGAATTCAGCCTGAAGGGTGCCTTTAAGAGGGAACTGTAAGCAGGCACTCTTTGTGTGACAGAATACATCCCATAGGCCTGGGTTATGTTATCACCAATGGAGACAAAAGAACCTGGAGGTGCAAAGACACTGCAGCCCTCTGTAAATTCAGTTCTTCAAGCACTTTTCTACCAGCAACTAGCAATTTTGCTCCAGTGTGTAAGGTCCTACTGAACCCAGCAGATGGCACCCAAACCTTTCAAAAAGGAAAAAGGGAGCTTTTTCTTCCCCTTCTTTTCCATGATGAAGTCCATTGCGTCTACGTATTCCACCCCATTTTTAAACACCACTCCTACTGCTGTGTGTGTTTATTACAAGAAAAATAGAGGAGTTCCATAATTTAACAAATGATTCATGCAACCATCTGGAAGAACGTCCACACTGCATAAAAAGGCAGAGGAGGTCATGGCATGGAGCAAACCAGGTGATGGTGCTGCACATACACAAAGCCCTGCCCTGGGATCTGCTCCTGGGGTGCTCAAGAGAGGCTGCTGCAGACCTCTCCTCTGGGGCACCCTGTGGAATATCAGTTTCACAAGAACACCTGTGCTGTGTCAGACCAAAGGTCCCTGAACCCAGTATCTGGACTCTGAGAGTGGCCAGAAAAGGGGAAAGAGAAAGAACAAGATAAGCATATATGATAATTCCTTCTCTGTACACTCTCTGTCTACAGTGATTTTTGGGGATTTCCTGAGACACACAGGGCTTCCCCGTAATTAGGTTCTCCTTCAGGTACTTCTTCATTTTTTATTGAGCACAAAGAGAGTTCTGGCATCCACAACACCTTTTAGCAACAATTTTTGCAACTCTGTCACACGCTCGATGAAGAACCACCTCCTTCTCTGAACCTGACTGCCACTAATTTTGTGTAACATTCTTATTTTGGAAGAGACATTGAATGCCTGACCCCTAGCCACACCTTTCCATGCCACTCCTGTGCCTAGAGATCCACATCATAATCATGGCAAGCCTTTCAAGCCTATGGGCTTCTAGTCTCTTCAGTCATTCTTCAAGTCAAAGTAATTCCTTACCTTAGTTTATCCTTGTTGCTCCTGCTTGATACTTTTCCAAGTTTATTATATATTCTCTTTGACATGAGAGGACCAGAACTGCACAGATGAGCAGAAACCATGAACTTGTGCCATGGCAAAGCAACATTTGCTGTTTTATCATCTATGTCTTTCCTAATCATTCCTAATGCTTGTTTTATATAGCTGACAACTACTGAGCACTGAACCTCAGCCTCACAATGGCCTTCTAGAATTCCTCAGTCTGCCCTTTCCTCAATGATCTGAATAACATAACATCATCAGTAAGTTTCCTCACCTCACTCGTTGCCCTGACTATGAATATTTTCAGACTATGGGGTTCTCACCACCCTGAGAAACTGAGGGAAAACCGTCAGTGAACAAGGTGAGTGTCCCTTGCCAGGCAACATGTGAGTTACTTACTGGCTACACTTTACCTTTTCTTTTCCTGGCTGTTGTCTCCACTAGGCAATCCATCTTAACTGATATTCACCAGTGGGACCTGTTCCAAATTGCCCCAATCAGTTCCTTGATTAAATTACTCCAATCAGTAACCGTGATTAAGTGCACAGTCACAAATATGTGCTGTCAATTAGGGACCAAACTAGCAAGCTGCTGAACCCCCAGCTCTGAGAAGGAAGGTCAGACACCTCAGAGCCATGCAGGCACCCTGTATAACCTCTGTTACAGCTGACAACTGTATTGTCTCTCATTTTCCAAGAAGCAGCAGCAGCACTGGCTCTTTTTACATCTAACTTCATGAATGACACATAAAGCTTAACATACTACTGGATCCACACACCACTGAGGTCAACTGGAAATATCCCCCTCACCTCATGTGGGCTTTGGATCAGGCCTAAGGAGGACTGTTCCAGGCTGCCTACAGCAGCTCTCTGCAAGGCCAGACCACAGGAACAAACACCAGCAGCACCAAGCTTAGCACTGAAGGTTTGTACCCATACAAGTTTATTAGTAAGTGGCTCAGATGGAGACATTTGGCTTCCTGTGGTTTTTAGATGCATGAAGCATGCTACTTTAGGTAGGAAGATAAAATGTTTCAGCCAAAAACTGCCACAGCCCACCCCACCATTTGCTCACTTGGAGGAACTGTACCATAGTGGAATTCCTTGGCAGTACAAATGGCAGAAGACTCCACTCTTGGCACTGACCTTTATAAAGCTCAACTTTCCCCTAAAATCCTCAGACAAAATCTACTACATAGTGCCTAAAAATGGTGACTGAGAATGAACAATTCAAAGAAGAACCTAGGCAGCTGGAAGTGCCTGGAAATGCTGACTTGGCATGAAGATCCCTAAACAATTCCATGATTTCATGTGGACCAATTTGCTCCTTTCACAGCTCTGGTGTCCCAGGAGAGTGTTTAGTCCAGCACAAAGATGTAAGCAGCTGTAGTCACCATGCAGGTCTGGTTTTGCTAAACTAGATTCAGACTCTCTGTAATAACCTCTCTGTGAGACTAACAGAGGTCAGCACCATCAATCATGACAGCCATGTGAGAAATACTGTACTTCAAGGCAAAATAACACTAACCTCATATGCCACACCTCACACATAGACACAGATAAATTGTTACAGGGTGCATACCATGTCCTGAAAAGATCATTAAAATCATCTGACAGCAAAGTGAAAACGTCTACTCTGGAAAGGTTTAGCACCTTTGCCTCTGAAATATGCAGAACCAAAATGAATTATGAAAGACAACTGCTTAAATCTCTAGAAATCAGAGTTTAAAAGAAAGTAGAAAAAATGCAAGTAGAAAGGGAGTCCAGAATTTTTCTTACATTAAAAAATATGTATAATGTTTTGAAATAATATGGGCTATAGTGAACTTTCATCTATTGATGTCAAAACTCTTAATAATGATTAATTAGTTGCATCATTGAGCCTGATTTTGCAGGTGTTAAGATCTGAGCATCTCAAATGTCAGGCTGCAAAAGGATGTGCCCTGTTTCATGAGAAAAGCACTGAAAAGGCTTGGAACAAAACCTAGTATTCTCCCCTGTCCCACTGTCTTCTCTATAAGTATCAACTGTCTACAGATGAAAAAAAAGCAGAAGCACTTGAATATAAAGGGTTTGTTTTCTGAAGAAGTTTAAAAAAACATTTGTCCACAGATAACATTTTCAGATATAAAGTAAACTCTTTGCCTAAGGAAAAAAAAGATAAAACACACTGAAAACCTGAAGAAATGAGAACTGAATGATGTGGTTTCTATGGTGTCTGCCAAAACAAATGACTGAAGGCCATGTGTGCATGAAATTGGAGATTATCCCAATAAAATGTTCTTTTGCTTTGCCTTCTTCCAACACTGAAGATGAAAAGTAAACTGAAGTTATTCAGGCATCTCATTGCATTCCTTGCCCCAAAATATATGGATCATTGCTCAGTCTCTGAGGCAGAAACAATAGCCAGAAGCATAAAGAGTGACTAACTTCGGATCACAAGCTTTGGCTTTCGGCCGAATTTTCACAGAACGCTCAATGCTTTTGGACATCTCAACTACTACAGATGAACTTATGATGTGTTGAACTAGCTTCTCTGAAAAGCTGAGACTCTCCTGCTCCCATGACTGAAAGCAGAATTCATACTCAGTAACTTGCAAAAGTCACATTGAAATGGTTCAGATTTCCAATCTACTATTCATCATGGTCAAATTCTGATGCTGTGCACTCCTTGCATGAAGGTGATCATACTCAACTGATTTTCTGAAGATGTGTGAACTCTATGTATAAAAGAGTAATTGCCCTATTATAAGGAAATTATTCTTTTGACCTACATTTCTCTAATGCACCTAAGGCAAAATTTTTAGGTCATTAAAAATACATATAATAGCCATTGTAACCAAAGAGGACTGCTTTATGCAGGAAGTAATATTTTCCAAAGCTATCTATTCAATTTCTCCCTGTCCATTCTCTGTCTTTACTCTCCCCACTGTTTATACATTAATCTAGCACAACTGTGCATGTACATGGCTGTAATCCCATGTACCTGAAAGTGTTCTGCAATAAAAAGCATTTCTACTTTTGCTTTCTCATTTATCTAGCAACGAATTACTCTGAAACACTTATCTGAACCACTCATACTAACATAATTTCCAAATCTTTCACATAAAGAAATAAAAAATCTCCTTTCTGTCTTTGTTTCCTGCACTAGCCATTTGTTCTACATAGTTGTTATTCACATGTTTTCTGTCTCAAATACTGCTAATTCTCACCTTCTACCTTTTTAACTGTTTTTGTGTTGAATGTATTACGTACATGATTCAGCCTTCATGGAGCACACTGGGGGTGAGGGAGGAGGGAATCAGGAGGGAGGCAGCTAAATACCAATTTACCTGCTAGAATGATGCTGCTATTGCAAACAAGCTATTCTTTTTGAAAATTTACTTCCAAAATTCTTTGGATCATTAGAATTTTTTTTTTTTAAATCATGGTGTCAAATGATGCCAGGAAAACGTAACTGTTTTGATGGCACAGGAAAATGTACCCAGCTGTAGAAATAGAGGATGATTTGCCTTTGTCTCAGTTTATCCCCAGGAAACCAATTTTTTTCATCCTAGATTAATTCAGCATTATGCACCATTACCTCCAGATTACTCAAGCATAACCAGCACCAATAAACTATAATTAAATCCACTCTTTGTCACAGGCACATCAGACTGACTAAACCAGCAAATTTGCATATAGATTACCTTGCTATTTGTCTGTCCTGAAAGATTTTTCAACATGGTGTGACAAAATCAGCTCCTGGACGAGCATGCGTGCACATGCACACACAGAGACAATCCACAAAATAAACAGTACATTCACAATTTCTGCTCAGTGCAATAGATGCTGTTGCTAGCACAATGAACAGATCCTTTCTGGTGATTTTGTGGACTTTTAGTTTCAGAAGATTAAATAAATCATGAAAGGCCTCGTTTACTTACACAGCATTTCCCATATAGCAGATGGTGAATGAGAAAATTTGCAGGGAATCTAGATATAAAAACACACATTTGTAAATGCAAAGGTGACTCTGAGGAACCAAACCATTCCTACTTGCTGTGTGCAGTGTGTGAATATATTTTTGCTGGAAAGGAGGGAGACTTTTGTTCCCCCACCATTGCTCTCCCAGGAGTGGCCAGTGCTCTGTGCAGGGTGGCAGAGAGAGCTGTGCTGTGTTCCTCTCCTGCCTGCTCTGCTGGGAACAGAGTGACAAATCTGACCTTGAGAGATGCAGGTTTGAGTGAGGGTCTTTTTTCAAACTTGGCTGACCTTTCCTTTCCTCTCCTCTGCACATGGAGGTGTCAATTAGGAAAAGACTCACTTTATCTGATGTCAAAGAGAAGGGTGAGAGCTTTAAATTTATGTAAGCATTAGACCTAAGCTGAGTACAAAATAGGAAGAATCTGCATGTTTACAGGAGCAGATGTTCAAAACGGATTTCTTATACTCCAAGGCTCTATTTTCAATATGCTGAGGGTTCTTTCTGTTGTTCCCAGGTTTTGAAATGTAGGACTTCCTTCAGGGAAGGAAGGCTTGTTTAGCAGTGGTACAGAACGAGTGTATTTAAGAAGGTTAAAGCTCAGTACAGACCAAGTAGCCACTGGGAAATAAAACAATTTTCCCAGTTTTACAGTTGCCCCAAAGCCTAGGGATTCCTGAAAGCCAACTCCATCAGAGCCTCTGTGCCAGGCTGCCCTCTCACCCTCAGGACCCAGCCATATCAGTCCTGGTCTGCTGCACAGGCACAGCTGGAGGTGGCCCTGCTCTCAGACACCAACCAGCCAGCTGTGCCCTTTCTGCTGGTCACAGCTGGGCTTTCTGCTGCCTGATATGGGGAAGTAGCGGCTTTGTTCTGTTATTGCAGTTGTCTCCTGAATCATCCTGAAAGGAAACTTCTGAATAAGCTCAGCAGAATGCTCTCTCTTTCACTAGTAAACACTGTGATGTTTAATTGTTTCTGGCACCCCACCCTTTTGCTCGTTATCTCCTCAGCGTCTTGATTATTAACAAATAAGCAAAGCACACCCCATTTTTGTCCTGAGGGATGGTATGTACTGCCATAGGTATGGAGTGCTGACATGATGGGAACAAATGATACACAAGGAGCACTCACAACACATTGTGCTTCTCTAGCTGTAAGAGGAATATCCTACAGGATGGATCTGCAGATCCAAATGTTTATATTTGAGCTAGTTTAGGTGCAGCTCCTATCACAGGCTGCCAAACCCACCACAGCTTCCACCACAGGCTAAGTATCAAAGCAACCTGCCCATGATGTGCATGATCTTGTTGTTGCTACACTAATACCAGCACCCAAGCCAGCATTAGCTGCATAAGCCAGGTATAACCACTGAAGTTGAAATGAAACACCTGGATTATAAGAGAAACAGGCCAGAGGGAGCTGCCAGCTCCTGGTGACTGGATGCATGCTAGCTGGGACAGGCACTAGGACCAGAGGCTCACTGTCTCTGCAAGCCCCACACCTGACTGTAGCCTAGGAGAAGAAACTGCAGAAAAAGCCAACATCCCATTTAGAGAGATCAAAGTGAAGAGAGATCGAAGAAGTGCCATGAAGACTTTGAGGCAGCACCCATATTATTCGGGGCTGTGTCAGATAACCTGAAAAATCTCACTGGTCTGGCTAAAACCAGGTCACCAGGGTTGTGGTTAACATTAGTTACAGTGTTTACATTCTCTTTACATTCTTAGCAATGCCTGGAACATAGATGTAAAAATGGCAGGAATGCTCTGCTTGTTCTTATAACATTTCCTGAGTGCTCTTCCCTCCATAAAGAGACACCATAAAGATGATCAAGACTGTGGAGAGCCAAAAGGAAATATTTTCTCTTTTCTCTCTGCTAATATGAGACAAGACCTTCAAAACAGGAAAAAATGTTACTGGGTTTAGCCTAGTTATTTGTTTAGAAGGCTCATCATACAACTGGGCACTGGAGAAAAAGAAAGAACACTTCCTTCAAGCCTGAGGCCATATTCAGCTCCAAACCAGCCCACCTCACTGGCCATTTGCTGCCATTTGAATGAGCAATGGGCATGTCCTGTTCTTGGAGTAAAGATGCCAATAGCTTAAGCAGTCAGAAATAAATATGGTATTTTTTCAACTCAATGCTCAAAGCTGGGAAAATGTGATTCTGAATTCAGCAGGATCTTCCACCTAGCACAGAAGCAAGGCACTGCTGAAGCAGCTTTGCCCTTGCACTTCTCCTGCACTATAAAGTATAAGCTGACTCCTACCTCTGAGCTGGGCAGGTTCTTCTGTTTTGTTTAAAACACAGCACAGCAAGTAACTTGGCTGATGACTGCTCACTGATTTGACACAGCAGTTCCTAAGGGGGTCCTCAGAAAGCAACAACTCTTTAAAAAATGTAGTGGTATGCTATTCAAAAACTTTCCAAGTGGCATTACAGCTTGCTGGAGCTAATAAGAGTTTCCAGAATGACCTTCTCCCCCAAAATATTTCCTCTGCTTTACAGCCACCTCAGTGAACAGCTAGCATGGGCTATGGCTGCTACTCTTCCAATTACCTTCCCTCAGTTGTTGTAAGACAGATAATCTTATCCTGCCCTCTGTGGCAAGGCACACACAGGGGAATGGAAGAGCTGTGAAGACACAGCAGAGCCTTGGCTGTGGAGACATTTCCAACTGGCTTGGACTGAACTGGGCATCTAAATTCTTCAAAATTACTAGGCTTCCAGTGTAATAAACCCAAATGTTTCCCCATTAAACCCATTGCCTTTTGCAATGCACTACACCTGTCTGCAAGGGTACTGTTATTTCTTCTTGAGGATTTCATTCTCAAAATATGGCAGGATGAGAAATATCTCAAGAATGATGTTTGTTTTCCTTTGACATGTCAGGACAAGTGTCTCCCAGCAAGAGAGAGATTTTCTTCTGGGAGACACCCAGATGAAACCAGACAGGAAGAAAACGTGACTAAGTGTGGTAAATGGCTGCATGTTACTGTCCACACACTTTTGTGCCACCAAGGATCCAAGCAGAGATACTGGTATTTAACTTTGCCCTTTCCCTCAGCCCACAGTCTCAAGATGTATTACATTCTCAACTCCAACCTCCAAAGGTAAGACAAGGACATGAGAGAACTCATTTCAGCAGCATGGTTTTAAAAAGTAGAATTAATACTCTATTGATATACAGAATTCAAATTAATGTACAGAAATTATAACAAATATTGAACTCTCCATTGCACCACCCTCAGAAAGTCACCCTAAGTGGCAGACTTTCACTTCTGAAACAACAGGAGGTATGAAGATATCAGTATTTGCCTGTACTTCCTGACCAACTCCAGCCACTGCAAGTCAGCCATTAAAAAAAGCAAAGTCTGAAACTGAGAGGGTAAAGAATCTACCAAATGATGATTTGTAGTCATTAAAGTGAAAAACAAGCACTGTAACATGATCCATTCATCACTAAGTTACGTGTTCAGAAATAACTATTGATATGATGTTTATTCTAATGTACTGCAAACACATTTTAGAAGCATCAGAGCAAAGTTTTGCTATGTAGGTTTTATACATTTATAAACCTATTACACATAAAGCTTTCCCATGTGAGCTTTTGGTCTTGTTCTTCCCATTTCACATTGAAGGTGCAGTGCTAACATCATGCATGAAATAAAGCAAGAATTTCAGTTGAGGTGTGCCTTTTGCTAGTGTAAATTGCATATCTCTTTTCACAAAAGATGGCAGTAAGTCCAGAAAGTTTACCCAACTATAACAGTTAAACACATTGCTAGATACATTCAAAAACCATGGGTTTATTTTCATCTGAATGTGAATAACTGTTACTAAATTAATCAGATAGTTCTTAGACCAGTCATTTGTTTAGAAAATCAACTTCCTCTTAATTTTTACATCAGCTCCCTTTTTCTTTTTTTTCATTAGAAGTTGTACTTTTCAGAAGCAATGCTTACCTGTTAACTTCTGAAAGCTCACCTGTGTTTCTTGCAGTGTTTTGTGGAGGACTGTAGCACTAAAACTGTTAATCTCTGTTAATTAGATACATCTGTTTCAGAAAATAAATCTGTGTCTATAAACCACTTCTGCTTGGCCATATGTAAATTAGGCCAGCAGATATTTTGGAACTGAATGAAAAAGTGCTTTAAGTGTGAAACTACAGTCAGAAATGTGGTACTGTCAGTGACCTCTGATTTGAATGCTTCCTGTATTTTTTTTCCTCAGATGGCAAGATACAGAGTTTCTAATACTTTGTTTGCACTGCACGCCTTTAAAAAGAGAAGTGGCAGCAAGATTATCTTCTGTCTTGTACACAGTGATATGACAGACAGCAAACAAGGCCAAATTACTGCAACCTCAAAGCATCACTTCTGCTGCCAGGTGAAAAGGTGAAAAACATGGGCTTCTTTTCCTTTCCTGAGAGGAATGCAGAATTCCCAGCCTGTTTGCAGTGCTATTACCTGGAGAGGCAGCAATGAGATACTTATTCAAGAACAAGCATTGATTTTCATGAGTGGGTGAGCAATGTATTTTGCCTTCCTGCCAGAAACAGCAGTGCAATAAAACATGACAAATGAGTTGCCTATTCCTGCAAAATTTTGCATGTCAGTTCAACAAACCCCTGAACAGGTATGACTACACCACAAAAAAAGTATAATCCATAGTGCTCATAACATCAAATTTAGGGACTGCCAGACTTCCCATCACACATTTGCCCTGGGTGTTGTCTGCCCAAACGTGCCCAGTCACCTGAACAGTCAGCATATTCCACCCTGTTTTGAATACAACCCAGTGTAAACACACATCACAGGACTATCAGTAATAAAATTAAGGTTCTAAATGTATGCTGCTGGTAACAATGAAGCAAAGAAGAAATTACACAGTGTTTTGCAAGGGTTACTCTATCTCATCAGGATCCGTGGAGCTTCAAACTTAAACATCTTTACATATAAAAGAAACTATGTGACACTTGCAGAACTTATTTTTTGTACATTACCTTTAAGACAAAGCAGTGATCTGTAGGTGCCTTATATTTCACTTTGTGTTGATAACCATAATACACATTCACGTTCTCAAACTGAAGGAAACATGCCAGATCCCGTGATGTCTACAAATGAAAACCAAGCCCATCATTGTGAGAACAAATTGAATTTTGATGTGAAACTCATTAATAGGACTCTTTTCAAGTGCATGAATGCCAATGATTTTTATTCCTGTAACTCTCATGAAGCTGACTGAAAAAACAAAGATTAATTTTAAGTGTCTTCTTTCTTAAAACAAAAACTGGAAGAGGGTCAGTACATATGAATAATCTATAACAGTTCAACATTTTGCTCTTGTTCTGGTTGTGCTATGCTTCATGGCTTTGTGTGGAGATTTTAGCTTATGTCTAATATGACCAAAGAGAACACCACAGTAAGAAACTTGTGAGTGGAGGAAGAAATTTTGGGGTTCTAAATTGCTTTGGGAGCTTGTTTTTCTTTCATACATGTAACAAACAAACCCTCATCAGGAAATAAGCACACATTTAATCTGTTTTGCTTTGAATTTCCTCAGAATTCATTCCATTTCTGTTTATCATACTATGTGCTTGTTTGCAATATATTGCTAAAATAACAAGGTTTCTGTTGCTGGCATGTTTCTCAGTGAAGACTTCCACATAAACTAATTTTGTAATCCTTTGAGTGGAAATGCAAAACCAGCCATTTCACATGGTCACCGTTGGCTAAACTGAGAAATCAGGAAGTTGTGGGGGAAAAAAACAAAAAATAAAACAATAAACCACAAGTTCCCTCTACCCCTAAGAAAGGGGTATGATATGATAGGGGGGTAGGATATAATATGCATATGATAGTTCTTGTCTGCTGTTCTCATTTTTAATGATCTTTTCATTACAATATACCCTTGAGTCAGCTTTATTTACAACCTGAGTCTGCAAGTGAGATTTGTGGGGAAACACTTCCTACTGGATGGAGACAGGGCTTCTCTTTCTCTTTCTCTCCTGTCTCTGCTGCAGCTGATGATGCCAGAGATTTTGTCAGTGAGTGTGTGGGCCTTGGTTTTTCAAACATTTTAAAGTTCCTAAATGTGCTCAAATCCATGCAGTATAATGAGTTGCTCCTCTCCTTTAGGAACCAGGCAGTATTGATTAAGACCAATATGAATGCAGTTGTTATTATCTTCTAAGGAACAGATTTTTGTGCAAGGGACAAAGGCGCTTATCGTAGTTGTGCAATGTTAACATGACATAGAAATGCTAACATGACAAAGCAACATCATTAAAAGAAATAGATTTTTTAATTATCTGTAATTCTGATGCTTTTGTTTTGTGACCCTGTCCATTAACAGCACATTTTGGAATGGGATGTAAGCAGAGCAATGCTGAAGAAAGGAATTAAGGCAGCAGTGCTGACTGGTGCTGGTTTGTTAACAAATAACCCTGAAACAAAAACCACCATAAGCAAGTGTGTAAAATTATCTGAATGTGCTCCTGTATTTTCACCTTCACTATGTATTTTACAGCCAGCACAAAGTGCCAAAGGTATGCCAGACTTCTCTGCTTTTTGTCACAAGCGAAAACATGAATATTTATGAATAAATGAATAAATAAATGAAATTTCAAACAGCTGCAGCAGCTGGAGATACTGCTGTCTGCCAACTGTTTGTTTCTGTACCTCAGAGAAAGACTACTCTACCCACAAATGAATGATGTGCAAGGTGCACGTGCACTTTTCATACCACCCCGACATGGGATGAACTCTCATAATTTAAGGGCTTTAACTGAAGAGCTCTACTGAATTCTGCTGCTGTGCTTTAAGATGTTTAACACCCCCACTGCATCCTGCTCACTTCCCAGATTAGAGTCTCCACAACAGGCACGTGTACCTCCTCCTCAGCTGTTCCAATACAGAGTGCAGTAATCACTTGGATCAGCATTAAGCACAGGTTTGACCTAAGAGACTTGACTTTCTCTGGAATGGCTATGACATGGACATTGGCATCCTTTTGATGAAGGCTGTTACAGATACAGGAGCAAAGAGTTGACTGTGCCACCATTTAAAGAGCTGTGACTATTTCCTAAAGAACCAGATTCATGGTGGCAATATAGTGATTTTAAAGCACTCGCACAATTCCTAAAAAAGGCTCAGTTATAGGCAGTGTGGTACACAGGCTGTAATGACAAACAGGCAGTGAAGTGTTAAACAGCTGTTACAAGGGGGCTGTGGGGCTCCACCTGAGCCTGTGTTTACAGCCTGGCACCTGAAAAAAGAAAGCACTTTCCTCATTTGCACTATGATGAAAAGTCACTGGAACAGCTATCACTGGATGATGAGAAAAGGCTGAGTAATTATCAGGGCGTGCTTGCCTTGCTTTGGCATAGTACTACTGGTCATTGTTGGAGGCTACAAGGAAGTTTCCAAGATGGACTTTCCATTTGACTATTCTTATACTTTTTCCACCTTAAGTGCCTTCTAAATAGCACTCTAGATCCTAATTGATAGGATGGTGTGTGTACAACCTGATTCGAGGCATGAAAGCCATTATCTCAGGGTCAGGTAAAGTCAAAATAAATTGCTGTGAAAGCAGCAAGGTGATCTGTGTTTTGGTTGTAAACACAGGTCACTGGAGCAGCAGCATAACATCCTTTTACAAGATAATTTTTTTTCTTTGTAATTTAGTCAGGAAATAGCAGAGGAGTTAAGTTTCAAAGCACAAATCGTAAAGTAAAGCTCCACCACCAGCAAATTCTAAAGAATTAGCAGAGCTGTAAGTGGTAACAAAAGTGGTTTTCAGAACACACAAAAAAATACCACCAGTCCCAGAATCCACTGTTCAACCTCATCACTCTGAAAATGAAAAGCCAGCTGCCCTTATGTGCAATACATCCAGTGCTGGCAATTCAGATTCTTTAAATATTTTGTAATACTAAATGTCAGTGAATTTGATTCAGCCAGGTCACTTCTTTCTACATAAAGGGTGTGCTTAAAAAGCCATAAAAGACACAACACATTCTCTAGGTACAGATCACTATATTAAAAAAATACAGCATTTTACATGCTGGTTACTGGTGCAGAAAGTCAGTATCAAGTAAAGTAAAATTCTACCTTTTTTTATGACAGGAAATTAGTTCACTTGACAACTTTTGAAAATATTCTTTCACAGAGAACCCATATAACATTGAAGCATTTTGGCAGCACACCACTAACTGAGGGGCACTATGCTGTTTTTCTTTCCCCTCCTGCCTTCCAGAGCAGGAGCACTATTTTATTAATGCTTTTATCTATCCCTAGAAATCAAAAGGAGAGAGACAGGATTCAGTGACTACATTCTAGTATTTGCAGATGTAGTGTAGTTAAAGTTGAACCATGGAAATCTCAACCCTCTCAGATGCACCAGACAGTGCTCTTCAAATGTCACCTTGGGAGTTCTACACTTTCACCTCCACGAATTGTTTTATTGCTAAAAGGATTATTTGGCTTCCTAACCTTGGTTTTTCCTCTGGGTACATAATAAATTCCAGAAGCTCGCAGAAGAAAATAACGCCTCTTCCAGGACTTTTTTCCATCTTCTTTCAAATAAAGGGCCCCTTCAATCTCTGGCACAATGACAGATGTCCCACAGAAGCTTTCCTGTGCAACAAGAATAATAATGCACGAAATAAATCCATTTAAGCACAACCCCATCAACACATAGCAGAAAAATGGTCCCTTGATAAATGAAGACATTTCTTGTGACTGTGAACATATGAACGTGGGGAATACAGTTACTAAGCAGATGAATACCTTAGACAGGCAAAGGAAACTTTTCCAAGCTAATGCTGAGTGCTCACACTGATAAAGAAGGCTTGCAAAACCTCCATCCCCTAGGGTCCAGCAAAAACCCACAAAGGCTTTTAGCCACACATAGATGTCCTCAGTCAAGGCTATAGAACAGGGTGACTGGTACTGTTGTTGGGCTTTTTCTCTATTGCAGTGTTTATAGGTTCTGTAAAGAAATACTTTGGTAGAGAGATTCTTTAGAGACTGCTCAGAACTCTAAAAACAGCTCAATTTCTGCCTTCACTTTGAAATATGTGCTAGCATTTAAAACACTGTTTAATCAGCTATACTAGTTGTTTGCTTGGAGGACCTACTGTTGGATAATTTTTAATGCCAACACACTTATCACTTAATGTTTTCATTTAGAAATTCACCAGGATTTCTGGTGGTTAACATCTGGTGCCTTCATGAGATGCACTAATCTTGAAATGTGAGTCCTCAGTCACCTGAGAAAAGCATTTCCTTTGTGAGCTTTTACCAAACTGCTTGCCTGGAGAACTGTGGTAATCTTTTCTTTCAAATAGCTCTGGATTTTTCTCTTTCAAGCATATATCTGAAGCAAAACTTGAGCAGGAAAGGCAAGAGATTAAACAGAATTTCTGGAAAAGTGAACAGTTCTTTTTCTGTTGTAGTACAGCTGATAAATTGAGAAGTAAATCCAGTTCTAACCCAAAGATAATTGTTCAGTACTGATCAACCTTACTAACAATAAAAAGTCCCAAGAGCTGGCCTAAGAGTGAACAATCTGCATTTTTAAGGACGAGCAGCAGATGCAGAGGGAAGTTTACATATTAAACCTGAGATACAAAGACACCAACGATCACAGAACTTCCTGTTGTTACACCATTTCCCACAAAGACCTAAATGCTGTTATTGCAGAGCAGATGCAAATGGTGGCAGAGTTTTGGTGATATTTGCATCATCAGCCTAATATGTTGGCTTACCTCCAGCAAAGCCTCTTTGTTTTTGTCATTCATTTCTTTGCTTTCTTTCTTCCCTTTGCTTGCCAGGTAGAAATTCTGACGAAGACACAAAAGAAATTCATGTTCATTATAAAGCCAGCAATACAAGTAACTAGCCTGATAAAATCTCACTCAATAGTTAGAGTCTTTCAATACTGAGTACCCAATCAGCAGGCACAAGAGGCAGATGCTTATGGGCTCTTCTTACAAAAAAGTTTTATCACACCTGCCTGCTTATGCATTTTAATTCTTTATTCTGAATATAATTCAAAGGTAATACAAGACTGCTTTTGCTGATGTAAATATAGCCTCCAAAAATTAAAACCAGTGGCTTATGTTTTTGGCTGTTTTTCTGGATAAATGTGTTTGGTTTTTAGCACTCCAATTTTCACTGCTTCCTATATTATTACAGGGTGCAAAGAACCTAACATTTAATTACATGTTGATATACAATGAATACAATGCAGTATCAAAAGGCTAGAAAGCATCTTCCCTACAACCCATTCTGTTAATTTGCATGCTTCATATCTTGCACTCTGGATATAACTCAGCTCTGAATTTTTACGTGAAGTGCTTATATGCCAAAGCCTTCATGCAAAGTTACTACTTTCTATTTTTGTACCCCTGCCCATGCTCTTCAAAGTACTTTTATGCAGTGAAGAAACTGTTCAAAAATCTAGAAGAAATCTGAAGAAGTGACTACCATGACATCTTGGCACACATGCTCCAGCCTAGTGAAAATAAAGCCTGCACTCCTCTGTTTCTGTGCCAGAGAGCTGTGAAGCTGCAGCTGCCCTCGGAGCACACAGTGCCTGCCTGCCTCACAAACAAAGAACCACAGTGCCTTAAGGACATGCTCACTCATAAAAACAAATTCACCCACTGTTAAACAGCAATAACCAGTCTGCATCCCTCTGCATTGTACAGATGGACAAAACTTGGACATATGTGTAAATTTTGGTAAGTGGGAAGGATGCTGGGACCTGTGTGCTGGAGCACTTGCAGTGGCTGTGCCCCACAGCAAGCAGGGCCAGACAAGACTGTAAGGCAGCTGGGTGTGAAGGAAGCAGGGAGATCAAGGATGGATGCATCAAGTAGCTTTTGGATCCAAGGCCTTGAGGCCAGAATGGTGACACTCAGAGTTTTTGTAGTTTACAATTTTTCAGTTTATCTGACTTTTCATCTCTATTTTTTCATGTCTCAAGACTATGATAAAGTGACAACATATTTACATGTCTAGAACTCTTCAACACCTAAACTGCAACATTAATGCAAACATTACCAAAATACAAGTGAGAAGTGTGTAAATGAAGGAACACGCTGTTGCCACAGTATAAGAAAGAAAAAAACAGTAAATCTGCCCTGCCAGCAGACCACATTTACAGCAATGCAATTTCTCTGAAGTGAAACCCTGCTCTTCCACACCACCACATCTTCTTTTCTAAGCAGTGCTGTGAACAGCTGTCTGCCAGAATGCAAGCCTCAGAGCAGACCGTTTTTGGAGAGGAAGCAGAAAAGGTCTGGATCTCTTCTTTAAAAACTGCTTTCTTAAAAGTTCACATTAAGCATTAAGTCAGACAGAGGAGCTCAGAAACACAGACACCTGAAATTTGGCCTATGCTGATGCCATGTCCACAGTGTGAGAAACTTTAACACTCAATAAACTAGAGAGTTATACTGGGAAATGCAGCTGGCTTCAGACTTTCTGGACATATTTTTAGTCCACAGCTGAAGGTAAGCAAACACTAAGGACCACAGCTTTCCAACTACATCTAAAGACAATATTCAGAGTGGAAACAAACCCAAATTAGCTCAAAACAAAACCCACTTAAAAGTTCTGAGCAGCTGCAGCCTAGTGCTCTGTGCATGTGCAACAGCTCTTCTTGACAGGCAGCACTATTGCAGCCCTGAAACCTCAGAGGGCACTGTTAGGCAGGGTTGGGCTCCAGACCTTGGGATGGATTTGGAAAGTAGAAGGACAAGCAAGCTGTAAGGCTTCTTCCCTAGATCATTATAAAGACATAGTACAACCCCTAAAATACGCAATGAAAATTTATCAAGGTAAGTACAGCTTATCACTGTCTCAACAAGGCTTGGCTCATCAACTTTACTACTAGTGGGGAGAGCATCCACCTGACTTAGTCAGCCTTCTGTGGATTGCTAATATGAACACAAAGCTCCTCTGACTACAACTGATTCACATTCAGGCATCTGGCATTTATTTAGCAGAAGCCCAGACCACCCTGTACTGACATGATCAATCCTAAAGAGAGAAAGTTTGTAAGGATATCCATGCTGGATCTGTAATGCCACAGCTTTTTCATTAGGGAAACAGGGCTCTGTCACCTAACCCAATGTTACACAGATGTACACTGTCATCTTTCACCTGTCAACACACACTTCATTTATTACTGATTACCTCCTTTATGTCTCTGTTCTGAAATCTGGAAGAACATGGTACTTATTATTTGTCAGTGGCTAAAAACCTGGGGAGCAGACTGCACACTGTACTTGTTTTATCACTGTGTGGTCTTCTATTTTTGATCAGAAGCATTCATCCTAGAGGAGGCAAACCACATGTGTCCAGAAGAGGTCATTTCAAGTCCAGTAGTCAAAGGTCATGATAAAAGGAAAGCTCTTTCCTGTGTGAGGACACCACTGGGAAATGCATGTTTGGTTTGGGATGTCGGGTCATTAATGGGACAAGATGTAGCTGCAGGGCAGCTTTCTACATATATCTACAGATTTGAGAATTAACTATTTCTTACATTCAGAAGACAAGTCTATGCATACAACTTTCCACTTAGGGACACAGACATCTCCTTTTGTGTGGAAAGGCAGGTAAAAGAAAATTCAGGCTGTATCTCACTGCACTGTATAACCTTCAAACAGTGGAAGACAGAAAGTGTTTTCAGTAGTTTCCAAGAACATCTATGTTTGGCATGTAAGCAAAGCAAACCTGGATCATGGTAGCCTTAACTACAGCATTATCAAACTCTCTGATTGGTGTTTATGTCTCTGTACTAAAAAATGAATTTCCTAAATGAAGTAGCACTTCTCTCACACCTTTCACTTTTTTTCATACACAGACCCATACAAGTGGGAATGCAGCAGCAACTACTTGTCAGTACATGGCAAAACCCAGGTGCTCCAAGACAGCAGGCTCCCTCTGCCTCCTCTTACACTTAGGCTGTATTTTTGCTTTCAAGCTCTTGAAACTGATTTTCCAGAAGATCTGAAAAATCCACAACAGCACAGATCAGACAGTGTGCATAAAACAAGGCAGCTGCTTCATACTCATGACTACCTTCTTTGAGCAATGGGCTGCCTGCTTATGCTCATCCAACCTGCACCCAATGAGGCAAGAAGTGGCCAGCTCACATCCCACTTCAGATCATTGCAACTGCTACTCAATGCAGCGTGGTTTGTGCAGAAAAAATAAACCAGAACACAGTCATATCTGCAACTCATGTCATGTTGTGTCCCCTAGAAAAATGCTCATTAAAAAAAAAGTAAAACAAATACATGAAGCTAAAGGCAAAGCTCTTTTGAAATCCCCAAAAAGAGAGATAAATTAAGGTTACTAAACAATGAGAGTACAGTGAAAAACACCTCCCTTTTTTCACTTCTACTTCTTTGCTCTTTTGCCAGCTTACTCAATAACCAGGTTCCCTGCCACCCTTTTATGTTTTCATCACTGGGGAACAGTGGAGACAAAAGGAAGACCTTGATTCATAAATGTGGCCAAGTTGGTTAAAAACAAAAGTATCACCTGGTGGGCAGCAGATAAATATTCAAGCATGAAACTCGCTATAGCTGTCCTGTTGTGAAAGACATTATAAATTCTTACTCCACCTCCTTCTGAGGCAGTTGAGAACTCTTGCTTTTCAGAAGAAATAAAATATCAATTCAGTGTATGGGTTCTCCATTGGAAGGTGTAGCTCTAGTTTTTGGCTTACATATGAGGGAGCAGAAGCATAAAGTATTCACTGTACAGACCTCCAAAAATTTTCATAAATACTGCCCAATAATAAGAAAACAAACAAATGCACATGCAGGCAGCATTGCCTGTACTGTTTGATTTTATCAAAGCAAAACCACAGGAAACTGAAGTTCCTGTAAACGGAAGTAAAATACAGTGTTCTAAGAGCATAACCAGCATTTACAGCAAGGAGTTTAGATTCAACTAGACCTTAAAAATAACTATTTTCCTTCATTTTCCTTCCTTTTTTAGTATCTTTTAGCTGAGAACTATTCTTTGCATTTTTTGCAAAGAGGTGTTGAGACCTGACCACCTTTCCTTTGAAGAGCAAACCAGCATCACTCAACCCTATGACAAAGCACTGCCTTCCCCACGTTATAAGGGCTCTCTTTCTTTGCCCATGTACCAGTATCTATCTTTGTTTCACTCTCTCATCACAGACTTGTGATTCTCCCTCTCTGCAGATGAGTCACTGATGGCATTCATGCAGCAGTCTTTTACTGCAAGTTCCCTGCAGGGTCTCTTATATCACAGTGAGCAGAGGGCAAAAGTGTGCCTGTTTGTGCTGAGGGGGACACCTGAGAATTTTGCAGGAGCTTTTTCTAGAAGGTATTCAAAAAAAAAAAAAATTTCAGAAACAAAGCTGCAGAAAAACACTACCAAGTGCTGCAGGACAAGAATGACAATCTTCAAAAAAAGCCACAGGCATTAACTGAGCAACCTATTGCCAGCACATAGGGAGTAAATCCTGCATTTGAGAAACTCAATTCCCCCTTAGAAAATGAAACACCTTTAATTAATTGTTGTTAAATCTATACCAGGTCTATAAGTAGCTCACAGAAAGAAACAATAAACACTGGCACAGGTCACAGGCCTTCTTCAGAGGTCCATTTGTTTTAGGAAGGCATCTGCCCATCTTGATAAGATTTTTTTAAAGCACTTAATTATGTCAAATCTCTGTCATGAAAATTTTGTATCACTAATTTGTCTAAGAATAAACTGTAGGCCACCTTTGGAATTTGCCTCTTTTTTTTCCCCCAGAAAAATATCTGAAAATTAAAAAAACTTGTGAGATCTTCACAAAACCCTTCCAACAGAATGAGCATGAAATAAATCAAACAAGGAATTCAGCTGCTGTGGCATTAGCATCACTGGGTGTGTCAAAAAAGGCATTCTACAATTTCTGTATTCCCAAAATGAGTTTTATGTGGCAGCCTTGACTGAGCTAAAAGGAGGCTGAATATACTGAGCACACAGTCTCAGAGCACAAGATTTCAGTTTCCCATTGATTACATCATGATTTCCATAAGCAGTTAGCTAGGTAATCATATTCCCTACCTCCTACAACTCAGCATTTCTGCTGGTTTACCTTTCCAGGGATTCACAGCAGTTCATGTATTTTACCATGTTTCAGTGTGAGCTCTGACAGTACTTTCTGCCACAAAGTGCTGATATGGCTGTACTTATTTTCCCCATTCACAATGTTTGAGTTTACCATGCCTGAACAGATGGTCAGACTTTCTTACTGGCAAAACATTTCAATAGTGTGATAGTCACAACTGATCCAGTTTCCTTAGACTGTTCATTTTAGAGCTTATCACAGAGGGGCTAAAGCTCAATGACTGCAGACATGTCCAGATCCAGCTAAGACACGAGGACAGAGCTACACTTTGGTTTGGTTTTGGTTTAGGTCACATTTATTTCTAAATTTCATTGCAACCAAAAGGTAATATTCATCAGAGCAGAATATTCATCCAAGTTTTACTTCCTTGTTTGAGGTTCAGAGCCTTGCCCCAAGCCACTTGCCCAAATAACACTACAGTGTACAAATCAGATGTGCAGTTGATCCTCTGCTGCTGGGCAGGTTTATGTGCTCTAGAAAGGAGGGCACTTTGAGCCACCACGTTGTACTTCCAAACTTGGCTTTGTTGTTTTGTATTAAAAATCAACATTAATCCATGTACACTGCAGGACAAGTTTTCCTGCCCTGACTGTGGATATTTATGTCAATGAAGGAAACTTCTTTTCTGTAGGTTTTATTTGAAACATTGGCTCGTTCTATAAAAAACCAACTTCCTAATGAGCAGCTTGGTGAGATTTGCTGCCAAATTATATATTTGACTCATTTTTTTTGGCAATGCTGAATTGATCATTTTTCTCTTGCAGCCCTTAGGAACAAACCAGATGCTCAGTGAGCTAACAGTCAGCTGATACGGGGAAAAAATCTTCAGAATCCAACAACTGTATGTTCTAGGATGCTTGTACATAGCACAAGTTTGACCACATAGCACAAGAAAAAAAACCATTTGTGTATGCATCTATCTAAATAATTTGATGCAATTCAGTGTGCAGACTGTTCTTTACAAAGTTAATGTGCACAAGTTACTGTTAACCCAATTCTTTTCCTCGCTATAAACAAAACCAGTAAATCCTCTGTTGTATTCAGTCCACCCTTTATGAAATTTCATGTACAATTGGAAAAAACTGGGCCTTCAAGGAAATGCTGATATTCATCAGCAGAAGTAGAGGAGAAGTTGTAGTGTAATAACAAAGGCCAGGTTTTTACAGCTGTGCCATCACACCCAGTTCTAAGAGCTGTGCTCAAGCAGTAGCTTGCACTGGAGGTAAACAACATGGTTCAGTTTTTACCTCTACAGAGAGGACTCTAAAATAGTATCAGAAAAGAAATAGAAAACACTAATTTTAAAACCCTTGCAGTCAACATCCTGGTGGTTTTCTGGTTGAAAATACAAGTTTTGCTTTCTCTGATTCTGAACTGACAGAGATGAAAGCAAATTACTAATGCAATGCAGCATGCAGACTAAATTACCTAAGTTTAGATTCTTACCATGTTAGCTTACCTGGGGATTTTTAAATAAAGCATATTTTTGACTTTTTTCCAAAAACAGAACCTTATTCTCAGTGTCTCGAGTCCAGTCTGATAACACTTCAACAACATTTTCATGGTCTTCAAAAAACCTTTCTGGAGAGAGAGAGAAGATAATGTAAGACATTCAAACTGTTTCTTACCACTCCTGAGGCTGCAGAAATTCCTGTGTAAGAATGTAATCATTATCTGATGTTCACTCACTCAGGGCTGGACAGTCCAGCACTCTTTTCCACTGCACAGAAGGGTGCAAAACCCACATGAAATTGTGTCACATGGAAGGGCAAAGCAGCTACAGAAGATGCCTTATGTAGCTGTGCCATGTGCCTGGATTCCTCCTGCATCTTTGTGCTGTTGCTTGAAGACTGCAAGGGATGGAAACAGTGACCCACCAGGAGTAGATGGTTACACCCATGTTTTTCATGGCTTTCTGCTTTTGATTGATTTTGGGTTTTTTAAGGTTTGCAGTACTGCAGACTGGGTGGAGGGGTATATATTCACTTCAGCTAATTAATTGAATAAAAAAGTAAAAATTTATTTATTTGTCTTTCTGCTTTACTTCTTTTACAATGAAGATTTGCTTTTGGTCAGCAGGAAAAATTCTATGCACTGAAAATAAAATGTTTCATTTCAAGCAACTGTATTTAAAACCACAAATAGCAAACAAAAAAAAAAAATAGGAAGACAGACTGAGAACTGATGTGAAGATATACTGGTTCACCCAGCATCTCTGCAGTTAGAAACCTTACCAGGGTTTTGAGAGACCTAATGTCATCTCTATCCCCTCCTGATCTGCTGTGATCCTCCACCCAGGAAAGCCACAGGGTGTGCTGAGATTAGGTAACTCTGATCTCTCCCTCTTCAGTTTCGTTTATTTAAAATTGCTGAACAGTAACATAAAGCCCCTTTAAAGGAAAAGGAACTCAACATAACTTGATGGGTCATTTTGGAGGGTCCCAACCTGCACTTTTCTACAAATTCAGTACTGGGATAGGGAATTTGCCCAGCTCCAAGTTTCAGTAGGATTTTGGCAGTTTCCTGGGAACAGCTGAACTCCCATTTCTGTGATCTGTGATGATGACATCCTCCAATGGCCTAGACTGGCCCAGCTTCAGAGGAGGTAACAGAGCACACATTTTGTAGGCTTTCTTTAACACTTGTTACTTCTGATAAGGGTTGAGTGCATCCCATCCAAACTGAATTCTATGGATTAATTAAATGCACAGAATACAATCAGCTTCAGGAGCAGTTTGCATGGACACAGTAACTTCGACCACCACCACCACAACACTCTTCATTTAGCAACTGGTACTTCTGCAATGCACTGGAAATAAAAGCACTACATAGAACCCTGTTAATGGTTTGAAGGGTGAACAGTACCTCAGAGTTCAAGACAGCCATGAAACAATTCTCAGACAGTAACACTAATTTTTGCCACATATATTTTTGTTTATTCATTTGCTGCACCAGGATGTTTTTGTATGAAAGGTATGATTTTATCATCCTCAGGAGACTCTTTTTAATAATTATTTTCACCTAAAAAAAGTCAAATCTGGATGCCTATTATAAGACAGTAGTCTTTATTGCAAAATACATGCTGGTAAGTACAGTCCAGTGTTACATCACCATCTCATTACTGAGATTATTTGTGATATTTACCATGTAATTAATTTAAAATTGTAGTTAATTTTATTTGCAATGATAGTCTTTCAAAACAACAGTATATGTAAGACAATCTGTCAAGGATCTTGTGATATAAAAGTAGCTTGGACCTTCAGTTCAGCAAGAAATATTTGCTGCTCAGATTTGCTTCTTAAAGTAAACGTAATTTTATTCTCCAATATTAATGTGGAAATCAGGCAGAAAGATGAAGTGCAGAAAAGTTCTGTCTTTGTGTTAATAGCAATAAAGCTATCCAGAACAGCCAAGAACTATACTGACAAGAATAAAGAATAGCTCACATTGTTCTGATTTTGAACAAAATTAACTGCATGTTGCTGTGCATTGGAAGCAGAAGAAAGAACATGTACCATTCCTCTCATAATGCAACTGCCTTCTGCCAACAAAAAGGCTCCATTCTCAGCAGATCTGGACCTGGTAATAGATGACTACATGAGGAGTTAATGGATTTTCCCTTTTTCTTTGAACTAGATACAAGTTTATTTCCTTTGGTACTTTTCTTGTGTCCTGGCTTTTAAAATAATATTTATTCATTATGAGAGTAATTCCTTTCTATACCAATACCCTAACAGCAACCAAAATCACCTAGCATTAGCTGGGACTAAACTAGCACAAGCAGTTTTTACAAAAAAATTCTAGCCATTAACCCCAATGTTTGTAGCAAATGATCTCCCTGATACCTCCAGTTTTAACTGCATGATGGAAAATTCAAATGTCTATCCAGATCATGAAGAAACACAAGTACATTCTTTTTAATGACTATGCAGATTCAGAAAACAATCTGTTTATGTACTGTCATCCTAATTCTCAGACATGTTTGTCCAAGTCATACTGGGCAAAAGGGAGAAACTTTCTAAGACAGGAAAACACTCCAAAATTTTGTGAGATTTCTAGGGTGAATGACATTTCCAGTCTTTCCTTAGTTAAGACAAGTAGATACAAAAGAATACATCATCATTACCTTAACCAAGTAGCAAGAACAGATTGGCAGTAAATTTCTGCCCCACTCCTACAAGCAGACTAGCATCCCTTTGCTCATGACCAGTCAGGCTTTTTTCCAGTTATTTTTAAACTTTTTTCATTTAGTTTAGCAGAATGACTACACCTAGGGCTCTTTTAAAGTGCAATATTGATATTTGACTTTATTTGTGAATTTTCACATATCTGCTGGGAGACTGTAAACTGAGAATGCTAAAGGCTGATTGACAATTTCCCATTTCTCTAGGTCAAATGCGACTCTGAAAAAAAGTAGTGGCAATTTTCCTTTTCCTTTTGATGTCAATACCTTTCCAGTCTGGAAAATAAAAAGATTCTGAAATAATTCACAATTAGAGAATACTCTGTTCTTAATGAAAGAAACCTTGAAGCCTTTTTCAAACAAGACTCATTATATTGCACAGAACAATTTTTAAGTTTTGCACAGATGTTTCCTAGGACCTGGAGGCCAGGTTAATTACTCCATAAGTCACAACAGAGCTGCAGCCCCGTCACAGAGCAATATCCTATACACAGCTACACTTACAAAACAATTACCACAAGGGAAAAGCATTAGAAATGACTGAAACACTTCTCACAGAGTTGTGTTTAATGACCTTTGCTTGGCCAGTATGTAATACATGCCTGCTGACAGCACTTCAGCACTGCATCCTCTCTTCAAAATGTAGATTTGAGTACTGGTGGTTTTGGGTTTGTCATCACCTTGAAATGCACATGGCTCCTTCATTTTGTGTAAAACAAAATAATGGAAATGGTGACAAGCAAGGTGACAGCACAGCTGAATGGCCTCATTTCTACAGCACAAATAGACCAACTATATTCCTGCAGCATCCCTCAGCTTAGAGTCTGTGATGTTCCAACACCAGGGGACACATGGGCAGGAGAACTGTTATTATCCTTTCAAGACTACCAACACTTACCTGATCTTTCAAGATTACCAGCTCTCTCTCTGTTTGCTGTGTGCTATGTCACTGCACTCACCAATCTGCAGCTCTGGGTACATCTCATACAGACACCAGTCCACGTTGCAGTCGCAGTGGGTTTTCTCGAAGAGATTGTCCAAAACGTCCCGCGCCACCTGACGCTCATCCACCATCAGAGACTTCGTGCTGTTATCAAACATGTGCACCTTGATGACAAGCTGAGAACAAAGTCACACTAGAGTCAGTTCATTTCAGAAGCAAGAAAAAGACTAGTCTGAATCTGCTAATACAGATAAGAAAGATTAAGGCTGAAGGTTATTACTGATTCAAAGGCATCCTGTCCCACAGCAAGCTGAGAGAATAAAACAGCTCAGAAGTTTTCACATTATAACGCCACCAAAATAAAGACCTTTTCTCTAAAAATAAAATTGAACCTTGTCCTATGCATGACTTCAGGAAAGGTGAAACTGCTATGAAGGAAAAGCAGAAGTTAATCTCTTCTCTAAATCTACTACATGTGCAATTAAGAAAAATGCTTGATAGGGAAACCAAGTACAAAAGGACAGTGCGTCCTTAATGCAACCTACCAATGTGGAAAATTTGGTTTTAAATAGAAAAAGAATGGAAGAATCTTGCCATGCCAACAGAATAACCTGAAATTGGATTGTACTAAGATGGGCCATAGTCCAACAGTTATCAGTAAGAAAACTGATGAGTTCACACAATAAGCTGAGTTGGAAGGGACCCATCAGGATCATTGAGTCCAACTCCTGGCCCAGCACAAGACACCCCAAGAGTCACACCATGTGCTCAAGAGCATTGTCCAAATATTTCTTGAACTCTGCCAGGCTGGTGCTGTGACCACTGCCCTGGAGAGCCTGTGCCAGGCCATTCCCTCAGGTTCTTTCACTGGCCACCACAGAGAAAAGATCAGTGACTGTCCCTCCTCTTCCTCTCATGAGTTACTTACATTGACCAAATTAACCTAAGATACTCATTAGTTCTTTACATGGTGAAGTATTTGTTAAACAAGAAACAGAGAGAACTTTCTTTAGATAGGAACAATGCAAGAAAATGCTGAAGTACATAAAATGTCATAAAGAACTAGAAATACATTATAAGAAAGTATTTTAAATGCTCCATTAATACTGAAAACAGTTGAATAATTCTCTACAAGGTCTGTACATTGCTGGTGAGCTGGGAGGACCTTTCCATATAGTCTTGTTTAAATAGCTCTTTATTTTAAAATGTGTGCATAAAAAGCTTTAGTTCTGTGGAGACAACTTGTGTAAAAGGTCAGGCAGAAGCAGAGTTATGAACCTCAAGAGAAAATACACACTATCTCTATAAAGCAAAAACAAATGTAACAAAAAACATGAACTTGTTTTGACTGCAATTCTTGTAAGAAGAATCTTCTGTAAAATAAGTAGCTGAGCCCTTGTGCAGATTACAAAGAAGAAGTGTTGTACATGCATAATCTAACACATTTAAGGCAAAAGGGGATTTTTGTCTCATTATAACTGACTGCTCAGAAACATGCAGGCAGCTTCCATCTTCACAGAATCACAAAACAGCTGAGATTGGAAGGCACCTCAGGAGGTCATCCAGCCCAGGACCCTGCCCAGATTGTTTATTAGCATCTCTAAGGAGGAAAACTCCTCAACATGCCTGGTAAATTTGTGCCATGCTCAGCCACCCTCAGAGTGAAAAGTATTTCCTTGTGTTCAGAGCCTCCCGTGCTTCAGTTTGTGCCCATTGCCTCTGGTCCCATCACTGGGCAGCACTGAAGAGAGCCCAGCTCCATTCTCTTTGCACCCTTTTTTTAGGTTTTTCTAGAGATAGACAAGCACCAGACAGAGCCCTCTCTTCCCAAAGCTATCTCAGCCTTTCCTCACTGGAGAGATACTCCTGATCATCTTCAGGATATTTCCTGACCTCCTTCCATTGGGATGGAACTCTCTTGAGTCTGAAGGTGGTGAACTTTAAATATTAGCCAGCTTTCTTGGTCCCTTCTTCCCACCAGGGCCTTATGCCATGGGACTCTTCCTAGCAGATCTTTGAAGAAATCAAAGTCTGCTCTCCTGAAGTCCAGGGCTGTGAGCTTGCTTTTCATCATCATCCCTGCCCTCTGCCCTCTGCTCTTACTGAAAGAGACAGAAACAGTTTTCTTGACAATATTTAGTCAATTTAGAATTCAAAAATTACACAGTAATTTCATTATAGTGACACAGTCACAAGACTGAACCTTACTTCTACTGTTTGGTTCCAAATATTCAGGGTGGAAAAAAGAGTTGAGGGAAAAAAAATCTCCCAAAGGAGAACTGCTAACATTACAAGGAAGAGAGGGTGACCAATGAACATTCATAACTTTAGTTACAAAGCTTTACAAAGTCAACATTGGTGAAATCCTCCCAACACATTCTCTCAGAAGAAGCATTTGTACACGAACATGAAGTGCTCTGTAGGAACCACCTCAAGTATGGACATTCCCAAATTTACTGGAAGCTTCCATTCTTCCTGGAAGCTCTGCAGACTCCAGCACTTCACACCTCCTCTGAGCAAGACTGGAAAGTCATGACTGTTTTTAGTTCACATCCATTATTCAGTTACTGAACACCTGCAGCTCCTGTTGAGTTTTGATGGAACACTACTTTAGAATGAGTGGGCATAATTAGTGGCACACTGCAGCAAGGTGCAGACACTGGCTGGAAGCTCTCTAATTTGTTGGTGTAAAATAATTTCTATTATCCTTGTACATACTACACTGCTGTGAAAAGATTTAGCAAGAAGACACTCATTAATTTAATAGGGATTAGCTAAATCCACATCCACTGTAAAAGAAAAGTTCAATACTCCTGGAATCAGCACAGCATAAGTAAGCAGCATTTTCATATACACTCCACTTTCTCTAAAGCAACTTATCAGAACTGTGGGCTTTGCCTCAATAGCCCCAAAAGAAAAAGAGGCAATGCTTTCCAATAAATAAGTCCTTTGGAGGTAGTATTCCCTCAGAGACTTCTCTTGAGGTGGATGACAAGCTCCACAGAATATATTTACAGATTAAATACGGAAAACCCTAGTCATTTTAGGAACAACTTTATTATTATGAAGAATGTTAACAGATATTTAGGTGATAGCTCTTATAGTAGCATTTACTATTTCATGGCTCACCTTTTTAACTTTGGCTTCCTTCAGTTTCTCCAACGCAAGTTTAATCTTGTCAGCTTTAGCCTTTGCCTCTAGTTCTTCCTGAAAAGACACAAGATATTTGGTAAATTTCTTGTAAGTAATCTCAGCAATTTACATTTACTTGAAAAGTGTTGTTTCTTGATATTTATGTCCTGAAGATAAGGCTTTTCACAGCAAACTTCATACATACTGATAATCTCCAGCTTTCCTTGACCTAATATCCTTCAGCCAAAGCTCTGATTTACAAATCCAACGCTCCCTGCTGTTGCTCAGTTATATAGTTCTTAGATGATCTGCTCCTCAAATGCTACAGGAATGTCTGGACTCTTCTATGTTTCTGTACATACAGCTGGTACAAAAGAGAAGGTGAAGGAAGATCTAACCTGAGTGAAATAGCACTGTGGATGCATCTGCTTGGAAGAAAACTCACATCTCATTAGTGTTAAGAAAACTAGAAATTGCAGAATTTTACTGAAAATTTAGCTTGCAATTAAACCTGTGTTCAGTACATTAATTTATTTGAATTCTTTCACTTGCCACATATGACCTCTTACTGCACAGATACTGAGAGGGACACCTCCATTAATTAGATGATGCCATGGCTTTTTATTCTACTAATGGACCTATTCATATTAACAAGACACAGTTAGATAAGGCACACGAGTTCATTCCAGCTTTTGCTGAATGCCAGAGTAAGAATCCCAAAAATCCCAGTATCACTTAGCTAGCTCTCCCTTTACAAAGCAGCTCTATCAATACCATGCTTCTCAGTATCAATGATGTTTGTGATCCAAGAAGACTCTGGATCCCCAGGTGCTGAGAATTTTACCTACATGTACCAAATGCCAGGGCCTAGTGCTGCCTCTCTGACTGCTGTATATATTGGGACTGTTCCTTTATGCCACCTCTCTTCCAGAAGTCTCCTCCAGTCACATACAGAGTTGGAAAAGCACATTTTGTACTGCAAGTGACTGTGGTTCCTGGCTTGCCTTGGATTCAGTACTACTGGATGGTTCAGTCTCTTTCCAACTTAACATTCCTGTTGCCTCTGCTGAAGACTGTCTTGTCTTCAGTTTTTTGCCTCTCTGCTGATTTTTGCTGTCCCTGTTGCTCTCTTACTTTCACAGTTTCCTTTGTTTAAAAGAGGGAGGATTTTGTGCTTTGCTACTCAGAGATACCCAGCTTCCAGTCAAGGACTGTGGGAGAAAGTTCCTGTCCTCCTTTCACACAAGATTTCTCTCTGTTACCTTCAGCCTCCATTTACTTCCCTAAAGTAATAATTTTTAATCTCTATGCACCAAGAGAACTGGATGCAACTCATGAAGATGCCCTTGCAAGAAACTAGGCCTAGCTAAGCATTGCCATAACTTCCTCTTACAGAGATATCATAGAATCATAGAAAGAAGGAGCAAAAAAGGTTATCTTATTCACCCCAACGTTTGAGGCATGTTCAACAGTAGCTAAAGTACTCCCAACTGACATCCCTCCTGCTGAACTAAACATCTTTTGTTTTATCACTGCTTCAAGCATGTTTCCTGTTATCAAACTCTCCACTATAAATACCATGCAATCAGTTAAAAATATCTCTTTTTTTTCTCTGCAGGTGTGGAAATTTGCATTGCTATAGCTCAGCAGTGCTTAACTTAGAGAATCCAAAAAAAGCCTCTGTAGTTGAACAGAAGCAGTTGCACAAAGGTGGCTGCTCAGTGAGGCTGACTGTTGTACAGAGGGACAAGTTCACAGCCTCTCATGCTTTGGCCCTCCCCTTACCACCTCTCTGCAGCAGGCAGAAAAAGCATCTTAACCAAAGTGCTTGAGTGTGGTAGTGGGCAGGCTTTCTGATGAAAATTATAGGCAGGTATAATTCAGTATAATTCACCTGCATGTGACTTGTGTTGAACACAGTCCACACATTGTATAAATCTGTGCAACAGAGCTCTCACCTGACAGCCTTCATGGTTTCAAAAGCTTTGACTTAATGTAGGAAAAGAAATAACCTATCAAAATTTTACCAGTGTTTGAGAAATGCTTCAACAAGCTACAGGATTTGTTTTCCTGCTACAGTATCATCATGGTGTTTTCTGGATCTTTAAACAGAAGAACATGAAGTCATCATGTCAATAGCAAATGAAGACGCCTTATTTAGCTCAAGGGCAGCTTTAAAAAGAAATGTCAGAGTTTCTGGAAATGTATGAGACAGCTCTATGCTCCCCTGAAAGAAAGGCCATACTTCTTTATTTTGGCACACCTTAAGGTTAGAAAATAGAGTCTTAATATGGGAATGACTAACACTCTTCTTATTTGACTGTGGATAATCAGAAGTGTTAAACACAACTTCAGCCTTGATCAGCTCAAGAATCACTTATCAAGAATCCTGGCTAACAGGAATGTGCATTTTGATAACACAAAATACATTCCACTTACAGCTGAATTTCATTCTACTGAGCAGAAATGTCATGTCAAAACAAATACTAATCAAGACAATGAATATTAATTTAAAATCAATTATTTCCATATTAATTTTAAATTGTTATTACCTCCATCACTCACATTGCAACCTGTGTATTAGCCTTGTGGCCAGTTTTGTGGACAGTAAGCCACAGTGGGTGTGCATTTAATATTTGAATACAATTTGTATCATAAAATGAGGCAAAGGCTGCAGTAAAAAGAAGAACCAATGCCTTAATGAAGAAATAAAGTATTGTCACTATATTCCTTAGTAATGCTTCTTCTACAACCTGTTCCTATCCTTCTCTGACACCCCCCAAATCTGGAAAGAGACCAGGGAATATCATTAGAGATCATTCTCAGAGGAACAGTTCAACTGAGAGAGAAGTGATTTTGGCTACATTTTTTCACACAGAACTGCAGTCGTGTTTAGCAAGTATATCCTCTTCCCACTGTAAAATCTTGTTTGACCCTTAGGTAACACACAATGTCAGGTAATAAAGAATTAGCTCGGTACAACACTCAATGGAAAGAACTTCAGCACTGTTCAAAGTTTGGAAAACCTTCAAAGAAAGGGAATCTGGGATATCTCTGGGTCACCTGTTCCAGTGCTTACAGCACATCTGGAGTAGAAAATGTTTTCCTAATGTCCTCTCTGAAACTAAAAAGCTACAATATGTAGTTGTTGCCTCTTCCACGTTAGTGACCTAACTACCATGAAGAATTTGGCTGCACCATCTTTGGATCTACCCTTCAGGTATTTTTAGGCTGTCATTAGATCCCTCCCCAGCCTCCTTTGTCAGACTGAACAAGCACAGCTCCCTCAGCCTGTCCTTGCTGGCCCCTGACCACTGCACACCTCTGGCCATTCCATCAGCTCTCTGCTGGACACTCTCCAGTATCTCCACATCTAGAGCAGAGTGCAGTATTCCAGGAGTGGGCCCATCAGTGCCAAGAGAAAGGAACAGTAACTCTCTTAGTTTCCTGGCCATACTCCTCCCAACAAGGCCAGTTTCATCTGCTGAGATGACCTTTTCCCCAGGGTTCTGTGATATCCAGCAGGATCTCCTTTACAGCAGGGCTGCTCAGCCTGTTATCTCCCAAACTGTACAAATGGTTATGACAACCTAGGCACAGGACCCTGTACCTTGCTGGGTTTCTGAGAGTTTTGCTGGCCTTGTCCTCATGTTTTAAGCCCCCTTGTGCTGAAGGTCTGTCTGCCATTGATCTTGACAGTCAGTGCCCTTAATTAAAAGCATCTTCAGCACATCTGCAGGTGGGTTTTTATGTCATCACTCAGGCCACAGATGAAAATGTTAAACAGCATAAACCCCAGTGCTGATCCCACTTGCTGCCAGTGAGCAAACCATTGACTACTAGCCCTTGAGTCTGGCCACTCTCAGCCCACCTAACCAGCTACCCTTCCAGACCATACCTGCCAGCTTACAAACCAGACTGCTCAGAAGCTTGGTACTTCCTTAAAGATCATGAGCCTAAATCAAGAGGGGGAAACATTTAAAGGAAATGGATAGAACTCATCTTGATAGTATCTCTTCTGTACCAGTCACATTAGTTAAATAAAATACGTCTGCTTTTGAAGCTCTTTACTTGATATTTTGCAAATGTTGATATTCCTTTAAGACAGGAAGTTAACTATTATCTTTGAGATGCAGAAAAATGGCAAAGCTTCTCCCACACGTTTATGAGTTTCAGTCTTCAAACAGCATTGAAAGGTCCTATGCATTAAATGAAGCTTTACCCAGTGAATCACTTTTATGTCATCAGAAAGGTCCCCTTTCTATCCAATTTTCTGTTCCTGTTGCTGAATATGTCTGCTGTATGATTCCAAACACAGGGGCAGCAGTGATGCTGAGGTGATTCATATTCAGTTTGTGTGGGCTTTTAAACAGCAATGAATTGGCCATGGTTTTAAGCAAAACTGACTGATACTTTTCAAGTTCCCTAAAATATTTCCGTTCCCTAAAAGTAAACAACTTCTCTCAAACACAGCTACTGTGAACATGAATGCTGAAAGAGATATATTTGTGTATTTCATGATTTCAGATTCATTTTTTGGAGCTGCATCACTCTTTTAATGCCTTCTCCTCACAGGGCTGTGATAGGGCAGAATTCTCACATTATCTTCCTCTTCACAACCTCATGTCAAAAAAACCACTACAAATATCACATTTTATTTCAGTTGTTAAAACAGCTCTGCAAGAAACACAAACATGGAGGAGGCTGTGATAAGTCTGACATTTTTCATACAGGTAAGCTGGTTGTTTACAAATAGTTATAAATAGTTACCTACTGATAACTTTGGTACCTCCTAAGAGCATTTGTCTTCTGTCTGCCTATTGGAATAGTCTTCATTACTTCCTTTCAAAGGCAAGACCAAGAAGAGCAATGATTCTGTGTTAGGACTAGGAGAGGTACTTCTGGTGCTTGTCCCTGCACCTGATCACCTAGCAAATGCTGAGTAGTTTTGCACAAATGAACAGCTTTTCCTATTGTAAGAAATCACTTAGGCCAGCGATGGAGCTGGGAAACATCCACAGGATTTTCTCATCAGTACAAACAGCACAGACTGCAGTGAACACACACAGTGACATCTTCACAAAGTAGAGAGATCTTTGGCCATGCTTTGCACTGATGCCAAAACCAAGCTCTCTATAAGAAGATATCATCTGATTAGTGCTTCTTAAAAACCTCAGTGATAAATTTTCTGTTACAATAAACCATTTGCAATGATTATGCCTGTACTGGGCTATCAAAATGATGATTATAAAGATAATGGAACAGGCAATAGGTCAAGGAACGGGCAGAAAGTTCTGAGGCCACAACAGTAGAAATTTCACTCCAGAGTTCATGTACATTTCATCATGGCAGAACTTTCCCAAGATGTATCTACCTGGGAGGTTCACTGGTGTTCCAGTGCCAAGTAACACTTGCAAAATGACAAGAACTAGTGAATGCTTAGAATGAGGTTCCACTCAGACTTACCTGAGTAAGTGGCTCAGGAGGAGGTGGTGGTGGTGGTGGTGGTAGTGGTGGAAGTTCTGGTTCAGGGTCTAGAGGTGGAGGGGGCAAGTCATCCCCAAACTGTCCAGTAATGGTAACATAAGGACTTACTTTAGAATAAATGTCATTATTCAAGCCTGTTGAAGGCTGAGAGACTGTACTTGGCTGGTTGCAAGAAGAAGTTTTCTGGGCTTGTAAAGTTTTCTGTTCAACATCATTAAGGTCTGCTACAAGATCAGCCATTAAAGCATCCAGGTCTTTGTCCTCTAGGGCATTTAGTGATTCTGTAAAGAAAACCACAAAACGTGTCAGAGAGTGAGTGCAATGCAAAGCACTGTTTCCAGTTCAGTAGAGATTAAATTGTAGAAGGCATGGTTACAGGGTTATGGGAAAGGAAACAACATTTTCAAGAAACAAATGTGCTTTCAGAACAGCCATTAATCTGGTGATACTGAAGTTCAGAGTACAAGGAACTCTATGAATACAAACTGAACAGGACAGGAAGCTTCAGTTCCAGTGATACAGTCTCAGGCCCTTATGAGGTTACAAAACAGAATCAAAGAATATTAAGACACAAAAACTGCATAGTATCATCAGTAGCACACAAGTAATTGTGTGATCTGTAACATACCACATGGGCAGTACATCACACACGCTTTTGGGGATCCTTTAATCAAGGAACAAACAAGAAAGTCTCTTTTAAAAGCATCTTGTAAACCAGATAGAAAAATTGTAACTTTTTCTTTCTGTTTTCTACTCTGACTGAGTATAAGATAAAATCTTATACCTGAACTTCACATGCAATTTGTGGTTGTTTGAACTAGCTATGGTGTAAAGAGATACTGTGGAGTAAAACCCTGTAGGATGATTTAGCTTTCTAGAAGAGAAGGGTTCTTTAAGACTGAATAGAGTCAGTGGTTTAATTCTCTTTAAAGAGTCTCGTTAAGAAATAAATAAATCACAAACTGGGAAAGCTTTTAAGTGAGATTTTGAGAGGGATGGAGAGAACTGAATTAGATACTCAAAAATGCTAATATAGTCCAATAAAGAAGAGATCATTCACCAGACTAAGCGTGACCATGTCACTAGGCCACCTCTGTTTACTCTGATCTCCCTGTTAATATAGTATTTAATATGTTTTTATTTAATATGGACATTAACCAGAGGTTAATGCAAACAACCAGCCCTCAGTCAAAAAAAAAAAATAAGGAAAAAAATCCTTCAATCACAAACGAAATCAAAGGGAGGGTTCTTATTTCAAACTCAGATAAATCCCCTTATTTGTTTTGCCATACAGACTCAGCAAGCAGCTCTACATGCAGAAGTGACAGTGCAAACCAAAATGAGAATAAGCACTGAAAACTGGAAGCAGCTGAAGTTGATACTTCCACTGGACAGAAATGCTTATGCAGCTCTGACATCACACTGAGGAACTTTGTCTTCCTCCAAGTTAAATCTTTACATAAAAAGGTTACATTTTAGAAAGTTATTTGGGAGACTTCTCGTTTTTGTTTTCCTCTACACTCAGACATTTTTAAATTTCTGACTTCTATTTAAACTGAGTAACGCCCCAAAAAATTGTTCCCTTTGAAGTTTCCTAAATTGAGACACAAAAATGTATCTCCTCCTCCAACAAAACAGAGTTCTTTTGTTTAGTTTGGGGTTTTTGATCAAGGGCATGTACAGATTTTCTTCTCATTTATTGCTGTGAGGTATTTTAAGAGAGCATAAAAGGCATGAAAGAATCCATGCAGCTACTTACCATTTAAATCTTTAAAGCCAACTGTAAAGCTAAATTCATTGTTGGACACTTTGGGGCATGGAGGTGGTACAGTCTCCACTCCTAAACTCTGTTAAGGTAGAAGAAAAAACAGGTATCTGGTGATATAATTACTATTACATACATTAGCATTTGAAAATCAATTATCTGAATTTATTTAATGAAATCAATTCTTCTTCAAGGAACAGAATGACACACACTGGTTTCTGAGATTATGATGGACTGGTGCAATGTAAACTGCAAATCTGTGTAAATAGAGAATTCCTAGTTTGCAGCAGAAAAGGTCAATTCTGTATTAGCATTTCTTTTTCAGCCCTGTTATGCCATGTAGAGGTATCTCTGTGTGCTTTTATTGTTAACTCTTACTTTAGGGACAGACAGACTGCTGAAAAACTATCTACAGTCTTGTTTTGAAAGTTAAGAGTCTGAAGGAATTAATCAAATTCAGTCAACTGAAAGTCTTCAGGCTTTCAGACACCCCTGCCCCCTTCTCCCCCACGAAGCTGATATCAGAGGTGACATCAGAACTTCAGAGAGGAGGAGAAGCCTGTCTCAGTCTCAGGAACTCCGTCCCACCCAGTACGGCACTGGGAACAGAGAGACAAGAGTCTCGCTCTCTTACACTCTTTGCACCATCTGCACTTTTAACACTGCTGTGCCCAACCTGAGGAGATAAAATTTATCACAAGCAGTCTTTTGTTCTTTTGAAGCCATAATACTGAA
>VZRX01019018.1:75197-88481 GCA_013398075.1 Notiomystis cincta | reverse complement strand
TAGGAAAAAGGACCATCAGTACAGAATTGTTGCACCACCACTTTCAGCTGCTTGGGGCTCCAAAGAGGCAGCAGGGAATGAGACTGATAAGGAGAATAAATGTGATATTCCAGGAAGTCCAATGCTGCATCCTAATGGAGTCAAATATTATGGAAGCGCAGAGTTAGTGTGGAGCTGTCATCAGATTTGTGAGGCACTTTAAGGCTGGGAGGGATCAAAATGCTGAATATTTGCTATAAATGTGTATTTCAGAAGTAAAATGTAAAATTAGATTAAATTAGTTCACAATAGAAAACTCCAGAGCCACTTGTACCAAACCAGGATTTTCTATGTGCTTAAATAATTCACTTTTTAGGTGCCATCCTGAATAATTCCCGTTTCCCTTTCCTTGGAATTCAACACGAAGTGGTGCTAAAATTCAGAGTTTGGCTATAAAGGCTGCACACTTGGATTGTTTTCCTGCAGAAACCCGACTTTTCTGGGGAAATGCAGTAATTTTCTGCTAAATGGAGTGAGCAGCTGTGGGAGAGTTGTCAGTAGGTGGCAGGATCAGACTGTGGCACTGCCAGCATTCCTTGGGATTTATCCACTTCCCATTCCCTGAAAACCCCTTGGATTATACCCAGCATCCACAGCAAAATGGTACAATAAATTCTAATAAATCCAATGCTTTTTAATGAGGTTTTTTAATAGAAGGTATATCATGCTGGACTTCAGAATTATTGAAATATTTCATTAATATTCCCTTTGAGGTAAAAGCTGCTAATTTTTTGGCAGAGTATTAGAAGTATTTTACTACTCAAGTTTCTAATGATGTGTAAATAAAATTAATTTGGTGGCCAATGTTCAGACACTGCCTTACCCACACGTTCAGATGAGATATTTATTGTGAAAATGAGCTTTATTTTGCCTCTAAATGCCATTTTTCCATGAATAACCCTAATTCCCAGCCCTGGTTATGGATGTTACAAATCAGATTTTTCCTGGGTGGGCCAATTTGAAATCTCCCTGGTTGGGGATGGAGACAGAATTGGGAAATTTCTGCAGGGATGGGGACAGGAGTGGGAAATCTCTGCAGGGGTGGTGCCATTTGCATTCTGCTGCCCTTTTATTCCCTAAAAGCCAATCCTGGTGCTCCAGATGATGNTGGGGACAGGAGTGGGAAATCTCTGCAGGGATGGTGCCATTTGCATTCTGCTGCCCTTTTATTCCCTAAAAGCCAATCCTGGTGCTCCAGATGATGCCTGGGATATTTTGGTGCTGTGCAGAACCTCTTCTTTTGGGGGATAAAGCAAAAATTTGGGAAACACTGGAGGGACTCTTCTGATGGTTTTCTGTGTGCTGGAATCTCTGGGATGTTGGAAGGGACAATTGAAATTTAATTTTCAGGGGTGTGCTGCAGGTTGTGAACAATGAGTGTCCTGCAGATGTGGATTAAAGGATCCTTCATCCCTGTGCTCCCTACCAGAAAATAGCCCAGATTTTAAATTATAATGGAATTATGAATTCAAGACCTCCTGATATAGATTTAAATTTTAAAAAAAAGCTTAAGAAATGTGTTTTCTGAGCAGGCACGAGGGAAATAATTTTATACGAGTTATTATGTACATTAAATTATAGATATAAAAGTCTCCAGTGTGCTCCTTGACAGAATTTTTTAAATGATGAATAAAATGTTGCTTGATTTCAATTTAAAATTTTTTTTAATGATTTTAAAAATCTTTTTATTCTTCAGCCAAGTGCTGGAGCAGCAACTGTGGACTTTTATGTGGATTATCTCAGGCCTTCTGGGTTGAGGAAGAACATGGTGATGATCCCAGGTTTCTGTCAATGGAAGTCTAGACATGCATGTACTTAGAATTTTTGAGTGAGAAAATATTTCCATTTCCTCTCAGGTGTCTGAGCCACAGGTCAGTGAACATTTTGCCTTGAATCTGTTTTTAAGAACTTTGGGAGTTGTGGGAAGTGGGTGCTGAAGGTGCCCAGCAGGATGAGATCAATTACAGGAGGGGTTTTCTCAGCACCCAGAGTAACTTCTGCCAGTGGGGGATGTTCAGCAGCCAGGAGAGGAATGAAAATCATTGACAATGAGAATTATAAATGTCCTTTTTCCCCTCTAATGGACATTCTTAGGCTTGAAGAACTTCTGCTGGGAAACAGCCAACTCATTCTCAGCTTTTTCAGGAGTTTTGCATATTTTTAGATAATGCAATGACTTCAGGAATTAGTTTTTTACCAGGAGCTTTTTTCATTAAATCTCCAAGTAGGAATTGAAGTTTTTTCCACAGTGAAGGGGAGCTCTCCTAAAATGTGAATATATGTTTTTACAGATGCTTTAAGCTGATGGTGTTGTATGGACTCTGTGAGACTCAGATGCAATAAAGAAAGCTTAAATAGATCCATTTGTTTTGAAGCAGAGCTTGCAAAGCTGAGATTTATTTCTTCCTGCATTTGTTACAAACCTTCAGCATCCCAGGTAATCAGAGCTTGGCTAAAATGGTTTTTTAGTTGAGAACTGTTACTGGACACATTACCCAGCCCAGCCCATCTCATCTCTGCCTTAACCTAACCCAGGATTTTTTTCTTTACAAATCCTTGCTCGTGGCTGAAGTGGAACAAGTGCAGTGGAAGGTAAATTCTTGCAGAGATTAATCAGCCCTGTTCCAAGGGTCCCCCTTGTTTCTGCTCTGTTCCATTATTTCAGCCCTCAGTCAAAGCCCCTCTGCCTTTGCTACCACGTGGAAGGGCTGAGGTGGCAGCACCACCCTCTTTGGACACTTTTTCACTGCATTTGAGCTTTTCTATCTCACAGCAGCACAAATCAAAAATATCTTCAGTAGTTTTGCCGTAGATATCTCATATATCCATACAGAATATACATCTGGTGGGTGAGTCTGTGAAAATCCACACATGGAACAAGCAGGAAAACGGGTGGTTTGAGCCTGAAAGAACTTCTTGCACCAACTGGGCTTTGTTGCAGTTTATGTCTGATTAACACTCAAAATATTTTACCTCTGGATTTTCAAATCATGCCTGCACATTATAAACAATAAAGCAGAATAGGTTTCTAATTTGTATTCAGCTGGAAAAACGTTCTATAAATCAGAAGAGAAGTTTGCTCTCCCCCTTTGGTGAAGTACAAGAGAATTCTGTTTAAATGAAGCATGCAATTTTAATCAGTTGTACCCTAAGAAAAGAAGACAAACAGCTGCTGCTGGTTAATTGGGGAATGTCTCCACCAATGGACTCATCATTTATTCACTGCCTTCTATCCTGAAAATAAAGGTGTGAGCACCCTGCAGCAGGGCTGCCTGCACACCTGTGGCTGAGCAGCTCAGGTCACAGTGGTTATTTTGGGAGACAAAGATGTGACCTTCCCCGTCCCAGCTTCCTTGTTTTCATCTAGAAATCACATTTCCTGCCCAAGGTCCGATCTCCTGTGTGAAGCCAAGGGAAAAACAGATTTAATCCCTCTAGCTGAAAGATTTGTTTCTTGTTAGAAATTACACCAAAGTGTGGAGGTTTCCCCACTCTGACAGGGGAGAGCCACGGGTTCCTGTGGGCTGCAAAGGACCCTCAGAGGTCACTGGGTCAGGTTGGATCCAGCTCCAGGTCTTGTTCAGCTGAGTTTTCAAACTTCTCTGTGTTCCAGGAGTTTTTTTCCCTTCATGGTAAAATAAATGGTTTCCTTCCATCGAGTCAGGATTTCCCCATCCAGGGTGATTTCCACCTGTCTTTCCACCTCCATCTCCATCACCTCTTTCCTTCTTCTCCTCCATAACTCTTCATTATTTGCATTTATTTCCACAACCTCTCTGTTATTTTCATTTATATCTCCACTTTTGGACTGGGATTTTGCCCTACTCCCTTTTTCTGACTGATCATTTGCACACAAACTTTTCCAGGGAAATACAAAACTTCAACCTGACAAAAGCTGAGGGATTTATTCTCCTTTCCTTCCTTTTCTCTCCACTCCTGTTCCCTTCTGTCTCCCCTTTTTCTTTTCATCCTCCTTGCAAGTAATTTTTGCAGCAGCTGTGCTCAGTTGTTCTGTTCTTATCTTTTGTTTTGCCCTTGCCTCAAGGTTTGTTCTTCATATTTTGGGTTTGCAGCTCATTTCTTGGAGCTTTCCTTGTCCTTGTTTCCCCTCTCCATCCATGGTGGGGCTTCTCCCCACGATCCTGGGACTATTGCAGTGTTGGGTATTTACCTGGAAAATATTTCCTTTGGGCTACCTGGCTGATAAACAGAACCAGAAAAATGTAAAATCTAAACATTTTACATTTACAAAATGTAAAATCTAAACAACAGCTCTGGGGTTGTTTTTTTAAGAGAAAAGATGTTAAAGTTTATTGACAACTAAAAGGATACAAACACTTAATTTGATCCCCTTTTGTTTCCTTTAAAAGGTGTTTTGAAGACAGGCTCTGCAGCTGTTTCTAAGTCTCTGAAGAAGGCCATACCTGAAATATTTGATCATAATAATGATATCAAGATCTTACAGAACTTTGAATAATCCATCACATGAAACAGCAAACTGAGAACTGGGGTTCTTTGTTGAAGTAATAAAGTAAAACTAAATATTCAGAGCATCATATTATTAAACATGAAGATTAATCTTCTACAGCAATGGCTTAATGCTGTGTAAATACAGTGAATGTGCCCAAGTATATTTTGGAAAAAATGCTTTGTGCTTTACTTTCCACAGGAGAAGCAATGAATGGAGAATAATTCCATTGGCTCTTACAACACAGAGGCATTTTTTTTAAATAATTCAAGGAGGGTAAGAAAATGTTCTGGTCTGAAAGAACAGATTTGGAAGTGTTAAATAGCTTTATTATGTTGTTTAAATGTTTTAATAATGGTGTTACACGATGTTCTGTAAATTTCATTTACATTCTAATTGCTATTACAATGTTAAAATACCATCGATGAGATGCTATTTTGCCTCCAAAATTCAATTATCAGTGTATCTTCTTTTATATCAGGCTTAGCTGTTGTGTTTGCAAATTTTAGATAAAACTTACTCTGCAGGCATCCATAGCAGGGCTAAAAGGGAGAGATTTATTCTGTGAAGTGGAAAAGTCAGGTATACTGAGGATTTGTTTTGTATATGATACAGAGAGACCATACAAACTAAAATAAAGGGAGGAGACTTCTGCTCTGGGTGTTCTTTTTGTCCTTCTGAAGGTGTGTAGGTAATAAAGGTCTTTTTTTCCCTTTCACTAATCCACACATGTACTCTTAGATTTGCAAAGAAAGAAATCAAACAGAATTACCATCTTTATTTAAACCTGTGTTTTTGCAGAACTGAACTCTTTCAGACTTCCCTCAAATGCCAGGTAATCAGCAGGAGCTTTCCCGTGTCAGACCTGTCCCCTTCATGTGAATTTTGTGAAGAAACCCCTTTTCTCTGTACTCAAAAGCAAAGATTCACTGCACACTCTGCTCTGTGTCCTACTGCTGATGTCCCCTTGCAGCTGGAAGTGGAATTGGGCCGTTTTCAGTGAAACCCAAACTGCAGGGAAATGCCAGTTTCTTGTAGGTCACGTTTTGAGTCCTTTTCCCGGAGGATTAAAGAGCTGCAGTTTCGAGTGGCTCTGCCAGGTGAGTTCAGTGCTCAGCAGCTCTGGCTCAGAGCAGAGCTCTGGAGGGAAGGGTGGCTCTGGATTAAACCAATCTGCACCAGGAGCTGCCTCTCCTGTCCAGGAGTGAAGGGATTTTCTGCAGCCCACCCAAACAATGTCACTTTAGGGTAATTATGTCTTTAATTTCTAGGCTGTCACCAAACTCTATCCTGGGGGTTGAGAGGGCTCAGCCAGGGCAGCCCAGCAGCCGCAGAACCTCGGCACAAAGGTTTCCCTTGGGCTTCAGCAGCCGTTTCTGTAAATCCATGGAATCCTGAGCCCTGATTGCTGCATTGTCTGAGCCCCGGCCAGCCCCGGGGCAGCAATCACCGGGCTTGGTAAAATCTGCCTTTGCCTCCAGCCAGCCCGTGCTGAACACCTGAATTCCCCCCAAATGTTTCTGTTCACTCTCTTGGCTCTCTCCTCCCCAGCCTCTGGTCGTCCTCACAAGTTAATTCTCCGAGCATGGCTTGGAATTTCAGGCTGGGAATTCTGTCCCGTTTGCTGGGACACCCACACAGGTTTTTGTCTCTTCTCCTTGGAGATCCTCGTGTCTGTCAAACACAACACCTGCTGCTGCTTTTCCCAGTAGTTTGGTACCCAGTGCTGGTTTTACTGGGCTGTCCTGACTGGAAGTGTGATAAATTGTGCCTGAGGGAATGCTGTGTCCTGCTTTCTTCCATGTCCTGGGCTGTTGAATGTGTTCCAAGGACTGGTGGGGTCACCAATGAACATTTTCTTATATTGTCTCAAAATCCATGAGATTTCTTCTGCATTTCTTAAAGAAATGGATGTTATGGTTGCCTGTCTTTGCTTGGAAAAAAATAAGTTTTGTTTGTTTTGTTTTCATCTCTGATAAAGTAGATATTTGCAACCAAAGGGTCAGGGTTTGAAACCCTGCTTTGAGCCGAATTTGCTTCATTTACATTTCTGCTACACATTTAGTGAATGGATCAATGTGGAGTACAATTGTTATCTCAGTGGCTGGGTAAGGCAGTAAAATGTCGTGTTTTGGATGACATTACACTGCTATATCCAAGACAACAAGCTTTTAATGTGATTTTAACCAGAGTGTCACTGACACATTTCCATGGGGGTTGTTCTGCTTGCTGGTGGGATAAAATACATCCCAGTATTTAGGAAAGCACTGGGATAAATAGAAGTGATTTCTCATTTAGAAGTGGAAAAACCAAATGTAGCTGGAACTTGGTTTTGATGTGATTGAGTGTTATTTGGCCAAGCATTGCATTGAAGACTCATTAATTGAGGTACTCCTACAGTTTTGTTAATTGTAGCCTCTGAGAGATAAATACAGATAATTAATCACCTCTCAGATTTGGGTCTGACTGTAATGCAAAGAACCAAAAAAACAGACCTGTCTCAGTACAAATAGGTTTTCTGCACAGCACAGGGGGATTGTTGGAGTAGATACCCAGCTAGCAGGGGCAAAATTCTCATTACACTGAGGGTGTTCTGAGCTAAATTTTTGAAAGGCATAAAATAATGTGGTTGGTTGCAACAGCAGGAGGCTGGACTTGATTACCTGGAAGATATTTTAGGTCCTGCATTCATAAATTTGAAGATACTGGTGAAAGGTGGCAATGGCAGAGGAACCAGATGATCTTTAAGGTCCCTTCCACCCCTTTTTGGGACTCTGTGATATATATATATGTATGTAGCTAAATATAAAATATATAAAATGTAATATTATGTGACTGTAGGTGTGGTACCATCCTGAGGGACAGCAGAGTCATCCTGACAGGGGATGTCAGCTGAAAATCATCCCAATGAGCTGAGCTTTTAATCATTTAAGAAAGAAAGTAAAAGCACCATCTCTGGTGAGCCATTTCTTTAGGTGGAGAGCTAAAACATTATGGGCTTCTTTCCCAGTATTTTGATTTTATTTTACTTATTAATTACCAAATCCTTGTGTCCATTTTTATTTACAATAAAGAGTTTTTATTTTATTTATTTTATGACCCATTTCTGGTCAAGGTTTGGAGAAGCAGAGGGATTTTAAGCTCAGTGAGGAAGCTGATCAGCCAGGAACCACTGGGGTGCACGGAGCATGGGAGGCACAGGCTCCAATAAAAAGGGAGGAAGGATGAGAATACAAAACACACACTTGGTGAAGTTTTAAACCTGACTCTGTCTGCTCCTGCAGATGCTGAAAGTCCCCTGACAGCAGACAAGAACTCGAGCTGGGGAGGTTTCTGGGTGTGGGAAAAAGCCCTTCCCCAGGAGGGGCACAGAGAGCTTGTGGCTCCTCTCCATCCCTGCCTCTTCCAGGGCTGAACTGGATAAATCCCTGAGCCTGGAGCCCTCCCAAGGCCCCTGCTGCCTTCAGGAGCCCGGGCTTGAGGCAGGTGCAGACATTTCACTGGAGAAAAGGTGCTCAGAGGAAGATCCATGGAGATAATGGGTAATTAGAGAGCTGCTGGAGGCTCTTGCAGGCACACACTCGGCAGTCACAGCGAGTGGAGAACTCTCAGGGAGGCACTGGCCTGCAGCAACAGGTGACAAACCTCTGGAGAATAAAACCTTCTTAAGTGTCTTTGAGTTTTAAGTACAAAAAGGGGCTTTTAAGGACTTACCTGAGGGGAAAGAAAGATGTTTTCAGAGCCATAACTTGTCTGTTTTGGAACACAGACATAAGTCCAGGTCCTTTAGATTTCAGTAATTTCCAGCTGATATCTGAAGTATAAAGGTCACAGCCTTGTTCCTGAGTGGGAATTGGGGATTCAGTAGGAAGAAGAAGAACATTTGATGTAATGACATTCTTTTTATGGACTAAAGAACAGTGAAGGCAGGAGGAGAATTGGAATTTGGATGTGGATTTCTCCGTGTTTGTTTCTGTGCCTGTCTCCCTCTTACCCTCCCCTGAAGTGAGGCAACACTTCAGGAGATTTCAGTAAGCTCTCAGGGATGCATCAAGGGTTTAAAATACATTTATGGTGTCATTCCTCATCTCCAAGAGGTCAAGAATTTTCAGATCTCTCCCATGTTAGACTTGGGTTACCACTGGCACATTTTTGCTCAGAATTTGATATGGCATTGAACACATTTAATCTAAATTTTTTAACAGTGCTAATGATGTCCTGGGTTTGCAGCAGGTTAATTTCCTTCTCTTCTGTGCTTTAATAATGATGTTGGCTACTTTTGCTGCCCACCTGGATATGATAAAGTACCTGAGCTCTTCCTGGGAAGGCAGAGAGCTGGGAGGTCACAGGACAAGGTCCTGTTACTGCTGGTGATTGATGGTGCTGCAGTAAAAGTGTTTCACCTCTGGAGTTTGCAGAGAAGGCAGCATCGCCCCAAAAGTGAGAGAGGTTAATTTTTATCCTCATGTTAATCCTGCACTGATACATTCCCGAATCCTCTGGGCAAAGGAGGGGTTTAATGGAAACTCATTTGCCCAAAAGAATGATGGCAATGGGGGCTCAGAAAAGGGGAGTTGTGTAAGTGACTGAACAGCAGTGGATAAACCCTGCTGATGTCACAGCAATAACTGGAATAACCTCTGTCTTTAGGGCAGGGAAGCTTCCACTGTAGTGGTTTTGTGATTAGACCTCCTCTCTTCAGCTTTCCTGCACAGGGAACAGGGTGTGAGAAAATTAGGAGTTGATATAACAGGGAGCCTTCCTTGCTTAAAATCCACATTTTTAATCAAAGTACAACATTTAGGTTTATTTGCAGGTTTCCATGAAGCAGGAGATAGGCAGGATTGCCTGGATTTGGTTTCTCAACAGGTGTGAGTGTGTGTTAGCAAACAAAATTGGACATATTTAGTAATGGCTGAGTAAATCTTAGCAGATGGGTGATGCAATTAAATCAGTGTGGTTGCAGCTGATAAGGTGCTGGCAATCTCTGATCAGGACTGCTGGGTGGTGAATGAGAAGCTGAAGATTCAGAGATAAGATTTGATGGATGTAATGTTACCCTAATTGAGAATAGGGGAGCTCCTAAAGCACTGAGAAACGAAATTGATGACCTGTAAAACAAGCTGAGATTGGGAAAAAAAAAAATCAGCTTGATGGAGGCTCCTGCAGGAGTGTGAGGGGCCAGAGAGGGCTGGGCATGTGTTGGACAAGCTGAAGAATTTCTAATGTTTTTCTTAAAGATGGTCAGGGTAAGGTGTAATAATAGTTTGGGGGTCACTTAAAACTTGTGGGATCGAATTCAGGTTTTGCATTTATTTCGTGGAACTGAGGGTGGTTTTTCCTCTCCCCCCACAGGTCCCTTTTCCCAGTGCTGCCTTGTTTGGGAGTTGAGAGTTGTGATGAAATTCTGTGTCCTTGAGCTCCCATCCTCCTGCTCCCAACATAGTCTGAGTTTATGGTGAATTGGCTCTGGCAGCTCCCTGGGCTGAGCAGAAATGCTGCTTTGGAAGAGGGAAGGAGGAGGAAACCCATGGAATGGAGGTTTGGTAGCAAGGACTCAGCTCTGGGGAGCAGCATGGAGCAGTTCTTTCATTTACTGGGCTTTACTGTCCCAGCCATCAGGAGGTTCCAGAGTTTGTGTCTCAGGTTCTGCTGGATATTTGTAACTCCAGGGATTCCATGGCTGTGTTTGAAGTGATATAATTTTTATTGTTTAATGCTGTCCATGCTTATGGGTTGATGATTTTAGAGGAGAAGAAAATGGAGAAGTTATTTCCTGGGCCCTGCAGTTCTCTGGGAGGCATTGCTGGAGGGAAGCATGGCCTGAGAGGTGAAGTTTGGAGAAATTCCTGATCAGCAGTGGCTGCTGGGAGCCTTTTCTCTTGACTTTTCATGTTCTTTCCAGGTTGTGCCAGGCTCCAGGGGGAGACAGAGGAGTCCTGCAACTTTATCTGAATAAAGGGAGAGAGCCCATGGGGGCACAGCCTGCAGGGTTTTGTGTCTCAGGGTTTCAGAGGGCTCAGCCTCCTTTGATCCCAAACTCCCAGCTGCACATTGCCCTCTTCCTTCCACCCCCAGGAAGGTGCTGCCTTCCTGAAATCCCCCCAGAACCTGGAATTCTACCCCAAAGTTCAGAAGTTCAGCCTGGTGCAGACTCATGTTTGTTTCAGGAGCCAAAGTGTCTGGGCTCTGCAGCAAACCTGCTGCCCAAAGTCAGCAGAGACATTCAAACCCCTTTCATGCATCAAATTGTAAAGACATCATCACACACCTTTCCTCTCAATCCCTCCTCTTCTCATTTCTCAGTTTGTCTTCACACAGTTAATTGTCTTTACACAGTTTATTGTCTTTACTAATTATTATTAACTTAACCCTTTTTAACAGCCTGGAACATTTGGGACACTCCCTCCTGACTTGTCCACATCTGGTCCCTGCACCAGGTGTGGCAAGTGAATACAGAGAATAAAGCAGAATGAAATAAATTAGAGTGAGATAAAATAAAATAAAATAAAGTATCAGCCCAATAATCACTAGAGATCCTTGTCCATGGCTGCTGAGGGCTGGGGTCTCCCATCCTTTCCTTCCAGCTCAGAAGTCCAAATCTCTGGGGCTTCAGAGACCTTGACCCAACTGTGAAGGGTCCAGCCATGTCCAGCTGTCCTGCTGCTGTCTGTGGTCCTGGATGGATGTTCTGGACAGCAAAGGCCAAAGAAAAAGTCTCTGCTAACGGGGCTTCCTGTGCAAGCAACCCTGTGACCTCCAGGGACCCCACCAGGGTCCAAATGACCTCCAGTAACCCCAACCTGGGACTCAATGACCTCCAGTAACCCCAACCTGGGACTCAATGACCTCCAGTAACCCCTAATGACCCCTAGCAGTGAATGAATGACCTCAAGTAACCCTGACCAGGGCCTGAATGACCTCAAGTAACCCCAAATGACCTCATGTAACCCCAACCAGGGAATCCAATGACCTCAAGTAACCCCAAATGACTTCAAACCACCCCCCCAGGGATTCCAATGACCCCAAGTAACCCCAAATGACCTCTAGTAACCCCTGCCACGGACTCAATGACCTCAAGTAACCTCGATCAGGGTCTCCAATGACCTCGAGTAACCCCTGTGACCTCGAGTAACCCTGATCAGGGTCTCAAATGACCTCAAGTAACCCCAAATGACTTCAAATAATCCCTTCCAGGCATTCCAATGACTTCAACTAACTCCAAATGACCTCCAGTAACCCCTACCAGGACCCCAATGACCTTGAGTGACCCCAAAATGACCTCAAGTCACCCCAAATGACCTCAAATGATCCTTAGCAGTGAATGAATGATCTCAAGTAACCCTGACCAGGGCCTGAATGACTCCAAGTGACCCCAAATGACCCCAAGTAACCCCTGCCATGGACTCAATGACCTCAAGTAACCCTTAGCAGTGAATGAATGACCTCAAGTAACCCTTAGCAGTGAATGAATGACCTCAAGTAACCCTTAGCAGTGAATGAATGACCTCAAGTAACCCTTAGCAGTGAATGAATGACCTCAAGTAACCCTTAGCAGTGAATGAATGACCTCAAGTAACCCTTAGCAGTGAATGAATGACCTCAAGTAACCCTTAGCAGTGAATGAATGACCTCAAGTAACCCTTAGCAGTGAATGAATGACCTCAAGTAACCCTTAGCAGTGAATGAATGATCTCAAGTAACCCTGACCAGGGCCTGAATGACTCCAAGTGACCCCAAATGACCCCAAGTAACCCCTGCCATGGACTCAATGACCTCAAGTAACCTCGATCAGGGTCTCCAATGACCTCGAGTAACCCCTGTGACCTCGAGTAACCCCAATCAGGGTCTCCAATGACCTCAAGTAACCCCTAATGACTCCTAGCAGTGAATGAATGACCTCAAGTAACCCTGACCAGGGCCTGAATGACCTCTAGTAACCCCTGCCAGGGACTCAATGACCTCAAGTAACCTCAATCAGGGTCTCCAATGACCTTGAGTAACCCCTGTGACCTCGAGTAACCCCGATCAGGGTCTCCAATGACCTGAAGTAACCCCAAATGACCTCAAGCCCTGTCCAACATGTTTGAAGGGAGTGGGCAAAGGCAGCTATGAGGGTAACACACACAGTGGTAATTCACACCCACACACACATTCACCAGGGTGGTTGAATCAAATGTGCCTGTTCATCCTTCCTGCTTGGCAAGAGAGCATTTGAACATTTGTTCCCCTGTCATGGTTTGACACTGACCCAATGCCAGGCACCCATGAGAGTCTCTCACTCACCCTCCCCTGCCACAGCTGGGCAGAGGAGAGAGGAAAAATAATTAATGAAGGCTTCACGAGTGAGATAAGGACCTGGAGAAACACTGCAAGGGCAAAGCAGGCTCAGCTTGAGTTGCAAAGTGAATTTATTATTGACAGAGTCAGAGGAGGATAATGAGAAGTCAAATAAGCCCTTAAAACATCTTCTCCCCCCAGCCCCTCCCTCCTTCCCATCAACAGCCCTCCCAAAACTGCTGTGGTGGGGCTCTCCTTCCACGGGGTGCAGCCCTGCCAGGACAGGCTGCTCCAGCCTGGGAGCAGGGCCCTCTCTCTGCTCTGGGTCTGCCACTGGATCACAGCTCCTCCAGGCATCCAGAGCTCCGGCCTGGGCACCTCCTCCATGGGCTGTGGGTGGATCTCTGCACTCCCTGTGGATCCCCAGGGGCTGTGGGTGGATCTCTGCACTCCCTGTGGATCCCCAGGGGCTGTGGGTGGATCTCTGCACTCCCTGT
>VZRX01019018.1:3016-64849 GCA_013398075.1 Notiomystis cincta | reverse complement strand
CCTCCTGTCAGCTCTCACAGTGGACATTACACCTTCTCACAGCCTCCTGTCAGCTCTCACAGTGGACATTACACCCTCACACAGCCTCCTGTCAGCTCTCACAGTGGACATTACCCCTGTCAGCTCTCACAGTGGACATTACACCTGTCAGCTTTCAGGGTGGACATGAAACCTTTCAACCAAGAGAAATTCATAGAATGGTGCAGTTCCAGACTGGGTTGGCTTGGGAGGGACCTCAAAGCCCACCCAGTGCCACTCCTGCCATGGCAGGGACACCTCCCACTGTCCCAAAGTGTTCCAAGCCCTGTCCAGCCTGACCTTAGGCACTTCCAGGAGGCAGCCCCAAATCTGGGCAAACTGTGCCTCCCTCACAATTTCTTCCCACCACCTAATTTAACCTAAATTGAAGATAGTTTTTAATCAGTTATGACCACATTGGTTTAAATGAGTAAAAAAACCCTTTTTTTTTTTTAATAAGCTGGTGCTTATATTTTAAACCAAAGATTTAAGATTATATACTCATGAATTTATGTCTTTTGATTATTTACTCTACAAGTACAGGGTGCATCTCTACTGGATATAATGATTAATTGGTTGTAGATGAAACCAGCAAAGACTGAACACATAACTTTGTAAAAGAAAGGTGGAAATGCTCGACATTACTTTAAAATGGAAATTCAGGTGACCACAAAACCAAAACTGCCCCAGTCTGGTTTGAATTGGGAGCATCTGTGGAGGTTTTTTTGAGAGCTGCTGCTGTACTTTCATTGTGTGGAATTAAAGGCTTCATTAATAAAGAACAGGAGGCATCTGCTGTCAGGCTGGGCCCGTGGCCCCTCTGTGTGGTCCTGCAGACTTGGCTGTTTGTGCTCCTCATCAGGGAGCTGGGGCACATTAAGTGATGCTCAGGGCACACAAAAACTCTCCAATTTACCCCCAAACTCACTTCAGATCTTTCTGCTGCTGGAGCAGCATAGCCAGGCTTTTCCCAAGGAGTTTTATTCCTTGCTTTTAGTTTGCCATAAGTATGGTTAGTGAAGTGAAAGGAAACGAGAGGAGCTCACAAGCATAATCTGATTAAAGATCCCTTGAAAGATGTGATCCAAACAAGCAATCAGAGCACAAATTGCTCCTGAATAAAGTTCAACTTTGCATTATTTGTTTTGATCCTCCCTTTGGTTTTTTTACTTTTCATTTTTTTACTTTTTTTAACTTTTCAGAAGCCCTGGGTTTTTACTTTACTTTTTCTTGAAAGAGAAAATATTTGCTCTTTCAAGAAGGAAATGCAGATTGACTTTGATAAGGAAGAAGATATGTGAGCTTAAGTAAATCTCATATACAATAAATTCAAATTTGCCACAAACTACATTTTAAAACTGCATATAATGTCCACCTTCTCTTTAATTCTCTTCATAACAAGTACTAGCATTGATGGGTACACAGGCCCAACACCTGATTTATTTATTCATTCATTTCCCAGTCAAAATATCCTTGAGTTAAAATACCCTTAAGGAGGAAGCAGCCAAGTGGCTTGACAGAAACGGTAATGTGGCAAGCTGGTAGGAAAGGGTAAATGAAAGAAAAAAAAGGGAAAAAGGGAGGGAATTCTGACAAAAATGGAGATGGAGAATAAATGGTGGCTGAGATGAAGCAAAATGGAGCAGCACTTGCTAAAAAGGAGATGCCACCAGAAACACACAATCTTGGGAGCAGAGATAAAGCTCTTTGAAGAAATAAATCCCATCCCCCAGACTGATTACAGGAGGGTCTTCTCCATTCTTTCTGTGCCACAGGAGAATCCAGACTTTGTGTGCTAACATGTGTGGGGCCTTGCAGAGCCTTTGATGTGCTGGGAATCTGCAGCACAGCTCCTGGTGTCACCAGAGCTCTGCTTCCTTTCTCTCCCTCCCTTCTCCAGCTCTTCCCCTGCAAAGCTGCAGCCCTTCCTCACAAAGAGTTTATGGATGGATTTCCTCGTCCAGGTTTATATCCACAACCTGGCATTTAAGCCTTCAGGCTCTGCTTGGGGAAGTTGTTTTAAATATTGGAATGAAAAATGGAATTTTCATACTGAGCAGCTCCAAAGACATCAGGTGCATGAAATTCCAGTTTTTTTCCACTGATTTTTAAAGAGGCAACTGAAAGCTCTGTGTCCACAGCCAGGCTGAGGTGTCACAGGAGAGACAGTCCCAGGATGGCAGTGGCAGAAGGAGCAGAAGCTGAGCCCAGCTGAGTTTTACTGAGGAAAAAGTGAAACCACAAAGTTCCATTTCCTGACATTAGGATCAGCTGTCAAATATGAGATATATTTTGGTTATAAGAGGATGAGACTGTCAGAGGCAGCAACTGAATGCTAAAAGTAACAAAATTGAGGGAAAGAGACCAAATCCAAATGCCTGGACTGAACCCATGGTTAGGACAAACCTGCAATGTTCCCTTGATTCACATGTGCTGATTTATACTGACTGTGAATCTGAAAATAAAGTCTGCTTGCCTTGCAAGAGCATCTAAAGAAGGAAAAGCTGTTTTTCAGTCAAAAGATAATTAAATATTAAACTTGGCAACAGCTAATTCACTGAGGATTTTCTGTTTGGTTGATTGGTTGGATTTTTTTCCTGTTATCTCTGTTTTTTAAACGATTTTACTTACAACCAAAAGGAAATTTTATGGTGAATAAAATCAGCACCATCCTGCAGCACTGAGCATCAGGGTGACATCCTGAATGTGGCAGTGATTTTTAAAGTCCTTCTTCTTGCTGACCTGGTGGGTGTGCTTCTAATGGAGAGCTGAAGTAATATCTGAAGTAGTATCTGTATTTATTAGCCAAAATTATTATTAAGCTAATTTACTACTTCTAAGCATTGAGGGAAAAAAATTTAGATTCAGAATGAAAGATTTTCTCCCCATACAGTGTTTTTTCTGTCTCTCTGATATAAAAAGTGGCTGTTTCTGACAATGTTGAGGCTATGATATGATTTTGAAAGAATCCACTCTTGTTCATTCTCTAGGCTGCCTGGAGCTGATCCCCTGTTTGTCCTACTCCTGTTCCAGGCAGAGGCTGAAAATGGTGATATCTTCCTTGATGAAGGAACTGTCACAATTAATTTGAGCTGCCAAGCTGAAGAGCTTTTTGGCAGTTTCAGATCTGTCAGTCTTTGCTAATGATAGTACTGCAGATCTGGTGTTCCACTGGCACTTTGGGTGGCATCAGAAGCACAAGGATTTAAGGACGTGAGTTGAAGGGCAGCACTGGGCTGCTGTGATGTGCACTGAGGCTGGGGCAGGTGCAGATGCAGCAGAATGAGAAATGGTTATTTTTCCTTTTCCTTGGAAAGCCTTTTCTCCATCCATATTCTGCTAAAGAAACAGAAAAGCACTTGCACTTAAAATCTTCCCTTTGACCACTGTGAATTGTGCAGGGTGTTAGAGAATGCAAGAAAATGAACAATGAAACCATTGGAGCTAAAGACAAGCAACAGGAATCAATATTGCTTCAGATTCCCTACAAAATCTATTTTAGAAAGAACCAGTGCTTCTTACTCCCCTGGAAAGGAAAATGACTGGCAAGATGGAAAAGGGAAGATGAAAAATCAAATAATACACTGGCTGCACTTGTAAAAGTTGGTCTAACCTGAGTGATCCAGTGTTCAGATTTGGACAAAACTAAAACCAGATACAGTTTATTTGCTGTCACAACACATCACAAGCAGCCTGCTGTGGCATCTCAGTGCTGTCTCAGAGAACCACAGATGGGTTTGGGTTGGGAGAGACCTTTGGCTCATCCCATCCCACCCTGCCAGGGCAGGGACACCTTCCAGGCTGCTCCAAGCCTCATCCAACCTGGCCTTGGACACTTCCAGGGATCCAGGGGCAGCCACAGCTTCTCTGGGCACCCTGACAACTTCTCTGGGCAGCCTCTCTCATCCCTGTTTGTTTCTGCTCTTTTTCCAACCCCTTTCCAAAGCCCAGCACTGTCTCAGAGCTGTGAGCTCCTATCCATCACCAGGAAAGGGTCTCAGAGCAGCTCTCAGGGCTCCTGCAGGTGAGAGCCTGGTGTTAACAACATTCACTTCATTTTAACCTTGTACCAAATCCAGAACAGCAGCAGGTCTGCAGGGCAGGGATAGCTCTGTGCCTGAGTGCTTTGCTCAGGAGCAGCCACACCACAAGTGCCACCAAAAGAGAGCAGCCAGTGACAGGAAAAGGCACTATTTTATACAGACAACTGCACAGACTATTTCATCCACCCTGTGTATCACCCTGAGATGAATCTTATTCAAAAATAAAAAATCAAAGAGGTTTACCATCTCTGCTTAAACATTGCAATGAAAGGTGTGCCTGAGTCAGTGTTTTTCAGATCTGTGCTCTGGAAAAACAAAGTGTGGTTTGTGCAGCCCTTGGCAGGGCACAGGCACATCAAGCTAAGGCACCTTTTGCTCTTGCACATCACACCTGCAACGTGACTCCCTAAATTCTCTCATTAACAAACCATGCAGCTCCCCTGGGGCTGGGCAGCTGCAGAGATAAGCCTGTGTTTGCCTCTAATGTGTTGGTTCTGCTGCCTTTTGAGTGTTGAAGGCAGAGTTCAGGATCCTAAATTTTAGGAAGGCAGCCGCAGTTGCCATGAAGCAATATTTCTACAGCACAGGTCTAAACTCACACAAAGTAGAAAGGAAATACTGGGGGAAAAGGGCAGCATGAAAGATGAGAGAACAATTTCTCCAGATACTCCCAGAGTAAATATGAAATGGAAGAGAATGAATGGTTACCTGGGAGAACCTCAGTGAAGGATTAGCTGGCAGGGGTCTCTCAGGCCCAGCTTGGTGGCCTGGCAGCTGGGGAAGGGGTGGCAGGACTCTCTGGGGTGTTTTCAGAGGTGGCACCTCGTGTGCCTTGACAGGGTTGCTGATGTCGATGATCTGATAGGGCAGCGGCCGCCTCGGGACATCTCTCTGGGAAAACCACCCAAGCAAAGTCACAAACTCCAGGAGCTGACACAGATCCCTCACAGGATGGCTTGGTTGGAAGGGATCTGAAGGAGCAGCATGTTCCCAGCCCCTGCCATGGGTAGGGACACCTCCCACTAGACCAGGTTGCTCCAAACCCCATCAAACCTGGTCTATTGCTACTTTAAAATCCATGTTAGTCCCTTGCTTTTCTCTCTTAGAGACAAAACCTTTTCTTTTCTGCACTGGACATCTACACCTGTCTTAAACTGGGAAGCCATAAATGTATTTTGAAGCCTACATCCTCTCCCATTTCACTTAGTCCTACATGACATTAAGTTAATGTAATTATTGCATTATAATAAATCACTTAATTGAGATCCAAAATATGTGATGTGTTTTTCTGGTTTTCCCTCACTTTTTTAGAAAAAAAACTATTTAGGGACTCACTTTTTGTATGGTTGTATTTTGTGGCTTCATGATGAGGTTTTTACTAATAGATGTGGTATGAACATGATTTGGCTCAGATGAACTGGAAGGTCTTGCTGGACTCACAGACCTGCAATACAAACATTTAATTGTTGAACACAACGTTCTGCTTTGTAACATTTTCTTAAACAGGAACTTTTTTTTCCAGAATGAGATTTTGCAAGGACTTCCTGTCTGGTTATAATAAACAAGGAAAGTAAAAATTGTCTAGCACTCCTGCAAGAATAAAAACAAATATTGATTTTTTAGAAACCAGTAGTCTGTTAAATTAGCTTCTGCAATCTGTGGAAATGCAGCTTTGTAACACCCAGGAGACTATTCTAATGAATCTAACATTTAAACAGTAATGACCTCAAATAGGAAAGTTTCAGCTCACTCAACTGAGTTTAGATAAAAGGCCATGCAATGTAATGAAACTGTTTCAGGCAAATGAAAATAAAGGCAATATTTCCATTGCTGCTTCATTTTTCATCCCAAAAGGAAAGAGGGATTATATTCAAACCAATACTTGCATTATTGTCAATGAAATTAAACTAACCCACTGCTGTTAATATTTGGTGAATATTTTGGTCAAGGCTGCCTCTTCCTAACACATTCACAGTGATGAGAATTGCTGTGTTTACTGCTTCCTTTCCTTAATATCTACTGGAATATAATTAGGGAAAATGATCACACCTTAATTTCTCGATTGTTGTCTTCTTGCTTGTAAACAACCACCTCATGAAACTCTTCCTTTTGAGGTACATGACTGATCCAGCAAAGATAAGGCACAGGATGGTTATCAACACTCCTATGGTCAAACTCTTATTGTCTGCAACAAAACACATGGAGTTAACTTCTTCCAATGGTCTGCTCAGTGCCTGACCAGGGTTTCTTTGCTATCTTCAAAAAACAAAAAGATTTTCAGTGGTGAAATCATGCTGGGAAGCTTTGTCATGGAAACAGCCATGATGTCATAAATTCAGTTTTGCCACTCACTGCAGCACCTGGCATGCAGAGAAGAACCCAATCTCATTTTGGGTTAGAATAGCATTGTTGTATGAAAACAGACATTATTTTCCATCAAGATTTAGTGTACACATGTACATGTGAAGAGACTGCTTGTCCTATCACATACTCAGACACGAACCAGAAACACCTCTTTGAGGTCACCAAAGTTCCAACACTCTGGGGAAAAACTGGCATGGAATAATCAACCCCTGTAAAATTAACAACATGCAGGAAGAATTCCTTCTGAGGCTGACCCAAGCTCCTTGCTTACAAGTTGCCACTTGTTATTTCCACTCTTTCTGATGGAAACCAGGGTGGAGGCTGAATTCCACTGACCTGCCTGTCTGATGGGCCCACTGTCCACGCTGCCACCAAAGCCTGGCCTGTCACACAGCGGGGGAGCCCAGTCAGCCTCGCAGTGACAGTTCTTTCTGTTGTTGCAGACCTGCAGAACAAGACAAATGGCTTAACACAAAAAACATCCCGGAGCTGATAAGGGCTTCTAATCAGACAGTGACACGTCAGAGGGGAATAAAACTTGGGGAAGAAAGGAGATGTGCTGATAGCTGCCTGCTGCACGCTGAGGTGGCAAAGAGCAGCTCGCCATGGAGTGAGAGGGATCCTAAAAGCCATTATTTCTCTGGCAGGTAATCGTTGGAGTTGCCCCAGCTGACAATGTCAATAATCTGAGGATAATCAGGCACTTCTTAAGTGCTGTTCTCTCTTTGCTTCCAGCAGCAGCATTTTCTGCCTGTTGCCTTCTGTTCCTCCTGCCTGCACAGGAGCAGTGGAGGCTGGGGAGTTTCTCATCCGCCCCGAGCTCTCCTCTCCATCAAGGGCTTGCACCGGGCCCTGGCTGGATTTTTCCATGGCTCTGAGATGAACCATTTGCTGGAGAAGCCTGGGATGGGGGCTGAGGAAACCCTCGTGGAGCTCTGACACCCCACTTGCCCTGCAGTGCTCCGTGCTGTGGGGTTTTAGGTGGAGTGAGGGAGCTCCTTGCAGGGCTGATCCACCCAGGCCCTGTGGGATCAGAGGGCTCCGAGGGCTGGAGCCCATCCCCAGCACAGCCTGCTCCTGCTGCACACAGGGCCAGGGCTCCAGGGCTTTGCCCTCACTGGGTGCCACAGCCCAAACACTCCTATTTCCTTTTGCTACCCCTCAGGGAGCTGCTGTGTGGTGAATACAGAGCCAAGAGTTCCTGAATTGACAGAGTGCATGGAGTCACAGAACTGGTCGGGTTGGAAAAGCTCTCTGAGATCTTCGACAATCCCTCAGAACTGACGAGGCCACTCACGTCCCCAAGGGCCACATCTACCAGTTTTTAAATCCCTCCAGGGATGGGATCTCCAGCACTGCCCTGGGCAGCTGTGCCAGGGCTGGAAAAACCTTTCCATGAAGAAATATTTGCTAAAAGCCAACCTAAACCTCCCCTGAGGCCATTCCCTCTCCTCCTGTCCCTGTCCCTGTTCCCAAATCCCCCCGGCTGCCCCCTCCTGTCAGGGACTTGTGCAGAGCCACCAGGTCCCCCCTGAGCCTCCTTTGCTCCAGGCTGAGCCCCTTCCCAGCTCCCTCAGGAATTCTCCAGCCCTTTTCCAGCTCCCTCAGGAATTCTCCAGCCCTTTCCCAGCTCCCTCAGGAATNTTCCCAGCTCCCTCAGGATTCTCCCGCCCTTTCCCAGCTCCCTCAGGATTCTCCAGCCCCTTCCCAGCTCCCTTCCCTTCCCTGGCCACGTTCCAGCCCCTCCAATCTTGTCCAAACCCAGCACAGAGATGGCACCACCACATTTAGGTGATCAAATCAATTTGTAAATAAAGATTTTGGGCTCGTTGACAATAAGGTCCTTAATTCTGTGCTAAGCCCAACCATCACTGATCTGCCACCACCATGGAGAACTCACAGCACAGATTAATAAATGAGTTTTCAGTAAGACACAAATCAGTTCACAGGAGTCTGGGTTATTCTGAACATGCAATATTCTGCCCAGGTAAGCTTGGCAGGCTTTCAGAAATGCTGTGCTGCCTGTGTCTGCAGAGCACTAAAATATTCACAGAGTTCAGACTGGCTGTGGTCATGTAAAATTTAAAATTAAAAAAAAAAAAGATTTACTTTTCAAAGACAGCAAGATAATTAAAAATATACTTTGTTAAGCATTATTTTTGAAATTAAAGCACTGCAGGAATTCCAGTTTGCAATTCCACAAAGTCAGTTTTGCCACTGAGGAGTCACCAGAGGTTTTGTTTGTACAGACATAAAAAATGCCAGTCCAAGCCTCTGCTCATTCCAGCTCAAAGATAAAAGGCAGCACCATCAACACTGCTCAGTTTTGCAAATTCAGGGTGATAAAATAAGTTTTAAAGCAAATTAAAATCCTTCCTCAGGAGAGGATGGTGAATTTCTATGGCTCTTCCAACGTGGCTGCCACAGCTTTTCAGAGAAACAAACAGCTCATCAGCAAATCAAGGTTAATAAGGCAAATCTTGACATAATTAACATTATCATAACATAAACTGGGTTTCAAAACACTGATATTATTAAATGATAACATTCTGCACCACTTTCATGCCACAAAACTCATCAATATGGTTTTACTTTATTTTGATAGTTTTGGAAATGCTGCTTCATTTGCCTCTCAATCCAAATAGTTCAAAAAGCTCAATTCAAAAATTTTAACTGCTTTGTATCTATGGATAAACTGCATTTTTGATTTTTAATGGGAATTCTTCCTGATGGAGGGCTAGGCTTCAAATTGCTTTGAGGATTACAAGATTCCTTTGTGTCACAGGCTGTCAATTAAGAACAAGATAATTACTGCCTGCTAAACATTTCTTTGTCAAATAAAAACAATTTCATATAAGGGACAATGAAAATGGAAATACATAATAAAAATGTATTGCAGTGACTCTGATGTATCACAGGCAATTACAGATCCCAAAGCCATTACATAAAGTGATTTCTTGTCCAGCAGTGATTGAGTGATTGTGGAAGAATGTTTTCCTGGGATGCTTACCCCACGCCCATGGCATTTGGTGGCACATTTATGGACCCCAAAAACACTGGTGTTCTGGCACCGGCGGTTCAGGCAGATCTGAAAAATGGGGAAAAGGAGTTTTACAGGGGCAGAACTGCTGGAGCTCACAGGGCATCACATCCCCCTCTTGGCAGTTAAAGATTTCCCAACAGGCTAATATAATAGAATAGAATAGAATAGAATATAACATAATAAATATAATAAAATATAATATAGATATAATCTAATAGATAATAAATATAATGTAATCTAACAGATAATAAATATAATGTAATGTAATGTAATGTAATGTAATGTAATGTAATGTAATGTAATGTAATATAATGGAAACAAAGAACTCCAGGTTCAGGTTCTTCTTCTTCTTCTCCTCCTCAGCCCTTTTCAGGTTTTTGAAATCCAAACCTGAGCAAGTTGAATTCTGCTCTCCTGGCCAGCCCTGGTTTCACACACAGTTCATGGTGTTGATAAGCTGAGTTTGTGCAAGCAAACCCTCACAGTTCCACTCAAATGGATCTAGTGGGGCGACCCTGGGATCTTGGAGGTTTTTAAGTCAATTTAAAAATCAGTAATTTGGGTTTTTTTCAGGACTAGGAGTGCACTGAGCAGGATTCCTTCAGGTGCCTGCTCTGTCTGCCTTCATGTCTTCACATGATGATTCCTCAAGGAAATCTTTGGATCCTCATGGTGTCAATTATCAGAGTTCTGTTTATATAGCAGTGAAATATTTTTCATTCCAGTACAGAACTCGGATCCAGAGCAGGTGAATATTCAAGTGACAGCCTTGCTTTCTATGGTCTCATCATTGTTTTCCAGGAGAACCAAGAGCTTTCTAAGTTTTTCCAAGTCAAACAATGTTTTTTTGGTGTCAAATACAAAATATTTAATATTTAATATTTATAGGAAATGGAAGTAAACAAATAGCATATGCACAGGAATAAAATTCAATTTTTTTTTTTGTTTTCCAGTCATTGCAGATAAACTTTACTCTGCCAATGGAGCTGAAAATTGAGGTTAAGCAAGATTAGTGCTGAGTAATAATAACATCAAACAACCACACAACTGATGAGGATGTCAGTAATGAGAAGTTACCCTGCTCCAAAGTGAAAAAAGAAGAAATTAGGACTGGAATAACTGTTCTAATGCTATGTTGACAACAAAAAAGGTCAAAAAGCCCCACGCTGCACATTTTTGCTCATGTTTAACAGCAGTGCAGTTCAGTAGTACTAAAAGTCAGTCACAATAATTAGCATTAAGCTGGGAATAGTGTTGAAGGAGGCGACAGGGATGCTTAATCAGGGCACTTATCCCCTGGGGAGAAGGAAAAATGGAAAGGAAATTAGAGTGAATTGGCATCAACATGCAGGCATGGAGAGAATATGGTCTGATTACAGCAGTATTCACAATTCAAATATTCACAGTGCAGCAGCTCCCAGAATTCTGATCACATTAAAATGGCTGCGTTTCAAATTGTGCATCTCCAGTTGAGAAAACCCAAGAATATTTAAATTCATATTCTTAATCCATAATACAAATGCACTAATGTCCTCAAAGTAAAACATACAATTTCAGAAGTATTAGCCTGTGTATTCTATAGTGTGGATGTGTATGATTAGATAGATTAGAAAGATTAAATACTCATTAGTAAAACATAATGGGGTGCTTTCTCAGAGCTGAGCTGCCTTTGAAAAGCCATTTTGTAACAGACTGACTTAGAAATGTTGTAAGGGTTGTTTTCCTGTGGCAGAGCTCTGGTTTCACTGGGGATGGATTTCAAACCTGTTCCCAGCACAGTGAGATGGTCCAACCTAATTCCAAAGCATTCAGAAATTCAGAGGCTCAGTTGAATTTACCACAAATTATCAAAGCACTTGTTTTTCCTCCTTTTTGCAAGCAATCCACTGAGGGTATGGAAACCTCCTTCATTTCAACAGCTCTTGGACTGCTTTCCATTCCTCTTCCCCCTGTAAACTCATGGCTGCCTCCCATCTTTCTCAATTCCTTTTCTCACAAAAGAAAAACTTAGAATGAGACAGCCAGGAGAAATCTGGGCTGCATTCACAGTGGATAATTCACAGGGTTTGCAAAACACAATTGCAAAAATCAGTTTTGGTGGCTGAGCATCAATGGGTTTATAGTTTTCTAACAGTGCATACAGAGATAAGTTTTCCTGCATGAAAAAGAGAAGTGGAGAGCCAAAATCAGATGATAAAATACATTTTGAAACCTAAACTGAAGTTAATGACAGATTTGCAATGCCAGAGACACTGGGAAAGTGAAAACATTGAACTCAGAAATTCATTATTAAGCCTGTAATGTATTTTGCTGTACTTATTTTGCAGAAAACCTCAAGCCTCCCTGAGCAGAAATTTGGGACTCTCTTCAAAAAATCAGTTATAAACTTAAACAACTTGCATTGCACAGAATCCCAGGATGGTTTGAGTTGGAAGGGACCTTAAAGTTCATCTATTTTCCATCCCCTGCCCTGGCCAGGGACACTTTCCACCAGACCAGGTCGCTCAGATTTGCATCTGCAAATCTGTAATCCAGACCAGTGGCCAGAAGGGAGTAAAAAGTGTCCCAGTCTGAGCATGAGAAGCAATTTTTTTATGAAGAAAAACCAAAACCCAAAGGAAAAAGAAGTACAAAACACTTGGCAGCATGAGGGTAGGGATGTTCCCCTTGTCTGGGAGTATTCCAGAATCTTACTTTTCCATCTTCACACTTGGTTCCTGCCAGGACAAGCCCAGGGTCGGGCATATCATCCCCCAAGTACACGTGGGTGCCACGGCACAGGATCTTGCCACCCTCCTGGAGTGGGATGTTGGTTTCTATGGAAACAGCATTGGTACCAATTACAGGTCGGTTTGCTCCTCCTTGACACTGGATTTTTCCACACTTTGCATCCCTGATGGAAATAAACACAGCCAAGGGTTAGGTAAAGCACCTCAAGTGTTCCAAGCCCTCTCCCAGCAGCTGCTGCTGTGCTTGCAGGGAGAGGCCCTACCTGGGTTCACATTTAGCAAAGGAGCTCTTGGAGTCTTTCCCGCAGTTGCCGTAAGGGTCTCCGGCAGAATTGACTCTCTCAAAGCAGATCCCAGGAGCAGGCTTTGCACCTGAAACAAAACCTAATCAGAACTTTCATCTCATACAAGGTGTTTTTAATAATTTCCTTTGAGCTCTGCTGGTGCTTTAGGGGAAAGGGGGGATGTGAGCTGCATGCTGATGAAGCCCAACTGGAGAGCGGTGCTGGAGCCGCATGCTAATGGAAGAGTTTGGATGTGTGGGACTGCCAGCGTTGTTTGTCTCTCCTGGCACTGCTGAGCAACAGACAATGCAGAGCTCCTTCTCTCCCAGGACCTCTCGAGGTGATGTCCCTCTTGCCAATCCTCATAGGACACAAAAACTCCCAGCAAATGCTGAATCTTGTTTGGTGGGGACAGACAAAGGCCAGCTAGAAGTTAACCCCCTTCTTTTTGCAGGAGTCCACGTGGTTCTAGTGAGAGCCCAAATAAAATTCCTTTCAAGAAAGGCCTGTTTGACTGCAATTAAGAAGAAGACAGCAGAAAAAAATCCAGTTGTAAACTGGGTGTAAAGATATGAGGACACAGCAAAGGGAAATGTGCTGCTGTTAACTCAGGCTGAAGTACTGGGGAGAGGAGAGGAACCCATCCCACCTTAATCCTCAGGATGTGCATTCCTGAGAGGAAAGAAGGGGCATTTCTACCACTGTGCTAGAAGTGGGAATGTGGGACGACAGGCAACATCTGGTTCTTATCTACTGTGGTCTTTTCTGATGGAGACAAATCCTAATGGCAAAGGAACTTCCCTGGTGGGAGTAGGACTGGAAAAGCCTGTGCAGGCAGATTGTTCATCCCTGCATTCCAGAAGTTCAAGGGTACTCTTAGAATATCTCTCCTAATGTTTTACACACACAATCTCCTGCCCATTTCCCCCCAGATTATAACCAATTATCAAATATCTTTGAGGGGAAGATGCATCTGTTCATCTGGAACGCTGAAGAGGTGAAGGATCTGCTTCCCTGCTCTGACTGCTGCAACAATTCATTAGTGTGTGTACTGGAATTTAATCCCTTTGTTCTACAGTGAAGTGTGGCTTTCATTTCCAGCCAATAACTGCTGCTGCTTGCAAGATTGAGAGGCCCTTTGTTAGGGCTCTTTACTGCTCCCTATTTTCTTTCCATGAAAATAATTAACAGCACCATCAAGTCACCACCAACATTTCAGCTGCTACAACAGGGAGGCTTTGAGCAGAAAAGGAGCTGAGGAGGAACTCTGGCTAAAGCTCTGATCAGAGACCTGCGAGCTGCATGTCTGTGCTTTTGATAGATCAGCCAAACTAAAGCAAAAAGCACTTGGCAGGGAGTGATGTGATAGCCCAAAGGCTGAGAATATCCCATTTCTGCAGCATTCCTGATCTTTACCAGAGACAGAATATTTCAACTAATGCTACATTTTGTCAAATGTTTTGAGTCACTTCCAAGTGTGTATGCCTCTAACTGTGGGTAAAACACAGCATTTATTTAAGCCAGCCTGAAGATTTCATTTGAAAGCCTTCAAAGAGGAAAATATTCTTTTTTTTTTTTTCTTAAAAAAAAAAGGAGGGGGGGTGTGTCAGATTCCTGGAGAAGAAAATACAAATATGATTGTAATACTTCCAGCCTGTGTGGATCTCTTCACTAATAACTCAGAGATTAAAACTTCAATTAATTATCTACATTTCATAGTCAGAAGCTTGACTAATACTATATACTGCTGAACAGCAATCTAATACTATTAAGGACAAAATATTAAAACTTGGAGAGGCTTAAGAAGGCACTTTCTTTTCCTTCTAACATTTTTACATGCTGAAACTGGAAAATTCAGAAAGAAAGGCACAGAAGGAACAGAATATGAGCTGTTGGTTCCCTGGAGAGAGGGACAAGAGCTTGAAATTCTTTGGAATATTAGAATCAAGCTTGCTGAGTTCAGAATATTTTTTCAAATCTGGAACTCTTAAAAGGGACTCACACAGGATTCTTCAAATTTTTCTCATTAAAGTTCAAGCAATTATCAAAAAAAAAAAAAAAAATCAACAAAAGCATCCAGACAAGGCACTGTCCAGAAAAACCCAAAAGCTAAATTTCCATTTTCAGCATGTGGATCCCTCCTCATCTTTCCAGGGAGGGCACATTCACTGTTCAGCTTGAGACAAACATCACCATGTGCATATTCTGTAGCAGCTTTGGGAGGGCTGGGGAGGGGAGAAACATCCTGTGAGCAAGAGGCCAAGGAAAGCTGCTTTTCCTAAGAAACTGCCTTTTCTAAAACTTCTTTCTCCAAAACTGCTTTTTGTCCCACGTGTGCAAGGAGCAGCTTGTGCAGCCCCGGTCGTGTGCAAGTGCTCTGGGTCTTGTTTTTGGCCAGGAGCCTCTCGAGCCCCAGCTCAGCTGATGCCAAGGAGTTGCAGTGGCTGGATGCTCCCTGGAGATGTGGAGCAGCAGCCCAGGGCCCAGACTTGCTGTCCCCTCTGTGCTGTCCCCTCCCAAAGCTGCCAAAGCAGCTCCTGCCCTGTGCGAGGGACGTGACCAAGGCTTGGTCCAAAAACGGTGTTAAAAAGGGGAAGCAATCACTGAATACTGGCAGACTTCAAGGGGTTTCTCTTCCTCTTTCACCTGGTGAAAGTTTTTGGTGTGGCTGAGTTTTTCCCTGGATTCAGAAGTCAAGTGCTGCAGAGATGATGGAATGCAGCCTGCAGGAAGGAAAACACATCTGCAGCGCCCTTGCAGGGCTCAGACACCGAGCTTTAACTCCAGCTAATAACACTTGACAAGAAAAAGGATCTCATGGAGCACAAAAAAGCACTCCCCTGCCAGGCTCAGAGCAGTCTGTGTGTGAAAACACCTGGTACCCAATGATCATCTGCAGCCTGGAAACCAAAATCCAGCTTCAATTTCTGCCTTTGGTATCCAACCAAGACACGCTGGTGCTTGGGATTCAGATGGCTGTTCCCTCTCCCCACTGGCTTCTCACAATATTTGGACTTTTTTATGGATGAAAACATATCAGAGTGTAAGATGCTGAACAGATGGAGCTACCAAGTTAAAAGGAGGTTTTCAGAGGATGCTTAAGGAAGAGAATTGTAATGTGTTTCTGGAGGAAACCCATTTATCATGACTGCACCACATAAACTGAAGCAGAAAGTCCTGTCTTCCTCTATTTTCTACCTCTGCAGGCAGAGGCAAAATGATTTGTGAAGGATTTCTAGTGGTTATTAAGTGGTTTGAGCTGGATGAGCAGAGTTTATTTCACTATGCTATTGGTAATTACAGTATCATGACCCTGTAATTAAGGTCCTGTCAGCCTTTCCATGCCAAGCCTCGTTCAAGGGATTAAATCAGCCCTTGGAAGCTGCAGAAGGTCAGAGCTCACCACTGCAGTTGGCAGCCTGCAGACTGCTGGGTTTTTTCTCCAAATGTGTATATTGATGAGCCCTGTGCAGTTGCAAAAAAATTAAAATGATGAAAAGATGTTGCTGGGCACAGAAATGCTGTGTCATTTCTGACCTGCTGCCGTGGGAAAACACCAACATGGTGTCTGGAAAGGAATGAGGGAAATATCTGACCATGGTGCTGATTCCAGGAACACGAGAAACATCCTCTCTCAGGCTGACAGCAGAAAAGGAAGATATTTCAGCTCAGTTCCCAGCTGTCTGTGGGTGGGGAGAGGGGAAAAACAACCTCTGAGTAACAGGCTGGAGTTCTGCTGCTCAGGCTGTGCCAGCCAGCACCACGAGTAAGTGTGCAAATAAATATAAGCATAAAAGCAAAAGTTCTCAGTTGTGTGATCTGGGTTTCAGCTCATTAAGTTTGTTTTGATGCAAAGCAAACGTTCCACAAGCTGCCCTTGGCCTCCCTCCCCATCCTGGGGATCCCTGTTCTGTCTGGGCAAGAACGAGATGAGGTTGAGCTTTTTTTTTGCATTTAAGGAGGATGATGTCACCACCCCGGGAATATTATTTAATATCTTTCCCATCTCCAGAAGAAAAGGCCTGGCCATAAATCTGTGATGATCAAAACAGTTTGATTTCACTGAATTCAGGTCACTGCAGTGCTTGGACAATTAGCAATTTTTCAAAACCCAGTTAGCAATGGTTTTCTCAGGTATCTGAGGTGGGCAGCCCATTTATTTTGTCTCTGTAGGGTTTTACCTGGCAAAACTTGCAAAGTTCTCACACTGTAACAAATATTGACATCTAAATTAAGAATGTCCCTGCCTAAACAAATGGCCATGTCCATGCAACACATTTAAATGTGTTCTAATTATTAAATCAATGCCTGCCATTGGCTCCCCAAAATCATTTTCCCACTTGGGGAAATATAGGAAAACACATTGACAGACTTCCCTAAATAATCATTTTCTTGTTAATGCAGAAAAGGCACAAGTCTAAAGCTGAGAATCTTCTGTTCTTTGGTAATCAATGCTTTCTCTGTCCTAAGCAGCTCCATCTGTGGATCTGTTTCTCCTGGAAAATGCCAGTGGAGTCACAGAGCCCGCACAAAGCATCACTGTTGATGTATTTTTCAGTCACTGATATCAATAGGTCAGATCAGTGCAAATTTTTTTTGTTTTTTTTTTTTTTAATATGGAACAAAAAAGGTCACAAGGAGTTCCTGCTCCTCGAGGATAAAAATGACATGAATTATGGAGAGAGAGAGGATGGAGAGCTCTGGGTGTTGTGGGAGCAGACTGGAATCAATCTGGGCTCTGAGAGGAATTCAGGACTATTTTCAGAGATCCAGGAGCTCCTCCCTTCTCCTTCCCACCAAACTTTCCATGCAGATAAGAAAGAGCTAAAAAAAATACCTCCATTTTATCTGAATCACTGTGTTGAGAGTAACAAAAGCAACCCCAAGGAAATGCAAGTGCTTCTCTGGAAACAGGTTCCTACTGCTCAGCCTAATGTAAACAAGCTCTGACAGTGTTCATCATTTTCCTTTAAATAGATCTAAAAATATGAAGATTGACATTTATCATTGGGCTTCTGGACATCTGTAACCTGATGAATAAAGAAAGATGTACAAGGGAAGACATTAATAAGGAATTCAATATACCAAATATTATTTTAGGAAAAGTTATTGTATTTTGTTCTGCATGGATTTCTCCTACTGGGAAGAAGAAAATAAGGAGAGAATGAAAATGAATTGTGATCTGTTTTTTCTTTAGAGAGGAGGATTTTTTTTTAAAAACCCATAAAACTACTTCACTCCAGCACAGACAGTTGTAAAAAACAATTCTAATCAGACACAACAACCTGGTAAAAGGTTCCAATGTATATTTTTGATACAAAGTCCACAGACAGCATCTTAGAATGTCAAATCTCTCTTTGTGCTGCAAGCAAGCCTGGAAAGGTGTGTAGGTTTTTTAACTGTGCCATGATGTTTTTCTGACTGCATGAGCCACCCACCTCTCTTCCTATTCCACCCCACATCTGCCAGCTCACACTTCAGCCACATGTATGAATATTCACATCTCCAGTCTTTAAACCCAGAATATGGGCATTATTTGAAATGTCAAAGGCCAGTTGGACAAGGCTTGGAGCAACCTGGTCCAGTGCAAGGTGTCCCTGCCCATGGCAGGGGTAGAACGAGATGATCTCTAATGTCCCTTCCAACCCAAACCATTCTGTGATTATTTTTAATTTATACTTCCAAAAACGTGGCAAGAATGAAGACTTTCAGTTCAGGTTGGGTCATGTCCCATCCTCCCTGTTTGAAATGCTTATCCTTGGGCCTTCCCAAGCCAGAACCAAAGGGTACTCCAGTCAAAGTCTGTTTGAACTCTGCTCTTAACAAAACATCCTGCTCATGAACAGACTCCCACAGCTGGACCCTGGAGCTTCCAGGCACTGCAATGCCCACATTGAATAGTCCCAAGGAGGAAGGCAGGAAAGGATTAGGGGAGCCCAGGGCTTTGGTGGAATTGCTCTGTTAGGAAGCAGACCTGGCAGGGAGCTGCAGCAATTCAGCTCCCTGACCTTCTGAGGAATTTTTCTCAGCCACTGAAACCACGAACAGCCTGAACGAGTAACTTTCCACGGCATGGGAAACTGGTTCAGGAGGAGATTTTTGCTTTCTACAAGAGAAATCATCTCTGTATCCAGGGATTAGAAGTCCCAGTCTGACTAAGGCTGGAGGCTATAATTGTCCATGGCTCTATGAGCTCATATCAACTCTACGACGCGCGTGGGATTCGGGGGAGTGCGGCAGAGGCACGGTTTGTTCCACGTGAGGAGTTTAATTTTGAGCTGGAACTCCTCCTCAACGTGTTCTTATACCCACGTGGCCAAGCTGACCTGCTGTCTGTACCACTGGGGCTGGTTCTCGAGACGCTTTAATGCTCTTTTAAAGAGAGACTGCAAAAAGTCCGTGTTCTATGGGAAGGAAACAGATAAATTCTTTGGTGGAGTTCTGGGATGGTTTTGACCAAGGGGAACATCTGTGTGCCATTATATTGATACAGAAGTTTTGGAGCAGAGCCAAAGAGAGAGATACTGAATTGAAAGAGGCTAAGGGAGCAGGAAAAATTAGCTTAAAAGAAATAATTACACCTATCTCTAAGTAATGCTTCTCCTTAGGAGAGGTGAATGTTTTTCAAACTTGAGAGAGAGGGTCAGAGATGCTGAAGGAGACATGACTTGGATTCATAGCAAAACACTGAGTTAATACTTGCACTGCAGTGGAAGGGTCACAGGGCTTTACAGAAGGGTGAACAGCTTTCCTGGGATAGATGTTGAGAACAACTCAAGGACTTGTGTTACCAGATTTCTGCAAAAAGGGGGCAAATTCCCACGGGAGAATAAAATCCCTTTCTGCTTCAGTGCACAGCCTGCTAAAAGCACTGTCAGGAGGCAGTTTACAAGTGACACCAGTTCGTAAAACACACACAGTGATCCAGGAGTCTCATGTTAGTGTCAAAAGCTGAGCCCTGGCTGGGGATGGAGCAGACACATCTGTTTTGCAGATGAGCTGTTTAGAGCGCAGGAGGAAGCTCACACAGCAGCCTGAAAAGGGACGTGATTTCAACCTGTCAGGAGCCTTCAACACTTTGTGGGGTGACATCAGGCCATGTCAAAGTCAGGAGGAAATGATTTGCCTAAGTTCACCTGCCCATTTGCATCACGTTGCAGCACGAGCCTCTCCTGCTGCGAGGAGCGAACGCGGCAGCGATTCAAGGCTGGAATGAATCACCCCGTGACTCCCTCATCATTTAGAGAATAGCTCCAGATTGGCGCTGCAGATCTTGATTTCCCCCCCAGTCCTCTGTCCCACGCCTGTCCCTGTCCTGGCACTGACCTGGGCCCCAGAGGGTGATGCACTGCTGCTCGTGGGTCTGGCAGATGCCGTTGTAGCAGTAGCCGTCCACGCCGTGGCACGCGTGCCCGTCGTGCAGGTAAACGTTGGCCGGGCACTGCGGGCTGGCCCCCGTGCAGAACTCGGGCAGGTCACAGGAATTGCTGGACTCTCTGCAAGAGATCCCCGCCGGTTTGAGCTGCAAAACAAACGGGGCTTCAAGGGCTGTGCCGTGGCTGGGTCAGCCATGCAGCACACGGACACATTTCTGCACTGGCCCGGCCCCAGGTGAGCGCAGAGCCCGCGCGGGGACCGCAGAGCTCCGGGGACACGGATCTGAGCCATGCTGGGAGGGGGGCAGGAAGGAGGCTCAACACAACCCCAGCCCTGGCAGTGCAGTGCAGCTCCTGATCGTGCCTGAATACAACTCTGGAAAGGAGGATCTGGAGCCCTGGGCAAAACTCAGATCACCTTTCATCCAGGGCAGCTGATCACAGAACACCGAGCTGTGTTAGGGCTCAGGAAGCCACCAGCCCACCTGATTCTGGATTCAGACACCCAGCAACTGGAAAGTTCAATTCAATGATCTTGAACAGATCTTGAACCTCAATGAATCTATGGAGTTACATTTCCTCATGGAAATGTTGTGAAGAGCATCAGGATCTCTCAAACTTAATTACATGTAGCTGTTCCTGTCCTGTGCTGCTTTCCATGGATAACAATATTTTTTTTTGGAACTGATGGTGGAATGTGCCCATCTGAACATTCACATCTCAACAGCAGCCACAGAAGACAGGTGTGCTCTGGGAGCTGCCCTGAATTTTAATCACATTGCCTTTGGTAAAAAGCAAAGGACATGAAGATTGATTTTGCTAAAAAGCAATTCCTGCCTGTGGGGATCCCTTGCTGCTCCAAGCACAGACAGGATGGCAACTTGCTGGATACTTTATTAGCCCACAGGCAAGGGAGGGCCTGAGAATTCAAGCAGGTAAATGCCTGTGGCAAGTTGGCTTTTATAGAGTGTTAGGAGACACAACAGCTGATGATCTGCTATTAAAAATACATATGCTGTTGATAGAATGAATAATTTAAGAGCCTTCCCCCCCAAAAAAGGGTTCAGCATTTAATGGCTGCTTGCCACATAAGCATGAAAAAAATGAAAGTTCATGGAAAAGAAGAGGTTTTGCAACAGCAAATGAAGTGGACACAAAAAAACCCCTGTCAATCTGCTTCTTCAATAATTGATATTTTGAGAATTTTTTAATTGCTCACATGACAGGCAAATGTCTTAAGGCTTATCAACACCGATTTGCTTGTCCTCCATCCTTGCTTACTGCCCTGCAGCTGGAAAAATCAGGGAATTCTGCCCTCCCCACCCAGAAAAGAGACATTTCCCGTGGTTCACCTGGCAGTCCTCGCAGCAGAGCCCATGTGCACACACTGCTCCCGGGTTCAAGGCACAGGTGGTTGCGTTGCAGCACCGGTTTGTACATTCCTGGATGAATTTGGAGGGTAAATTTAGAGCAGACAACGTTCAGTCACAATGAGCTGTAAATCAAGAGGCTGCCTATAGCTCTGCCAAGAAAAGCTGGGCATGAAATCATGAATTATGCATGAAATTCGACAACCTGATCCAAAGAGCCTTGTCTGCCCTCGGATTCAACAAGCCCAATAAGTGTAGTAAAAGCAGAGAAGCTGCTGAGGAGGGCTGGTTTATTCCAGCTATGGATCTAATCCCAAACAGCACAAACAGCCCAAGCACGCTGACACCAGCCCTGATGGAGCACTGTGGAGTTTTATTTCCACAGGAATCAGAGGAATGATTCCACTGCCTCCAGAGGGGACCCAGGAGCTGCTCTGTAGCTGGTGAGCATCACGACTACAGCTCTATTTTGTGATAGCTGCTGGAATATCTCCTCTTTGGATGGAGGATGGAGGCTGGGGCTGCCACAGAGTTAGACAACGACACGATTCCATGTAATCCCTTATCAGAGTACACCAGTAAGAGAGCTCTGAGATATGGAATGAGCATGAATTGCAGCCTCACTCACAGATACATCCCAATTTCACACTTGTGGATTAGATGGTGGCGTGTGTGGGCTCCTGCAAACTTTACTGTTGGTAGAACGAGCTCGTAAAGGAGTCTCAGAAAAGAATGGATTTGTTTTTCCAAGATAATGCCCACAAGCTGCAAGTTACACCAGCTGAGCTGGAATCTCATCTCTCACACAGAAATAGCAGCAGATAAAATTGCTCTTCAGCTGTGTAAAGTCTGTTTGACTTAGCAAGGGATCACTAACAATGCAGAGAACACAGGAAGAGTAAGTGGGTTAGAGTGATGTTCACAGCCTCTTGTTACTTCACTGGCTCCTGAAGGCTTCCCAGCTGGAAGGCAGGGCTAGCACTGACTCACCAGCAAAAAACCAGGAGGATTCTCAGCATTTCACTGTTTTTTAGGTAATATCTTCCTGGATGTACAAAGCCAACCGTGCTCTGAAGCAGAGGAACAACTTCCTGCCCCTATTTTTGATCACAGAAATGTTCCTGAGCAGCTGCTGCACGTCAGGAGCAGCATTCCTCTGCACAGAAGCACGTTTTATAAATTCACCTCAAAGCCCATCTGAGATAAGCAGAGTGCAGTGTCAGCCCCATTAAGGTCCTGGTGGAACAGAGCTCCAGCAGCCCAGCCTCTGCCCCACAGCAGCATTCAGCATTCCACAGGCAGACTGGGATAGAGACACAGCTCGAGGAGTGGTGTTACAGCAGCCTCTGGAATTTCCAATTGCTATCTCATTTATTGCTCGTTGTAGGGAATGAGCTTGGTAAATAGTTTTTGTGACTGGGCTATCAAATTGTCAGGAATGGTTTTAACATAAACAAGCAAACAAACAGGAAAGGCTCACCAGGCTTTTGGAGGATGGAGGCTGCCACCTGAAATGACTGCTGTGCTGGAGTTTGCTGCTATTATTGTTATTATTTACTATTGATAACAACAGCAGTGATGGGAGGGGACTTCTCAGTGGGGCTCTCCTGGCTCATCAGAGGAACCAGAGCAGCCCAACCCCAGAACAATTCCAGCACCACCTAGGGGATGCCAGGCTCTGTCCTGGGGCCAGGACACCTGGTTTTCAGCCTCTCTTTTCTAGGAACGCAAGGCAGACCCCACTGGGCCACCCTTCTGTCCTTGTGTCCCCCTGGCAGCAGCCAGCAGAAGTTTGAGGACACCTTCCCAGTCTCCTGCCTTTCCCTGGGCTTTCCCTTGGCTCCACGGGTGTTTTTAGCACCTGTAAAAGTCACAGTAAAGGCACTCTCAGGTAACCAACACAGTCAGGGGAGCAGCACCCTCTGCTTGTTTGAAACCTGCCATTTTCTACCTTCATCTGCTCATTTTTTATTGGGGACAATTTCTCCTCACTCACCTTTCCATTCCCCTCACGATTTTATCAGCTTATCCTGCATTTTCCTTCATTTTCTTCTTTTCCAGCCAGAGCCCTTTCAAAACTTTGAACCACCTTATTGCTTTTCTCTCCATCTTTTTTCACTCTGCTTTATCCTCCCTGGGATCAGGGAGGGGTAGGGAAAACCTGCACAAGCAGTTTCAGGCACAGCAGATTTATAGAGGTCTGCTGGTGCTTTGTTTTGTTTTCCTATTTCTCCCCCAGTACTTTCTAACAGCCTATTTACCTTTTAGACCACTCCTGAGCACTGGGCTGACATTTTCATGAGACTATTTATTGCAATATGAAGTCTTGTTCCTCCATGGTCAGAGTCAGCTCAGAGTCCATCATCTTCTTTGTGATTTTGGAATGTGCATCACTCCTCAGTGAGTCCCATTTCTCATCTTAATGCCTGTTCCAGCTGTCTCAGAGGGTTTCTCTGCAGTCCTTCACAGCCACTTTTCATCTCTAGCAGCATAACTAATATCATCAGCAAATTAAAGACTATTCCTCTTCCCAGGCTGTTTATGAAAATGCTGAGTTGTGTAGTCCCCAGGACTCATCTCATGGATACAGCAGAGCAGATCTCCTTCCTCTGCATGAAATGGATCATTTACACCTGGTTGTATTTCTTATCTTTTAACCCAGTTTTTGCCCATGCACTTTTGTCTCCTTTACAGCTGCTCAATCTCCTAGAGAGGCCTTTGTGAAAGGTTTGGTCTAAAGCCTCTCTGAACCCCTCACAGGCTGCAGTGACAGCCCTGTCTCTTTCCATCCATTTGTTAAGTCCTTCAGAGCACTGTGATGCGTTTGTAAGACAAGATTTTGTGACACAAGATTTTGTAAGACAAGAGTTCCTGGCACAAAAGCCGTGCTGGCTCGTCCCTGGCATGTCACAGCTCTTTGGGCACTCACTCCTAATTACATTTGGAAGTCATTTGTCTGACTTCTGAGTTAGCAATTTGTAGTTTTCTGTTCCCCCTTGCAGCTGGTTATAAAAGTAGACACATTTTCATCTTTCAAGGACTGAGGATTTTTACTTCTCTTCATTGTTTTTCCTTTCCATCTATAATCTACATTAACCCTCCTTCCACTGCAACACATCAGATATTTTTGTTCATATAATCTATAATTGTTAGAATCATAAAATCATAGAATGGTTTGGGTTTGAAGAGACCAAAAATCGGATGATTCCACCCCCTGCCATGGGCAGGGGCAACTTCCACTGTCTCAGGCTGATCCAAACCCCGTTCAGCCTGGCCTTGGACACTTCCAGGGATCCAGGGGCAGCCACAGCTGCTCTGGGCACCCTGTGCCAGGGCCTCCCCACCCTCTCAGAAGAATTTAATCCTAATATCACTAATTTTTGAGATTCTGCAACACCATGGACAGAACTCAGCTGGCATAAATGACTGGGCAGCCAATTAGTAACTAATCACAGAGGTTTTCTGGAACCACTCAGATTAGAGCAGTAAATCTCAAATAAATTTAATTGCACCCAAGCTGCAGTTCTTCCAATATCACTAAAAAGGCAAAAAAGACAGAAAGAAGAGGCAAATCAAGCCAGTGCTTGCTGACATTAAGTGGCTTTGACTTGAAAAGGTATCACTAACGTTCAGAAATGAAAACAAGAGAGATAACTGAGTTAGAAAGACATTTGCAAGCTGCTTGCACTCTATTGACTTTAAACAAGGAGATAAGGCTGCTTCCTCCAACCTTGTTACCCTCAAGAGTGAGTGAACTGTCAGGAAATCCTCACAGCTTGGACAACCCAGCACACTCCATGGGCAGGATGCAGCAATATCTCCCTGTCTGAACTGCCCCATCTCTTTTGTCTGCAGATCTCTCTTTATCACAGGAAACAAATCCCTCATCTGCTGCTGCCTTTAATTCAGATAACCAGAGAGAAGCTCAATGCAGCCAATGAGGATGGGCTGTGAAAGGGACAAGGATGCCAGCTCAGATATTATTTGACCCCTCTATCTCCTGCTGATCTGAGGAGTGCTCTGGCACATCACTAAACTAAATGGAACAACCTTTGAAGCAGCAGCAATCTGCTGGAGGGGCAGTGAAGGCTGGGAGGTAATTGGCTGGAGGGAAAGAAAAATCCCACAGTGAAGGAGGGAAAGGTCTTGTACCTAAAACCTGAAGCTGCAATGAAAAATACCTGGCCAATATTAATATTTCTATATGGCTGGTGAGGCCCTGGCACAGAGTGCCCAGAGAAGCTGTGGCTGCCCCTGGATCCCTGGCAGTGTCCAAGGCCAGGCTGGACAGGGCTTGGAGCACCCTGGGACAGTGGAAGGTGTCCCTATGAATTCCAAACCATTGTATGATTCTACAGTTTCTATGGTTATACTGACATAAATATAAATATAAATATAAATATAAATATAAATATAAATATAAATATAAATATAAATATAAATATAAATATAAATATAAATATAAATATAAATATAAATATAAATATAAATATAAATATAAATATACCAGTGGCTTCTCACTGATGGAAACAAACCTTCAACTAACACACATTTTCCTGAGAAATTTGAGCCAAGTTCCCAGAGCTCTGTGGAGTTTAGCTGATTAGCTAATGCTGAAGGGAACTTCTAGGAACAGGAGGTCATGGCCAGTCTGCTGGACAAGCCAGAGGTTGCTCTCCAAGGATGAACTGAGCACATTCTTGACCCAAGCCCTGCCTGAACCTCAGCAGCTTGAATACACTTGGGACTCCCTGCTCTTCTGAGACCCTTCTGAGACCCTGATGATGGGATGGAAGCAGAGAAGGGAGAGCTCTGTTTCACACCAAACACTCAAACCAAGCTCCAGTGTGAAGTGGCTGCAGGCAGGACATGAGCTGTAACTCTCAGGGGTGTCTTACCTCAGGCTCCCCACAGTCACACTCCTCTCCATCTTCCACGTAGCCATTCCCACACTTCTGGCCCCCAAAGGACTCCTTGACTTCAGGCAGGTTGAAGAGACACATTCCCACTCCTTTCTCCAGGCTGTTTTCCAGGTCCTTTCTACTGCAGCTACTGAAGACCATGGGGAATGGATAGCTGGGAGAAAACCACGTGGAGACAAAAGGAAAGTTGTCACATGAGATGAAAACCTCTCTCTCCTGTCACACTGGTGACATTTCAGCGCTGGTGCCTTAACCAGAAAACTCTGCTCACTTTTTATCACACAGAATTGAGATACAGCCATTCACTGTGAAATTGAGCCCAACCCATTAATAATAATTTCTGACTCTGAGTAAGGGAATTTCTCTCTTTTTCACATCAATTTGTAGCTGCTGTTAAGGATTGGAAGTGTTCACATTTGAAATTCCTTCTCTCTCTTTTGCATATGGAGTTATAATGCAAATGATGATTGTGAGCCTGAAGAAATGCTGGGTTTGCAAATAGTATCCAGCATTTGCAGGACTGCAGAAGATCCTAATCCTTCTTGGAAAATTCAGCCTCAAATGGCAAATTCATTCATCTTGCTCTGCAGAATGGCAAACTTCCTGCTCTTTTCAGGAAAAAAAAAGAATAAAAGAAAAAAATCCACTGTTACTTGATAAGAGCCTGCTTCTGCAATTCATCAAAGCTGAGCTTGGGAACTGCATGATTAAAGCAAAGACAGTTCTTATTTTAAATCAGCATGACTGTAAGGACTCTGTGCTGACAATTCTCCTGTTTGGAATTCCCAGAGCTGAGTGTGGGATTCAGCCCCGCTGTGCAGGCACCAACAGCTCCCATTTCCTTTGCAAAACACCCAGACAGAGCAAACAGAATGGTCCAAATATCCCCAGATAATTGGTGTTTTCCTCTCACAGAGCCTAATTCCGTTTCTGCTGAGGAATCATTGCAGTTTGCCTCACATGTGGGAGACCAGGGGACACCTGGCTGGCTGTGCTGTCCCCAGGGCTGCTGTGCCTGCCCTGTGCTGAGATGGAATCACAGTCCTGGAATGCTCTGGGTTGGAAAAGGACTTGAAGACCATTTCATTCCACCTCCAGAGACACCTTCCACTGTCCCAGGGTGCCCCAAGCCCTGTCCAGCCTGGCCTTGGGCACTTCCAGGGATGGAGCAGCCACAGCTTCTCTGGGCACCCTGTGCCAGGGCCTCACCACATTCATTTAATTTTCCCCAATAGCTCATGTCCACATTGAATGACATCAAATCTGTGTCACAAACACGTTGTAAAACAGCTTCTCCCCTCAGACTTGGTTTGTTTCTCCCCACCATTCCCATGTCCAGCAGCAACTCAAGATTCCAGCAGCTCAGGAGCCAACCTGGCAATTTCACTTCACTCCCTGAGTGCTTTGTGTCAGCCACGTGTTATTTGGATTGTTACCTTTGCAGACAAGCAAGATAACAGAGAGAAATTCTGCACTGCTGAACCTCAGACTTCCATTAATCTCCTGGTGTTTCTGATACCCTGAAATGAAAAGCTTGTTTTGGGAATGATGATGCCTGCAGGTCTTAGAAAGGGATAATTTCTATTAAAAAGGAAGAAATGTTTAGCAACTACAAACCCAATAGAGCTTCCTATGCTGACATAAGGAATTTAATTAGGATCTTCAAGAAGCTTATGGATACATTACAGAACAGAATATATTTTGTGCCTAGTTAAAATTACCTCTTTTACAGTTCCTTTTGCAATAAAACAGCCAGCTCATTGGAAAAGAACATAAACATGAGTCTGAAGAAGAAAATAATTTTCCAATATTACTATAGGGCTTGTCAAGTTAAACTAAACAGTTTTGAGTTTCACTGACATATGACTTCAGAAAGCTAATAGGCATCTCCATGTAATAAGCTGATTGCTGGAAAATATCAATGTTTCAGCAAAATGACAGAGTCTAAGATAAATAAAGAAATTTCAGAATAGCAGGAGGTAGGAGCCAGGCTGTTAGCTGGGCCCCAAGGGAACACAGGGAAGGTACTTGGAGTAATGGAACAGAAAATAAAAGCTCTTAGAAAACTACTGACCATTTTATACTGAGCAATTGGAGATGTTCTCAACAGAACACCACAAACTTCTGTCCTACCCTCAGTGTGAGTGGGGAGAAACCTCACAAAATTCTGTGCATGTGACCCTGAACAAGTAGGTGGGTGCACATTCCTGCCAAACACCAGGATAAAACAAAGAAACCCAAATACATCTGACTGATAAATCCTGGATCAGGCACAGCCCTCATACCCAAGTGTGAACAAATGGATCCTGCATCCTCCAGGTGAGATCCTGCTCCTCAGTGGCTCAGGTTTACCTTGGTGTCCACTGGGAGAGACAAGGACACACTCACACCTTGCAGGGAATGAAATCCCTTCAGGAGCACAATTAATGCAGATTTCCATGTGACACCTCTCAGCCACACACAGATCATGAGAACAGCTCACCAGGCAAGGCCAGCAATGTTTTAGGGTTGTTCCTTTGTACTCCTGTTCTCCCAGGATGATTTGCATGGATGTGAGGTGTGTCTGTCCATCAGAATCCTCTCCCTGTGCCAGAGGTGAAATTGTGTCATTGCTAATGAATGAGCTTTATGTTCCCCCCTAAAGGAACTTCAAGCTGTTTCCTATTTTGAATCAGAGATCCATTCATCTCCTGGCTTTTCCTGCTCCTGATGCTGATTTCCTCAGCTGACATCAGTGCAGCACATGGCACATGATGACATTTCCTGAAAATGCTGCTTTTTTACCAAGTAATGCCCAAATAAAGCAATAAAAACCCAGAAATAAAACCAGCTGGTGGAAACAGAGAAACTTCAGGGCAACCACACCATGCAAGAGAAGATCCTGCACCAGTTAGTGCCAACTGGTATCTCACTGGAAACTCTATTGATATTTAATGTGAAATTCTGATACAATATCAGTCTTCATTTTTTCAACCAACAAAGTTCCATGTAACAGCCACAGCACCTGCTTGTTGTGATTTCAGGCTGTATTTTGTCTGTCTTTGCAGTTTTAAATCTGTTTCATCAGAGGAATGAAACCCCTGGCAGATGGGATGGGAAGGGAAGTCACAGATCTCAGATGTCAGGAGGGCTCAAACCAATGTTTGAGTGGATCTGGAGCTGGTGAAAAATGACAGAGGAATGGTGATGTGAGAGGAACTCATCCTCTGGACAAAGGCAGGAGCTTCCTCCCACTACCCTGCAGAGGCATCTGATCTCACCTGGAGGGAGCTGCCTTGGGGTGGGAGAAGGAAATGGGGTCTCCACAGTAAGGTCAGTCCTTGACCCATCTCCCAGACTTCAGTGATATCTGAACAGGGATGTTTGTGTTTCCTGTGGTAGTTGAGACACTTTCCTATTGGAAAACCAGCTCCTAAATGCCATGGGAGAACCTTCCAGAGGTAAAAAATTCATCAGCAATCTTTATGCTCCATTCATCCTCACTCCAGACATTCTCTGAAACAGATCCTTATTTTTTCTTACAGTTGGAAAGAGAAAGGAAACTTTAGTCCAGCCTAACTCTTATTCTAAAATGTGTCCCATACATTTTTTACACTGTCTGAATCTGTAGATTTAATACACAATGGATCATTTTGTCAAACTGCCCTGGCTGTGGGTACAACTCTACAGAACTCAAATTGTTCCCAGCACTACCATCAGTCTCTTCAGTGGCTTTACAGCAAGGAAAATCATTTCAGTCTTTCTACCCCTCTCGAATCCACAGCATTCCTCAGTGTCTCCTTGGTGCTTAAAAGATGTGTTTAACCCCCAGCAACAAATATCCCAGTTTCCAACAAAAATAGCTTTGCCTGCTCCTGCAAATAAGACCTTCACAGCAGTAAGAGGATCCCTGGAAATCGATTCCTTGGGAAACAGAGCCTGGGCTTGTCCCATTCATTTATATTTCAAGCACTCCAAGCCTCCAAATGCCAGGCTCCTTTAGGCAGCTCTGCATTTAGCCTGTATTAGATGGCTCCTTCCATTAGCTAAGTGAAGTGGCATCAGCACCCTGTCAAGTCCATTTAAGAGGAGAGGATTCTTTGTACCAGCACCTCGTTGCCCAGCAAAGGATTCTTTTCCTTTTTTTTCCCTTTTGCACGAAATATAAAAGCTCATCTCCATCATCTCCATTTCAGAGGAGTTCCCCTTCCCAAGGGGCTGAGTGACAGGAGAGTACAAGCTCAGGAGCAGAGCCACTGCCCCAGAAAATTACAGGCTGAGGAGATGAGAAGCAGAGAGGAGAGATGGAGCAGTGACTGATCTGTGCAGGGTCACAGCAGATCAGCTGCACCCTGGCTCTGCTGCCACTGCTGAGTTCCCATCAGTGCCTTTCCCACTGCTCCAGCTGCAATCTGCCTGGAGGGGCACTGCCCTGGGCTGCAGGGCCCCAGACCCCTCCAGCTGCACTGCAGCACCAGCTCAGGGAAGGTGGAACTCCTCTGGTTCCTCCCATCCTGCCTGTCTGCACCTCAGCACCTGGGGTCCACCTCCCTGAGCTCCCCCATCACGAAACACAACAGATTTTGCTGCTTCTCAACAAACACCACTGAAGGGCTGCCACAGTGATCCTGGGAGTTCTCTGTGCATTGCACAGGAGGACAAACTACAGCCTCACCATATCTCAAAAACATTTTGATTATTATGATTATCACTATCCAATCTCACTTCTGATTTCTCGTTCAAGAGCTGCAGAACTCTCCTAAAGGAACTTTTCAAATGTTGGTGTATACCCCCCCCCACACAATATGTATGTACAGATCTGTTTATAGGGCTCATTTCTTCCAGTTCACATCACAACCTGATTATTCAGCATTATGGCAATGTTTATACAGAACCTTTTACCAGAAGACCCTGAAGTGTTTTACAATTATTCACTCAATTAAAATGCACAAGAGCCCCAGTGAGCTCTGTTAAGTACCACCAGACCTCCCTCCCCGAGGTAATATGATAATTGGAGATTATATTAATTTTAAAAGGGACATTTTCATTTTTTTTGGAGCATACTTATGGAAACAACTGTTGGCTAGCTAATTTCCAAAGCTGCAGAAAACTGGGAGTGAACTTTGCCCAGAATTCCTGAAATTCCTGAAGACCCAAACCTGAAGGGCCATATCTGGAAACAGCTCTGGCATCAGCTGTGCGTTTTAGGAGCATGAAGGTGCTCAAAGAGCAGAGGGGTGCTGAGTCCCAGCCCTTGGAGCCTGAAGTGTGCCCAGTCCAACACCTGAATTTCCAACACTTTCCAGGACAACATCTTGTCTGGACTGACCACCACAGTGACTTTGTGTGTGCCTCGACCCAAAGACCCTTTGAGATTCAAAAATGCAAATATTTACTCTCCTTACCCTCCAAAATTCCTGATTTTTGACTGACAACTGGAGAGGAGGAGATAAGTGCAGAACCTTTTACTGGAGGATGGAGATGTGAGTTTGAACTTGTTCAGACTCTGCAGGTGTCTAAGAAATATATTAAATTTTCTGTTGTATGTCTCAGTTTTACATAAGAACATAAAAATGGGGTGGGGGTAGATTGAATTAAGGAATAGAGATAGGGTGGCTTTTGTTAATAGAGGAGTAAGTAATTTTTCCATGGAAAAAAATGGCAGCACTAGAGGGATTAACCCAAGAATAAACCTCTGCAAGGTAGAAATTCAAGCAGTGGGAACATTTCTAGACCCAGGGAGGTGCTGATTTCAAGGAACTGTGACAATTTTCCAGCCTACTCTAACCCTGATCTAATTGACATCATTCTTTTGCACTCAAAAGCATCCCCTTGGTTTTAACCTTCTAGACATTATTACTGCTCTCCAGCTTTTGAAAACAATTTTTTATGGGCTCCTAAGAGAGATGAGCCTACCAGAATAAAAGTGAATTTGCTATTAGATGACATTTTTTGACACTCCAGCTCTTCTGTACAGCAAGTATGTTAATGAATTAGTAAGCATAAAGAACTTCACAGAATTAGGTGTCAAGCAGGAGATAAAATCCAGTTTTCTTTGATATTGAAATAGGTGTTCAAATACTACAGATCCCTTCATGTATCGAGTTCTGTCACTACACATTATTTCCTACACCTCACGTTTTAGTAGCAATTGTTTAAAATTAGACAAGTGCCATAATATGGGAGGACTTTTTAATCCATTATTTAAACAATGTCTTAATTTCTAAGTACTTTTGAGGGAGAAAGGCACAAATGCAGTTTTTGACCCCACTAGCAAAATAAAGGGGGAACTTAAAGGTATCTGCAGATTGTTGCACACTCAAAGCTTTTATAAACAGCAAACTGGGAAAATTAGGAGGAAAGGGGAAGCTGGAGGAGATTTTGGGCTCTTGGAAGCTGCTCTGCCCAAGAAATCAGTCCCAGAGCTGATGGGTCACATCTTTTTCAGATCATTTGGAAGGATTTAGCTAAAAATGTGGAGTGGTTTTATCTACAGATAAAGTATTTAAATGGGAAGATTGCTTCAAAAGGTAGAGGGTGTCTGACAAGCCATACTTATTTTTCTAGCCTATTTTTCACTCCCTTGCTCCTCTTTTAGAGTTTTAATCCCCAGAGCATCAATAAAGTAGAGCACAGAACTGGGCCATGCAGTTAGAGATGACATCAAAGCTCTTCTGTCTGAGTTCATGGTCAGTGACTTCCAAACAAGCCCAGATTTCTCCTACAGCTTTTGTCATGTTCACTGCATGGTGGCTTCTAACTCTCCCAGTAAATAGCTGGGAATATATCCCACTGGTGGTTAATTTAATTGATGTCTGCCTGCATGGCTTGTTGTGCTGCAGTGGAATTTCCAGGCTCACTGGAAAGAAAGCCTTTCCAAGGAAATGTTTAAACTTTGCACACAACTGCCTTGAGTTTGTTTTCGTTTTTCCCTGAGGGCAGTGTAGATTCCCAGGATGAGCTCCAGCAATGTCCCTTCAGGTGCCCCAGCTGAGGCCTGACCTCTCCCAGCACACACAGGTGAAATTTTAACCACCTGGAATATTCCAAAAGGCAGATTTATAACACTGGGTGTGGGACTCCAGGGCAGAAAGCAGTGACAGAACAACAGCCTGGATGGTTCCCAAAAATCCATTCTGCAAGGGAACAGCACTTAATGGCTTTATACAGCATAGACTGTCGTGGCAGTCACAAAACTGCCAAATAAAACATTATTAGCAGTTACTTTCCCTTTGACAAATGGATGGTCAGAGAAGTTTTTTCTTGGAGGAGAGGCCTGTTGTGACTTTCCTTTGTGTTCTGGGGGTGAAGCAATACCAAACCAATTTATCACCCCTGACAGGATCCTGACTCTGTGCTGGAGTTATCTGCATTGCAAAAGCTCCATGGGAATTGAGCTCAGACAACTGTTCTTCCTGTTGGAAACCAGACAGCCAAGGAAAGGAGCTATAATCAGTTTGAATTTGCCTCTGGCTCATCTTTTGCTCTGTTTCCTTTTAGACCACTACCTCATTAATAAAAATTTGCTGGATTGCTGAGAGTTCAGGTTTCACAATCTACTGCTCAGAATTTGAGGCTAATCCAATGCTGACTACAGGAAAAGTTAAAAAAAAAATAAAAATAAAGCAAGACAGAGCAGAGGGAGGGATGGAAAGGCTGGGTCAGGTCTGGTCCCAGGCTGAGGAAAAGTGGGATGCAGACACCCTGTGCCTGCCAGCAGCTCCCAGCAGTGAAGGAAAATGTGGATAAGGAGCACAACCAGCACACCCTGAGCTTAAATTTGTCACACAAAACACAATATCCTCAGCACACGATGAGCAAATAAAGACAAATGGTCCAAACCTCTGCTGAAGATCAGCTTCCTGCTGAGTTCTGATTAGGGGAAAGGTGCTTTAGTTAATTCCCAACATGATTTTACAACCTGCTTTTGTTCCAGGCAGTTACATTCTGATTTTCTCCCTTGAAAAACCCTGAGACTGATTTTTTTAAATGGGCCAAGAGCAGATAAGGATAAAAAAAAATACCCTGACTTTGGGAATCAGATTGATTGAAAAAGCTGTTATAAAGAGGGTACCTGGGCTCAGGAGATGGATTTGGATGAGGATGAGCCTGGAAATCAGGTGAGAAGATCAAGTTAAGGGAAGTGGACTCCAAATAGGGCTAAACCCAATCAGGAGAACCCCAGGCCAGGGATTTCATAGAAAATCCTGAATTGGAAGTGACCCAGAAGACTCCTCAAGTCCAAGGATGAGCCCTGTGGCTGGAGCACATTCCCCTGGGAAGAGCAGGAGAATGAAGAACATGGAAATGCCACTTGGTGAGATGTGGGCGCTGGAGAAAAGAACCTGAGCCCTGAGGAAAACTGGGAATAAGAAATCCCTGAGGGAAAGGCCCATCCTGATTTCACTTAACATCTCTACTTCCATGGCTCTGAATAGATCAGGACTCCAAGGCAGGAGGATCTGACTTGCAAACAGCATGGCTCAGTTTCTTGTTCTTTGGGGAGATCCAAAGGAAATACAAGTGAGGAAAAACAGTGCCAGAAATCAGTCTGAATTTCCCCAGCATTCTCACCTTCCCTTCTTCTGTTATGAGAAAAAAGCTCTTTATCCCATATCACCCAAATCACCTCAGATGAGTGGAAGTGGAATTATTAGAAAAATCCTAAATATATTATAACAAGGAATCACTTTTTCTACCTTCCCCTCTCCTTTTCACAGAGCTGGAACAAAGAAAAATTAGCAGCCACTTTGTATTTATTTCAAGCCATGAGGACAGGATGGATCCAGCCATGATCTAAGACTTAGGGATCCTTAATGAGCAAATTAAAACTTTCACTCACAGGAATGAAAGGCTTTTGATAAATCTAAAAAAAAACCCCTAACAAACTATGTGGATCCTGGTGAAATCTTGGCCTTATTGAAATCTTATGGGAGTTTTCCAAGCAACTCTGGATTTCTCACCTGGTGCCACCAAAGTGATTTCACCTCTTCATTTTCAGTGCCTTTACTCTAAACCAGGTGGTTTCTTATCTGAATAAACCCCTGGGGCTGCATCACTCATTTGCAAAGGCTGGAAAGGAGCCTCCCTGCATTGCTGCCCCCAGAACCCCCAGAGTGTGCCCAGCTCTTTGTGACAGGCTCTGACATCAGCAAAGATCAAGAATGACTTTGCAGGGGGGAATCTTCAGGGTAAAATTTGGAACATTTTGCACGTCTATGCCAGGCACAAAGGGCTCTGTGATCCCCATGACAACTGTGGGCACCAGTTAATTACAGGGATTCAGCCTTCCAAGCCCACAGCAATTCCTTCAAGGGCTCCTGGGTGTACAAGTGTTCAAAAAGGAGCTTTCATGTGACCTTAAGGATTTGCCCTTTAAGGTATATTTCCATTTTTAAGCCAGGAATTTGGAATTCATTACCACCAATTAAAACTGGATGCTGGGTGCTTAATTCTCTCTGCTCTACAGATTTATCCCTGCAGGTTGAAAAGTTTGGGGTTTGTTTTCTTTTTTTTTTTTTTTGATGAGACAGAAAGCCAAGATAAAGGGAAATGTCCTCACATGATTTGTTCTCATGGGTCACAGCAATAGCAGCACTGCAGGAGAAAAATGTCCCTTTCAGAGCTGTATTTCCTATGGATATCACAGCAAGGAGACAAAAGCAGCTGAGCTCACTCATCCCAACATCCAGGCCAGGAGAAGGGGATGCATCCCATGGCAGGAACCACTGCTTGTCCTCAAGGATCTGCCATAAATAATCACAGCAGAAGTAAAATGGGTTTTCATTTGAGAAGTCACCTCTCCCCCTGTCAGCTTCACTTACAGCAAAGTCTTGTCAATCTGTGAATTCTCCTTGAGCATCCATCAGCAAAGCCAAATATTTTCCCTTCTAACAGCACATCTACTGAAATGGGAAAGACTAAACTAAATAAAAAGCAATAATCTTTTTTTTCCCCTTTTTTTTTTGCCCCATAGCTCTGTGTGCTAATTGTTAACAGTGACCCACTCCTGCAAAGGACTGGGAAAAATTAAATGGATTTCAACCAACACTACTAATTCTTCCATGCAGATCTTATTTATCACAGAAAATTAAATATATCTGCAAGGCATGGAAATTATTAACAACAACAACAAAAAAAGAAGGCCAAATGCACTGCAGACTTGTGGGGCTACTTGGAGTGAAGGGAAAGACTGACATAAATCTGTTCTGTAATCTCATGGCTGTTTCCTACAAAAGGAAGGACCAGAATGCAATGTGCTAAATTACTGGGGCAGAGGGATATGTTGCTTAAAGTTGTTTTTTTTTTTAAAAAAAAGCAGTTGCACTGCTGGCACAACAGACCTAGCTCTGTCACAAGTAATTTATTACATCAGTATATCAACTTTATTAAAAAAAGAGAAAGACAACAAAGTCTGTCTTTGTGCCGAGCTCAGCTCAGACTGGTTTGGAAACATAAACAGCTTCAGTGTTTAATTAGAAATTGTTTACATCTGAAAGATAATTTCATTTTCCTCAAATTGTAACAGAGGTAATTCCAGATAGTTCTGCTGACTCCAGAGTTTAATGGCTCTAAGCTGCCAGACTGAAAAATGCAAAGTGAGGTCTGAACAGCTGAAAACCGACTGAGAGGGGTCAGGGAATTCTGTGCTAAGTACTAATGGTTTGATTATCTAACATTTAACAGCTCTGCAGCTACAAGATGCTGCAAGATGTCTACAGGAAAAAAAAGAGAACCACTCAGTAAATGAAAGTGTCCTTTCCCACACTCTATTTCTGATTTCTCTCCCATTTCACCCTGAACTTTTGTCTTTTTTTAAGCATTTTAATTTTTTTAAAATTTTTTTTTTTAAATTTGGAGAGGTGCTGGAAAAAGTGTTTTTCCCTTCAAGTTGATGCTGTTTTTATGGCATACCTGGCTGTGTCCTGGAGCAGCTGGAAATCTCTGGAGGGTGTGTATTTTCACATCTGGAGACTCCAGTTCAGCCTTTGAGTGACCAAAATGGGGGTGACCTTTATGTTCTGCTTCCTTGAGATCGTTTTTCAAAAGGGAGAAAATGATCCAAACTAATACTTTATACAACAAATAACACAAGTGATTCCTGCTTTCCCAACTCGTCCTTAAGAGATTTTCACTGCTTTATTTATTTAACTGCATGTTTATAGTGTAGTTAAATAAATATTTTTTTTTTCTGTGGCAGTTCAAAAATCAAACAAAAGCAGATGACAAAATCAGAAGGCTCCTCAGAAAACCCTTTGAGACCCAAACCCAGGGAGCCAAGCAGCTCTCCAGGAGCCCTCAGCACCAGTCTAAGATGCAAATATTCACTCGAGGGGTGTAAAATCAGCATTGCTGCCACTGCCCTGCTTTTGATGTGCAGCCCTAGACCTCATTAGTGCTAATGAGGGACCCCCAGGGGAGCACAGACCTTCAGCACCATCAAAGGACAGTGGCTGGGAACACCCCAGTGCTGGGGTGCTGCCCCAGGGGGAAGGGATGAAGGAGCTGCTGAGCCCCCTCAGCCTGAGCCAGTCCTGCTGCTCACCCAGCCAGCTCCAGCAGGAGAACTGCACCCCTGGACTCAGGCAGATCCCTGAGGAATCCTCCTCAAAATACATCCTCCTGCCTCCACACACCTTGTTTTCCACTTGGATGGCTCCCATCACCTGGATTTTCACATAGCTCCCAAAAATGCTGCCCAGGTTCAGCAGAGGTGGAGGCAAACCAGGCTGGGCTTGGGTGCATGGGCCAATTTCTCTGCCCAAAGGCAGATTTCCACCAGGAGTATCAGCTCTGGATAGAGACAGGTACAATTGCAGACACAATCTGTGCACAGACACAACTCACACACTGTGAACTAACACTTAATTTAGGAATATCCACTAATCCCAGCTGTGACACCTCTGGGGAACATTCCAGGGGCATCCTTGGACCCCTTTTTCTGCCAGCCCTGCCCTTGCACTGAGCACAAACTCCAGAGAAGCCTTCAGAGTCTGAGCACTGCAGAGGCTGAATCAGAGCCCTCACACCAGGAAAATCAGCAGGACCTTCCAGAGTATGGAACAGGGAAAGAGGGCAGGGAGAGAAAGCAAATAAATAGTGATTTTAGATGTCTCTGATGATCTGTTTGTGACAACAGAGGCTGCCCATAGAGGGGAGACAATAAAACCAGCAGAGGTGGGTGCTTATTTATAAATAAACACAAAATAAAGTGTGGTGCACCCCTCCCTGGCCACTGAACACAGGAAAGCAAAGGGAATTGGCCTGGGAAGGGGAGATGTTTCCTAAGCCCATCCTGGGATGCCTGGACCACTTCTGCAATGGATCCTTGGACCTGCTCATCCCCACTCAGGCAAACAGGAATATTCACATTTGCTGTATCTCCTGAGCAACTCCTGGCCCTGCTTGGTACCACTCTGAGCTCCTCACAGACAGCTGGTACTACAGCTCAGGAAGAAAAACCACCCTGTTTCCACTTAAATATTTGGTTTCACCTTAATTACTCCTGATGTACTCAGTGTTCAGTGCAGAATATCTGATTGCTCCTGGAGGGAAATAAAACCCAGTGAGTACCAAGGCTCTTTTTCAGTGGTACCTGGAAGAAGCTCACCTGATGGTCCTTCCCATGGTTAATTTTCCCCCATTTCTCCCCAGCAGTGCTTAATTTGAATCAATTAGTTTAATTTGGGACTGCCACTCAGCTGAGACTTAACAGATCACCTTTGCTCTCACTCTCATTCACAAATAGGCAGCTTCCCATTGTCTCCCTGCTTTAATTCTAACAGAAAGGTTTTAGTTTTACTTAAAAACCTACTGATAACAGCGGGTTTTTTTTTGGGACTGGCTAGAAAAGTGTCTTCACCAAATTAGAAGAGTAAATGAATCCATATTTTTCTGCATATGATTTCTACTCTGTGCTCTTTCTGTGTTCCTGATTGGTCCCCTCCCCTAGAACATGCCTCCAAAAACTCAATAATTAAAGTGAAATTGTGTACTGAAAGGCAATTACTCAGAATTAGCTGCTCTTTTTTTCCCCCTGAGGCACCGTTCCATAAAAATCCTCTAAAATAATAATCTGTAGCTGAGAGGTTAAATTGATCTCATTTCTCCTTTCTTTTTATTTCACTCATGTTCATCACTACACAAACCAGGAATTTCCACCAGCAGTGTCACAGCCCAAGCTCCACTTCCCTGTAACACAGTCATATTTATCTGAGTAAATTCAATTTACAGTCTGAGTGAGTGAGAAACACAGAGTGACTTTAAATTCTAGCTGTGGAAATTGGAAAAGGGAGCACAAGATCCAAGATAAGAACAGGGGGAGGAAAGGCAGGCAGAGGGGTTGGATTCATCCTTGACTTTTCAGAAGGAGCATCTCACAGAGGGAACATGACAAAGGGAATTGTCGTGTGGGGAAGTATCCTAAAAAAAGCTGTTTCCTCCTTCCTGGGCCTGGCCCAGACCTTCCTGAGTGTCACTAAGGGATGCAAATCAGAATATGCCTTGGAACTCTTGGAAAAGAGGAAAACAAGGTTTACTAGAGGCCTAAATTAAAATAAAATTTTCCCAAGAGAGGTTCTTTTGTTCATTTGTTAAGCAAATTTCAGTAGCCATCTCTCTCACACATCAGATTTTCCACTTCTTGAATATCTACCACTTGTTCCATGCCTTGAAACAACAGCCCATACAGCATTTATATTTTCCCATATTTTAAATTATTTTGCATTTATTTAATCTTCCCTTCACCCTGGGTTTTGAGGAGAACTTTCCAGATCAACATGAAGTGTTCCATCTCATAATAAATGTGTAAGGAAGCAAGGGGGGCACAGGGCAGCAGGAAAGACCTGAGAAAAATCTCCAGCATTCCCATATCCAGGTGCAAAGGGGACTGTAGGGAACACCCTTTCCCCATTTTCCATCAGCTTGTGTCTGTGGGAAGTAGCAGAGAGAGTCCCTGGAGCCATTTCCACCAGGCCTGGCTGGGATGATCCAGCACAGGGAGTGATCCTGGGAAGAGAAAATGCTTCTGCCAGGGTCAGTGAAAGAGGATTTTGGTATTGCAGACCTGGGCATGCCAGAGGGAAAAAGCCAATTGTAGGGTCAGCTCTGGAGGGGTTCAGAGAAATTGTCTGTCCTTGGTGGGTTCTGCTCTCATCAGCCTCTCCTGGGAAGGGAAAAGCATCAGGGAGCACTCCTGGAAGAGAGGGAGAAGGAAATTCCCAGCCTGTTCACCTCCCTGTGCTTGGAAACCAAGAGCACCCAAGTACACGGCTCAGAGGGTGAGGGGGAGTTAAACCTCTGGATTTACAGGAGGGGAGGAGAATAACTCTCAACATTTTCCAATCAAATTCCCTTAAGGCTGGCAAAAAAATCTCAGACATATCTGAACTCAATATTTCAACTTCTTAGTGGAGCTCACCTGATCTCAACCCCCATGAACGTCCCTGTGCTCAATTTTGATGAAGGAGGATGTGTAAAAAGTGCATTTTCAAAATGATTAAATAATTGCAAGGGTACAAATCCAGGCCAATGCCTTGGGCTGCACCAGAACCCTCTGGTATTTATCTACCTGGCAGGAGGAACATTTTCACTCCTAAGAGGGGACACTTTAGGAGATATTTGGAAAACAAGAGGAATACTGAAATGGCCTCACTGGCTCAGCCTAGTCCCTTAGTTTCCAGATATCTCAGTAAAAAGATTCACAAATCTCTTTAATATTCCTTCTTTTTCACTTGGTACAGAACAATTAAAAAAATCTAGAGGAATATCATTAAAACAGATGCATAAAAAAGAGGATAATGTGTATTAAATATTCCTTACTGATATGATTAGTGTCAATATATATTAAATATATTTAAATATTAATATTCCTTAGTACTAAATTTTAGTGCTAAATATTCCTTCCTTACAGCATTTTTATAGGAACCACCCCTGTTTCTACAGAAGGATTGATGTGATTTTTATAGCAGATATTTGAATCCCTCAAAGTCCTGGACTGACACAAATTTGTGAGGGTTTGTGCTTGATTTCATGTTATAAAAAATACATTTTGCTAAAGTAGTAGGTCTTTAGACATTTGTAGCTCACATGCAACTGGTGCTCATCTTGCTGGTATCTTTTAAGAATAAAAACTATAGGAAACTGATTAAAGGATAGATCCAACAGAGTTTAAATTCCACCCTGATCCCTTGAGGGTTTTTTCCCACCAAGATGTAATTTCCAAAGACCTCTTCAAAGACTGAAACAGAAGAACTGAAAGAAATTACAATAATTGATGAAATCCCTCTCAAGTCAAAAGCCTTAAAACATTCCCTTTGTGCACAACCACACCAATGACTCCAAAGTGAAACTCAGAGAGGCCTTTCTGGTATCACTCAGATATTTCCTATTTTTGTAGACATCAGAAAAGGGCCTCTCAGTGCTTTTTACACTAACTTCAGCTAGGTTTTCTTTTATTCCCCTCATTAAATCTACCTTAAACCAAATAGAAGAGCACAGGGTGAGTGCAGTGAGTACACTGAGAGCAGGCTGTCTCTAAATGGATGTGGGATGCTCTTAAATTTTGATTTTTTGGCTGTTTCCAGAGAGCATTTGAGATAAGGAGCATTCATTTGGCTTTCCCTTAACAGACACACACTTCCAGAGAGGAAAACTTTTCAGTTCTCCTTGATTTATGGTGCTCAAGGGAATATTCTTATTGGTGAGACACACTGGGTAATTAAATATTCCAAGTGTTAATTTGAAATTGGTGAGATGCAGCCTGGCCCAAGGCGTGAGGTGTTCTCCAGGAATATTTAATATTTATCACAGATTGACAGCACAGTGATGAGAGAAAGCCTCAGGCTATGAAGCCAAAGTTGAAGCTTCCATTTCTAAATCAATAATCAATAAGAAATCAGCCTGCTCGGGGCTCTGGGGGCCACAGCTCTTCCTCAGTTTGGTGCAAATCTGGGGAGATGGGGCTGGCTCCCCCTGCCCGAAGCTGGGGGGCTGGAGGTGGGCACAGCCTTCCCCTGAAGGAGCCCAGCAGGGGAGCTGAGCTGCTCCAAGGATTGGGAATGAAACCCAATTTCTCACATCCCCAGGAAGGCTGAGGGGGCACAGCCCGGGGTGACCTTGGCCGAGCCCAGTGCCTGGACTGGCACATCCCTCGGCCAGGGCAGGATCAGACCCACCCAGAGGACTCCACGGGAGGGCAGAATGGACAAGGAGCTCTTTAATGTCCCCCTCACCACCTGAGCCCAGCAAGTGCCCAGGAACTTCTGTCCTGAGAGCATCCCTGGATTTACTGTGGGGTGGAGCTGCCGGTGCAGCAGCAGGAACTCAGCTGAGCTGACCCAAGCTGGAATGTCTCCTTCAGGAGCTCAGCACCTCACCTCACCTCAGAGCCCTCTCCCAGCCTGATCTGTGCAGGATGCAATCCCAGGGGATAATTCCACCTATTGTCTCAGAGGAGCCGGGCTATTGTCCTTTTCCAGACTGCAGAATTCCCTCTCATTCTCCTCCGCTCTCACAACTCCTTTGTTTGTCTCTCAGCTTGCTGTGCTTGGCCTCTGGCCACAATCCCGACTTCTGCCCCGATGGAGACTGACAGCTTTGCCTTTGAAGGAATTCCAAGGCTGCTGTTGGGCTGACCAGCAGGGAGCAACCCTGCCCAACATTCCCTGGCCTCTCCCAGATCCCTCCTTTCCCAGAAACTTGCAGTCTCGGAAAAGGCAGGGGGAGAGCTGGTCCCAATTCCCAGAAGAGGTTTTTGAGCAAGAGATGAACTTTAAGCACACAGAGTGAGTGCTGGAGCTGGAAGGGACCTCAGAGAACATCCAGAGCATCCCCTTGTCCTGAGGCACATCCAGCTGTGCCTACACTGCTGGCAGGTATTTGCCTCACTGGTTCCTACTGGATTCCAGTCCCAGGCTGGAATTCCTGCAGCTGGTCCAGTCTAACACACGAGTTACCATCAGAGAGCTCTGGCAAATCTCACTCCAAGTTAATCCTTTAACGTGGACATGGAGAACTCGTTCCTTGTATCCTTCAGTTTCAACAGGAATTCAAAATACATCCCTGCAAGCTCACTCTGCTGGAAATTCCAGGGTGCCTGGAATTTCAGTGTCTGTAAAACACTCTTGTCCCTGGGCATGGAGCCTTTGCCTCCCTTCAGCACAGACAGGGAATCAGAGAATCAGGGAATCAGGGAATGTCCTGAGCTGCAGGGGACCCACAGGGATCATCAAGTCCAGCTCCTGGCCCTGCACTCCCAGAAGTGACCATGAGTTCACTGGTTTTTATTTCTCACATTTCTAATCTCTTTTCTTGGAAGATCTCCCTCTGGACCCAGATCAGCCCTAATCCCGCTGATTTTACAGATTTAACTTTCTCACGTGCTAAAACTGCTCCACTCCTACAACAAAAGTTTAGCAAAGCTAAAAAACCTGCTCTGCAGGAGACAAAGTTTGCAGACTCTAATGGTGCATTTCCTGCATCACTGGATTTCCTACCCACTCATCTCAGTCTTGGCTCATTTCCTACTGGGACTGATGAGAGAAGGTGAAATTCTGATTTAACGCTTGCAACACCATTTGTTTGGTTGTAGATTGTTGTTTTTTTTTTTTTTTTTTTTTAAATTAACCAGTTCCTTACAGCATTTTTGCCTCTCACAGTGTTCACCTGGAAATAGAAAGGTGCAATGGTACCTGTTGTGCTCTGATAACATGTTCAATTTTTTTCAGCTTGAGAAGATTTAAAAGGTGTTGAAAAATCTATTTTTTTTTAACCTTTCAGTGTTCCTGAGGCACAAAATGAACCCAGTGTAGCTGTAGCTTGCCAGGCTCAGCCTTGCACTTACCCAGTGGAGGGGTTCATGATGCAGCCCCCTTTGTCTGTGGATGCTTTGCAGTTGCAGCCCCTCTCCAGGGTGTCATGATTCATTCCAAAATTGTGTCCCAGCTCATGAGCCAGCGTCACTGCTGCACCCAGAGGGTTTTCTGAGTGATCCTTCAAAGCAAAATCCACAGGAGAACCAGTCAGTTCAGCGCATAAACCCGGCTCAAGACACACATTCCCCCTCTGAGGTCCCATTGCCTGTCCTTTGAAATGTTTTATACCTTTAGCAGCTGCAGTTGCTGAGTAGTTAAATAAAGTCGATTTTAAATGCATCCACGTATTCCTAGTGCAGAGTGGGAATTTCAGGACAGCCTGTCTGGCCACCCAGTTTCTCCATCAGACATTTGAAACCATTGAGCAGCTGTGAAGGTCTCTTTATTGGGGCTTAAAATTCTGCTGTTGGAGAAATTCCCCCACACTCCCAAGTCCCAGCAGTGGCAGAGAGAGGTCACCAGACAACAATTTATGGGTGAGGGTGAGTGGGATGAGGGAGAAGGGAGAAGATCCTTCGTGTCAGGAGGCAAATTAAAAATGCAGCAAGAGATTTCACTCACTCTGTTTAATTTGCTTCAGACTGTTTCTTTAATATCAGAATGTCCAAGATTTCACAAGCTGAGAACCTTTAAAAATCTCCTTTTTAAAATAAAAGGCCAAAGCAAGCCAAAATCTTCCATGGGCTCTTGTTAACCTATGAACATTCTAAATGTTGAAAGTGTCAGTCGGAAATTTGAAGATTAATCCTTGTTTAAATGGTGATTTTTGGGACAATCATTTCTGAGAAATTCCCTGCATGATCTGATTACAGGCTGCTGATCAGAATGATGTTTTGGCTTAACCACAACTAAGAGACCTTTCCACATCCATCATTTTCCTTGAGGGAAAAAAAAAATCCACTACACTTGTAAGAAAGCTTTCCCTGAAGGCATAAACATGTAATATAAATGCATGATCCACTATTTATCAGTCAGTAAATGGAATTACTCTGTACAGCTCCTGCTCCAGAAGCGTGCATGAATATATTCAGTTTAAATAACTCTTTCAGCATCATCTAAGCCAAACTCCAGACTTAAAAGAAGTGAAAGGTAAAACTGTCTAAAACATTATCTGTGTACTAATGGAGGCCTTAATGCATGACTTGGGGTAGATTTAAGGGTTTCTTCTTTCATCTGCTGGGCTAATATTTTTTGTAAATCACTTCTCAAACACCAAAATCAAGAAGAGAATACAGTCATTCTGAACACACCAAACTGCTCCTTCTGCAACTGGAATAAACTCAAAAGTTTGGGGGTTTTTAACAAAATATCACTTAAAAATTTTTTTTCCCTGAATTATAAAATTTTTTATATAAAAATCTTGTGGCAGTCAGTTTATGTGCAGTTTGTCCTGCTCAACACCTCCATAATGAGATGTCTTATCTAGATACTGGTCAGATACAGATGGATTTATCTTTGTGCACACAGCAATTTATGGAATAATCAGAGAATTCAATGTAATTGAACCTGATGCCATAGAAAGAGCACAGCCTCTCACTCAAATGGAAAACAATGCACGGCTGAAGATTAAGAAGCAGTGAAATAATTCCATATAATTTGCCACTGTCTCACTGGATGATACCTTGAAATTTGGGCTACCTGGTCCAACTCCTCACTGAGCTACCCAGACACAGCAAACTGAGCTCAGACCTTCTTTATTTTTCCAGCATCTCCTCCACTTACTGAGCAGTTATTGTATTTCTCTGAATACTCTGAAGCTGTCAACTAAAACTAAAACCAAGGATTCACACAGTCCACTCCAGAAGCAGAGCAATAAATGATGTGAAATGTAATTTGGGACTTGAATAGGCAAACAATTATTCCAGCCCATGAGGTTCTCATTACTTGCTCAGATCCACTTGGAATGCAATTTTATCAGCTTCTAGAGGGAGTTTTTAAAAGAAGGAATGTGATGCCTCAGCAAAAGAGGTTATTTGAAGACAGCATAAATGAAGATTATCAAAACAAACAGTGACATGTTCCATTTGATACTGAGACCGTTTAAGTATCAGAGGGACTAAAGAAATGAATAGCAATGTGACTTTGATTTATTCCACCAGGGTCTTTTAAAGTGAACTTGAACAGTAAAAATCATTACCAAACACATTTCACAACCACTGAATAAGCAACCATCTACTGTTAAGACATTATAAGCTGTTGCACAAAACATGCAGCTGCTTTCAGCTGAATTCTGCTTCGTTCCACTGGGATTTAAATTAAATCCTAATAATTAAATGCTGTCACCTACAGCTCCAACAGGAAAATTCTCTGCTCCTGGTACTTCCAGTGTGTGTTCACTCAGTTCACAGAGTCACAGAATCCCAGAATGGTTTGGGTGGGAAGGGACCTCAAAAATTATCCAGTCCCACCCCATCTCCCACTGTCCCAGGCTGCTCCAAGCCCTGTCCAGTCTGGCCTTGGACACTGCCAGGGATCCAGGGGCAGCCACAGCTTCTCTGGGCACCCTGTGCCAGGGCCTCACCCCCTCCCAGGGAAAAATTCCTTCCTCATATCTGATCTAAGTCTCCTCTGTTAGTTTAAAACCTTTCTCCCTTGCCTTATCTGCCCATATAAAAAGTCACTTTTCTCTCAGAAATATTTTACTTTTAAATCCATGAATTCAGTGGGCAACCTTTGGAAACAGAAGAATGAAGACTGAATCGTGTCAAAGACTTGCTTTAATGTCAAAGTCTCTTTGGTTTTTCTGTGACACTACAGAAACTTCACAGGAAAATGAAATGATAAAGGTCTTGTTAAAGCTTCTCACACTCACATGGCTGCTCTCTCTGCTTTGAGTTCCTCTGAAAATTAATGGGAGACAGGGTGTCACCCACTGAGAGAGCTCAGCCCTATAGAAAAGAGACAGGCAGGCTCCCAGGGAGGCACAACAGAGGAATTCAGATCATAAAGCAGAGCTGACTAACTGCAAAAAAACCCAGGAAAATCACATCAGACAAGAGTCACTCCAGATTCTGTATTTAAATGTCATTTCTTACGCAGTCTCTCATTGTCCCTTCTTCCAGGACAGGTTTTAGAGTTGGGAGCTTTGGCTGTTGAGTGTTGGGGGTGGGATGGGTAAGAAATTGGCTGAATTATGAGGTTGGACAAATTTGCCAGTGTTGAGACACCTGAGCCCCTCACCCTCCCAGGCTAAGGGTGATTCATTCTTTCACAGAATCACAGAATCTTTTAGGCTGGAAAAGACCTTTAAGACCATGGAGTCCAACCCTTCCCCAGCACTGCCAAGGCCACCCCTGCCCTGTGTCCCCAAGTGCCACCTCCACAGGGCTTTAAATCCCTCCAGAGATGGGGACTCCACTCCTTCCCTGGGCAGCTGTGCCAGGGTACAGGTACCAATATAGAGAATTATGTTCTGTCTATGCCTGAATCAGCCTTTGTTAACTCAGGGGATGGTTGGGCAGCTGCACCTTTGGGTTTTGGGGTGAGTGTTTGCTTCGTTTGGATTTGGCTCCTTTTCTTTTGCTTAAAGAGCTGCAGAACATTTCTGGTTATTCTGTGCCAGCTTTGAGTTAATTTGCACCTCAAAAGCTTAAATTCCCTGAGTCTCTGGGTAATATTGTGCTCCTCTCCATGACAGAAGCTTCAGCTGGCCCAGGATTCATCCACAGACCCTGGTTTCTCCTGGATGTATAAATCAGTCCCCTTTCTATGAGAACACTCTAAAGAAAGGCTGATTCTTGTTTTCTTGTTACTGGAGTGAATTCTTTGTAATTATTTCTCTTTAAAATGACAGTTTCCAGAGTGAAGAGAACTGACTTGGCAGTAAATTACACTGAGGAGTGTTTTAAATTTTACTCTAAAAATTAAAAGGACAAGAAAGTCATCCTTAAGGGCATCTCTGATAGATATCTGCTTTGTCTGCAGATAAAGCCAAGGGAGCAACTGCAGGGCTGAGAGTGAGATGGGTAAAACAGGGCTGTTTGCCTCATGAGGGCCTTTACCAAGACTTGGGGGTGCACTGGAGACTCCTACAGCTCTTCCATCCTCCTTTCCTCCTTTTCCTTGTGTACCTCTCCCCCAGGGACCCAGTGAATAATTGTTCCAGACCCCAGTTACAGACTCAGCTTCCCAAGCTGCCAAGAGCCTGAAATCTTTGTCTCTCCTACAACTTTGACACAACTTTTCCCAAATCATGTGATTCCATCTTTCTATTTTAAAGCTTCTTCCCTCCATCTCAGCACAAAACACTGTTCCAAATTAAAATTAAAAAAAAAAAAATCAGAAGGAAAGCACTTCAGAACTCCTTCCAGAAATCTGAGAAGATGTTTGCTTGTGTGTTCACCATGTCCTGCATCTAACAACAACAGTAATACCCTGGGAGAGACTCAGGTGGAATAAATGCTGCCATTGTTTGTTCTCTCTGTCTGGCAGTGCAATAAAACCACTGCTGCAAAGATGGAGAATGAGGCCTAACACAGGAAACCCTACAAATACAGAATAAAATCAATATAATAAAAGATTCAGGGTAGACTGCAGCTGCCTGTAACACAAGTATGCCCAGGTGTGTAACAAATACATCTTCTGGTTCTCCTCCTTCACTGCAGCTCAGCACCTGGCTCAGTAACAACTGGAGGCATGGACTTCTTGCAAAGAGGCCCTGCTATGTTTAAATGCAACATTTTGGGATTTTTCACTGTGGAAAGTATAATTTCCAAGCAATCTGAGTGGAGCTATAAACAACACAGAGATGGAAAAAGGGACAAATGGGGTTGAATCCCAGCTGGAGTGGTGCCCTCCGTGCCCCACTTACCATGACGACCCCTCCAGACTGCTCTGCTGTGCACATGCTCATGATGGGAGCCATGCCAATGGTTGTGCCCTGGAAGTACACCCCACTGCAGGAGGGGGAGAGGACACACTCAGTCACCACTCGATGCCAACACACCTCCCTGACATCCCCAGCTTGGTGTTTGTGCCAGCCTCACACAAAGAGCTCTCTCAGCTCCCCACTCCTGCAGCTGGAAAGCCCTGGAAAGCCCAGGTGGGCTGTGCTGACTCAGCTGGACTGAAGCACAGTGTCCCAGCTCTGGGAGCATCCACTGCATCACCCCCACTGGATCTCTCCCACTGGATCTCTCCCACTGGATCACCCCCCTTCTTGCCTTTCTTAGTTTCTGCTGGCTGAAGTTGGGAACAGAAATACAGGCATAAAAATAATGTCTGTAACTGGAAGAAGGGTTATTGTAATGCAGGGGGAAGTTTATGTGCTGCTTGTGATGATGCAGAGCCTAGAATGCAATCATTTCAAACAAAGTGTTATTATACAGAGAGAGCAATCAAATATCTCATGAGGGACAGTTTGGAAAGGCTCCATTTATTCCTACTCAGGTAATGTAAGAAGTAAATAACTCCTTTTAATTACTGAGACATCAGGTGTGTTTATCTGCTTAGTATAAAGAATAGCCAATTGATCAAAATAACACCTGATTCAAGAAAGAGGTGTTCCTCTTACCTTTTTTTTAATTTTTATAAGAGTGCTTTTACTTTCACAGAACCATAGACTGGTTTGGGTTGTCAGGATCCTTTACTCAACTACTTTAATCCAAGACAAAGCAGCAGGGAAAAATAAGTTTATGGTTTAATTTTTAAATCATGAAAGCACATGAATTGTCTAATTTAGACAGCATTTTAAAGCATACTGAGGTATTTTCATTGAGAAATAGGCTTCACATTAGGGTCAGGGCAGTGACAGTGTGGACTCAGACCAGTTTAAACTGGTGCTAAATTCATGCCCTGAGTATGAAGGAGCTGATCACAGCCTGCTGCTCTACATGAGCTGTACTCAGGACAGGCTTTGAGCACCAGGGCTGGGGAAGGAAACTCCTCTGAAGGGCCCTGCAGAGTCTTTTTGGGGTGTTTTGTTTGCAGAGGGGAAAGGCAAACAGCTTAGCAGCTGGGGTGGGACTCAGTACAGCTATCCTCAAACCCCCCAAACCCCCCAAACCCTGGTGGGTATCAAGGACAGAGCCACGTCTACCTGATCAGCTGAGCATTGTCATGGGCCTTACGAGGCAGGAGCTTGAGCTTTCTCCAGTCCAGGAACTCGTGCAGGCTGGTGAAGGGGTCTTGGGAAATGGAGCATTTATCCATGTCATTCCACACCTCCACTCCCACCAGGGCCACTCGGATGTTTAGTGGCCTGTAGAACTAAGGAGGAAAACAAGAAATAAAGTGTCTAAAAAACCATTTCAGACCACATTGGAATAAAGTGTCTAAGAAACCATTTCACATTGGAGTAGAATATTTCAATGAAAGCATAATGAGCCTTTCTTGTAGAGGTTAAACCAATTTATTCTTCAGCGAAAAACACCTGATAGGACTCAGAGAAAATATTTCCAAGACTTCCAGAAAACAGTTCTGACCCAAGTCAATGCCCACAAGAGACCCAGGGATTTCCTGTCTCTCCCTGTCCCACCCAACCCTGCAGTTCCCTGCCCAAATCCTTCAGTTCTGAATGAACTCCTGGCCATGGCAAATGTCTCTCCCAGGGATTGCACAGATCCAGCTCCAGAGGGAGAGGAGCTGTGCTGTGCTGTGGTTCACAATATCAGCTGAAAATGAGCCAGGGTCATCCAGTCTTGCTCAGAGCAGATAAACCCAAGAGATTTTTTCTATTCCCCCACCAGAAAATGCCATTTTGCTGCAAGAGGGGAGCCAGAGCAACATTAGCAGAGCCACAGCAGCAATTCTAATGTGAGACTAATGTGAGGAAGCAGTCAAGGATTGATCAAGTCCAGATTTGCCTGGCAGGCTGAGGAAAACACACAGTAGATCTTTGTCTTGTTTCTGTGCATTGCAGTCATTTGCATAACGCTGGCATTTGCTGAGCATAAATTAAGCATGAAACAAAAAATACATTACAATATGCAAAATTAATTTTGAGCAGGTAACATATAAACACCTGTCCTCTGGCAATAAGTCAGCAAGACAATAATAGATGAGGTAGAGGTGTCTTCACCAGCTTGTTTTTAATCAGGAATGCTTCTCCTTGAGCTATTGCCCTTGAAGTATCACTTGATAAGTTCTCAGATAAATTAAGACTCTCTCAGTTATAATTTCACTACTAGAGTCCTTAATACTTTCTGGCCATACAGCCCAAGAAAAATAAACTCCAATTTGTTCAAAAACCACTCTAGAGGACTCTTATCCTTTATTGTTTACTGTCAAGGAATTATTTCAAGACCAAAAAAATCCAGTGTATGTCTCTCTCTTATTGCTCTAACTCAGCCATTGGCTTCTGCTTCCTTATTTTTAATTCTGCCATCTCCCTTGGGTTATACACCTTATTAATTGTGTTTTCACAGGCCTTTGTTGGCCTTACAACTGGACCTTCCCTTGTTGTAGCAAATGACCTTGTTCTTCAAATTTCTCTTCAAAATAATCCTCTTTTTTCCTGTAGGATGTTCCACAGGTGATTATCCTCACCCTCTTCCCTGGTGAATAAATCCTGAGGCTAATTTGTGCTTTTTCTAAAGAATAGATCCTTGCATCCCATGTACAGCAGAGCAGAGCTCAGGGCTTAGTGTATCCAAGGGCAAATGAAAGGTTGAAGTTGGCTTTTCCTGGTTGGAAGAAGCTTTGGTCTGAAATACTGGAGTACCAGGAGAGCTGCAGGGAAAGGTGAGTGGATGAGATGTGGCCAAGCTGGTGAAAGTTGCTGCTCTGAGCCTGGTGCTTTCCTTAATTTACCCCGAGAAGATGCAGAGATTTCACAGCAACATCCTTCAGAAGGCCTAGCAAGGCTGGGAGAAGGGAAACAATCCTCATTTTCTTACCTTATCAACGTAGTTTGCAATTTCTATCAGCCTCTGCTTGACTTTCTCCACATCTTTGCCTTGTCTCTGAAACTTGGAAGGTAAAGGATCAATGTAAAAGCAGCACAAATGTCACAGTTTCCCCCCAGGAGCCAGCACATCAGGGATGGTTGGGAATTGGGGTGCAGCCAAAATCCACCTGGATTCACAGGACCACAGCCTGCCCCAAAAGAAGCACAGGCTGTGGGGTAGGATTTCTCTAGAAACGATTTTAACATCTCCAAGTGTCACATAGGGGTTTTTTCAGGACTGATGTTTTGGGGAAAAGTTCTTCTCTGAGCGGGTCTTGCAAAGAGTGATTGCAATTCCCAGAGTAGCAGTGTTCAAGGAGACACAAAAAGGGAAAAAAACAAAGCAAAATAATTCAAGCCAAGATTCAGATCTTTGCCATTCAGCTCACTGGGACACTTTTACAGCCAGTGCTGGGTGCAGCTGCCTTTGCAAACCCTCAGGAAGGCAGTCGTGAGGCAAAGCACTGACAGCCCCAGCCAGGGCAGAGGGAGGGCAGGGAGGCCTTAACTCGCTCAGGGAAGGAACGTTTGCTTCTTCTTCCACACTGACAGACACCCCAGTCATTTCAGAGACAAACTCCTTCTGAAATGTTGGAATTGAGCATCAATATTGTCCTATCTTCATAATTCCCTCCCTTGCTCAGCCCTGATAAAACCTCAGGAATCCTTCAGATTATTGACTGAAGCACCTTGTTTGCAGCACCATGGTAACTGGGCCCAGCTGCCCTTTCCTGCCCATGCTTCCCATCACATTTTATTTTGCAGTTCCTTACCTCACGATTATCTGCCACAATAACAAGCTCCACGTATTTTGTTGTCTTCAGAGTCTCCCTCTTGTACTGTCAAAAAACCACAAAAGTCTTATTTGGTTTTCAGCCTCGATACAACAAAGTTGTAAGGAGAGAAATAAAAAAACCCAACAAATATTTCTTGCAAGGGAAAATACACAGTGTCTCAGATTTCCTACATTTTACTAGGATTTTACTACATTCAAATTTGTAGTGTACTCCTCCTCCTCATGGAAGTTTTCCTCACTTACAAAGCCTCTCAGGATTTGATCACAGAAAGCAGGAGAGTGGTGCAAAGTCTCTCTCAACCTTTCAGCTTTCTGCAGTTGAAATGTTTGAGTTATCTTCCCTCACAGGAGAATATCCCCTCTAGCAGAAAGACCTTTGCTATTTCCAAGGCACATTTAAATGAGGGATGAGGTAACTTCTAACAATCATTTCACACAATAGACAAACTGGTTACTAAGAAAAATGAGAGATAAAGGGATATTGGATGAAGCAGAGAAGAGGTCAAGCAGTCAACTGATAAATTATGTAGGAAGCAAAACCCAAAAATATAAAAAGCAGAACCAACTGTCAGTGTCTGGGGGAGCAAATTAATACTTGAAAAATGAAAGGCACACATTTATTTTTGTGTCTGCATATTCATATAGAATGCAGGTCTAAAAGGATCATAATGTTTAGCTGAAAAAACCAAAATCACTGAAGAAAATTAAATGATTTTGTAAGAGCACAAAACATATCACAGCTCCTTTGCCACACTAACTTTAAGTGACCTCTTAGTGCCTCTGTGATTCACAGCAGCTGAGCAGCTCTCCTATCATTCCTTCCTGGTGTCTGGAACTGGATATTTAGGGAAAAGAGGTCTCTGCAGAATATCTGATCTTCCTGCCAGAACTTTGAGGGCTTAAACAGATGTGTGACCTACAACTGACCATGATGTCTTGAGCTGCAGCAAAGCTCTTCAACCTAAAACACACTAAAGCTTTCCAAGGAAAACTGTTCCAAGGCAAACTGAGAGATCCCCTAAGCACAGCCAGTGCTGGACATCTCCTTCCAGCCAAATTTCACAAAGTTTCCCTCACATTATCAAACCCTTCCTCTCCTTTATCTGCAGATTCATGGTTTTGATGTTTTGCAAGAATTAGAGAAAAGAGAAGGATGCAATATTTAGTATCTGACTTTCAAACACATATTTAATAGTGTTGCAAACTCTAATAACTTGGAAACAGTTAAATTTCATTTGGCCAAGATGAAATATTGATGGAGATATGGATGGAGAGAGGAGTAAAAGCTGCTGTTCCTCAACTAAATATTGACACTGCAAACACTTGACAGGATTGCACTGATTAGGGGTCTGGCAAATGAGCTGAGGTAGATTCTTTTAAAACTTCTGGTGTTGGGTGCCACAAAAGGCAAAGGGCCATGTGGCTGCAGTTTGTGATGGAACTGATCTCTCAGACACTAAAACTCTCACACCCTGGAATTTATTCTGAGGTCCTAAAGAGATGCATCTCCAAGGTGCCTCTCATCCCCTTCCACGTGAAGAAGAAAAGATGATACAGGAAAATCTGAGTTCAAAGATACAAGGAGAGCTCTGTTACATCAGTCAGTTTAAAACATTTCCCTCTTACCAAGAGTGAAACTGTTTGGACTGGAGAGAAACTGGCTAGCAGGTATAGAAATCCCATCAGCCTCTGGTGACTGACTCGCATAACAAATCTGTTCTGAGATTTGCCTGAAGGCTATGTGCATTCCTAGGATACAATATTTATTTATAAAATATGCCTAATTATAGCTTCTTTCAGCTTGCTTTCTGCAGCCAGCTGCATCCATGCACAACCCCTTTGCTGAGTTAATCCTTCAGAACCAAAATGAAGGGTCAATGACACAGCCATGAGAGCTGGGGGACAATGGGCTTTGTTCCACAGACCATTGCCTCTCTCCTCTGCTTCTCCCACACCTGATCCTGTCCCAGACCTGCTGTCCCAGCAGCTGTGGTTTTTTCTCAGGCTCCCCTGCCTGGGAATTGGCATGGCTGTGATTGACAGTCTCTGTTTCTCCACGCTCTAAATTCACCTGCCTGGTCATGGTCACCAAAATGGCTTTTTCTTCCCTTTGTGGCTACAGAGAAACTCCTCACTGCAGGCTCTGTCCTACACACCAGACATCCTGCAGGGTCCTATCTCAGTGGAGCTCAGCTGGAAAATGCTCTTTGATTCAATTTGAGGGTCCAGTGAGTCACAAAATCACCCAGCACTCACAGAGACCCCGCTCCAGCGGGGCACAGCCTGGCTGCAGCATCCTCTGCATCTCCTGCCCTGCTCCACTGAAGCTCCTGCTCAGATCTGGGAAGCTGAGCCTGCTGCTTGTCCCATCCTCTGTCTGTACTTACATCTAACCCAAAGGCCCTTGGTGATGCTCTGATCTCACATTTCAGCTCTGCTCAATAAGAATTTCGTGCACGTGTTCGAGTGAAGAGTCGGGGGAAACAAACAAACAAAAAATCTTCCCCCACACCTGTCAAAAAGCAAAATATTTTCATCATGCCCCGAATCTCAGACCAGCTTTATTCTGTCACCCAGAGTGATTTGGAGCAGCTTTATGTCTCCCCACTTTGCAGGTCATCTTTATTCAACGTGCCCACTGACAGACTGCTTAGTGACAACACTGAAATATGAAAACTCACTCCACACATTGCACTTGACAGCTTTCAAAATTCCTACATTAGAAGCTTAACCAACTTACTCATTAAATATATTGTACCCATCCATATGATGTGACTGCTGACAGGTTTTATAATTATGCCCACTGAACCACAGCAAAAATATTTTTCAGATATTTAAAGTGGAATCTGGGATGCAGTTGAAGCCATCAGCAAAATGGGAGAACCATAAGGGTAATAATAAAATGGCTTTGATTGTATCAGCTTGTTACATGCACACATTTTATTTCTTTGTTACATTGACTACTTCAGTGGAATTCAGCCAAAGCCACAAATAATTTGGGGAAGCCTTACTAAAGCTATATTTTCCACCCACATATACTTTTAGCAATACATTTAATTCTTAAAATGATATATGCAAAGGCTAATGCTCTAGGTGTAATATTTGATATTCCTAAAAATTAATTCCATTGCACAAATGATATCTCAGGATGTCACTCATGTTGCTTTCCTCAACAATGGACCTGGTGCAAAGCCTGAGTCCTGCATCCAAGTACAAATCCCCGTATGTGGCATTTAATAAATGCTGATGGCAGATTTGTATCATTATATAATTCCTGAACACCTAACCCAGCCTTTTCTACAGTCCTCATCCAGTATGCAGATGAATTTGAAAAGCATTCCCTCTTCCTGGTTTCTAGCACATTCAATTTTCTAGTTTCCATTAGCTAGATGCATCTCACATGAAGTGCAGTTCTGCCAACATCACAGCAACTACAACAATACATCTGTAAAATGTAAAATAATATGCTGAGAATTCCTTTTGTCTGCATAAGAGACTTTTCTACTAAAATATAAAGGTTCCAAGCCTGGTATTAACAAAGTATCCCAGCTATGGTGTTCTCTTTCATCTTGGGAGGGCAAGAACTTTTCCAGACATCGCTCAGTGTTCTCAGGGAGCCTTAAATTCTGGTTATAACCATACAAGAACCAAAATACCTCTGACCGTAACATGAACCCATAAACTTTTCTGTGTTGAAAAGGAAGTGAAAAGCAAGTTATACATGGAGAGCTGAGGAAAAGTAATGAAGCTTTAACAAATAATTTCAAGGCTGCACTTCAGCGGGTGACACCAAGGGAAGTTGATGACGTGGGTTAAAGTTTTGCTCAGTAGAGACTCAACGTGGAATTGCTGCCAACCAGACACATAAAAGCACATCAGCCACCTACCCTGGCAGCTGGAGGATGCTGAGATGTGTCCCTGGCAGCAGCCCTCGTGGCAGGGATGCCCAGCTGGTGGCCGCAAGATCCCGGGGCTATTTTCAGATTCTCCGCTCGGTAGATCTTGTGTTCACTGGCGGCACCTTCCAATGGCTCCAGAACGTAGCTGTTGTTCCCAAACACAATAATTCCCCTGGGACAGAGGAGAGCAGAGTGAGACACTGGTTTTGGGGGGCTTGTCTACCCCAGAGTTACACCAAGTTTGATAATGATGGAGTAGGAGAAAGCAAAACACTGATTCACAACGTCCCAGGCGAGCGGAGCAGGAAACATCAAAGCCGTGCATTTGTCACTGCAGCACACACCACACTTTGAAAGAACCAGTGGCTCACAGAAATTTGTCTCCCCCAGAGTGCTGCACTGCAGAGCAAACTGATATTTGTGTTTTACTTGTTTTCCACTCTCCCAGTGATGCATTGCTGACGGAGCCGCGGCGAACGGGAACGAGCAAACGCCGGGAGAAGCGCTCTGGGAAGTGAGGGGATGGAGGGAAAGCATTCATCACATCTGCAGTGAGAATTCCAGCTGCTCACCCAGACCCTGACATGAGCCCCGGCCCTGGCACATCACAGAGGCCTCACAGTGCCAGGATGGATCGTTAAATATCTCACAGTGGGGCAGCAGAGTGATACAGGAACCCTTGATCCACTCATTTTACCTCCCAAAATAATCATTTTGACAGCAACACCACCTGCTCCCTGAGGAACTCACAGATTTTGAAGTGAAAGCTCTCTTGCTGGATTCTTTAAGCTCCAGCCTAAAAGAGGAGCCTTGTGCTGGGTCCTGCCCAGTTGTCCTGAGATGCTACAGCAAAAAAAAGATGAATATTCAACAAAAGGTTGAATATGTGACAGGCTGGGAGAGCTGGAGGTGCTCACCTGGAGAAGAGAAGGCTGCAGGGGGACCTTAGAGCCCCTTCCAGGGCCCAGTAGGGCACCTGGAGAGTTCAAGAGGGACCTGGGACAAGGGCATGGAGTGATTTTACTTCTTTAGTGTGTCTTTTTGGGGGTTTAGATGTGTCTGCTCTTTTTATTTCTGTCTGTGCTGTGGCAGAGGTGAGATATGACAACCACTGTGAAACCAGCGTTGCTGTACAATTTTCCAGAAAGTTAAAAAAAGGAGGATTAAATAAGAGAAGAAGGACCCCAAAGCAGGTTAATGATACTATGAAGACTTATTTTAAAATGAAATTATAATTATTAGGAAAAAGCTGTCTTAGTTATTCCATTATTAGGAAGATATGATGAAGAAACTCAAAGTCTTTGGTCTGCTAACAAATTAACTGAAGTATTAGTTCCAAGCTGGCTGCACAATTTTGCTACAGAGCACCACTAGCACCAGTTCAGCCAAGCCAACAGACATTTTACTGGTGACTGGAACAGCTAAAAGCCCAGGAGAAGAAGAAAAAAAAAAAGCAGCCTGGAAAGGCATGATATCAATATCTGTACAACAGCAGCCACAGGAGCCTGTTTGACTGACCTGAAGCCAGTTTTTTATCAGGGCCTGATAATTCCCCAGTCCCCTTGGCAGGGCAGGTGGGACACAGCACCCATCACACAGCTGGAACAGCTGGGCTGATTCATCCCTGCAGCCCTCCTGACACAGGAGGCACCTCTGGGCAGGTCACCCCTGATCTGAGTCACCTCACACCCCACAGCTCTAAATTATTGTCAGAGCTGCCTTATTCCTTGGAGGATTTAGGAAATTAGGACAATATATTTGCTTTACTCCGAGAGGCAGCAGCCCTGTAATCAGCACAATCAAATAAAGAGTGTTGTCTTTGCCTTGTGCAATTAATCATTTAATTTTGGAGGCAGGAGTCCATTAGTCACTGTTTGAAACAGGCCAGCCTGAGCAGCTCCCTGTCTTGACAACTCAGAAACAACAAAAAAGCACAAAGAGGTTTATTTTTAACTCTAAATTTGCCCTTCTTAGAACATTCCCTTTCTAAATTATAAGTTTAAACAATTTTCTTTAATCACTTACACTAGAATGGAGAGATTTGTATCCTTTTACTGAGTTCTATCTCTTTTTTTTGTATTTTAAAATGAGCACTTTTTTTCAGGAATTCATATCCAAAATGTGCCACATCAGTGCCACATTTCCAGTGTATCCCTCACATACCCAACTTCTGCCTAAAAGAACTAAATAACCACTTCTTTTAAAAGATCTATATAACCACTTCTCTAAAAGAACTAAAGAACTAAATAACTAAATAACCACTTCTGTCTAAAAGAACTAAATAACCATTTCTTTAAAAAGATCTCAATAACCACTTCTCTGCCCCTCATTTCCTTCAGCTGCTGAGGGTGTGGACAAATGATCAGACCCCAGAATGATTAATTTGGGTTTTTCCTGAGTCTGATTCCCATCCCAAGGGACAACATGGGCCTTTAAAGAACTTTAAAGACAGTTTCACTTTGCCTGTGGAGCAATCCGAGGAAAAAGAAAATCTGCAGATTCGGCATAAAGGAAAACATATTTTCATTTAAGGCCCACTTATCCTTTGAGTGCTGCCTACAGGATATCAGCACTTGGCTTGTGACCATTTGTAATAAGATAATGAATATCAAATATGAATTTTCTTGGCCAGCTCTCTGGTTTTGACTAATTTTCTTTTCCTACAATTGCATTTTTCCCCCATCGTGCAGTGCCAAGCACAGCACCTTAAAAATGTAACAAGTCAAGAGTTATGGTTCCTTTCTTTTTTCTTTTGGTGTGAACAATACCCACCAGTCATTCAGGACTGAGAATCTGAGGCAAACAAAGTAAATCCATAGCTACTGTTTCCTTCCAGTCTCCTCAGGTGTTTCCAAGAGGTCTCTATTTCTCCTCCACTATTTCTGTCTCCCTCTTCAGCACAGTTCTGAGTCAGCCCACACTCCCAGAAATTTCCAATTTTTCAGGAGCCATTAGAGTTAAATAACATCATGTTTTCCAAAGTGGCAAATGATGTATTAATGTGCCAAATGGTAATTAAACTACCAATCTAAAATGATATAAAGAATCCCAAGGAGATTTCAGCAAGTCCTTCAGACCACCTTTTACTGTAATGTGTGGGATTTCTGTCAGACAGAATTCCCAGGATTATAAATATTTGAGGGGGAAAAAAAGCAATGTGAAGTATTCAGATTTTAGTGTCAGGTATCTAACTCACAGCATCTGCATTTCCCTCGGCCCCAAGCCTACAGATGCTGGGGAGTCAGAGAGATTTGAAATGAGGGAGGCAGGAAAGCCAAGAGACAACCCCAGCCCTACCTGGAATTATCCCTCTGTCTCCTCCATCACTGGTAGCAGAGAGGGAGGGAAAATATCCATCCCAAGAGCACGTCCAGACATCAGCTCCCAGGCTCCAGGCCAGCTGGAAGCAGCTCCAGTGTGGTCCTGAGCTCCTTTTGGCTCCATCTCTGCACGGGTTTGGTCCCTCTCCCGCCTGGGGGTCAGCACCAAACCAGCCCCGTGGCCACATCCCCGCTGACCCACCCTGGACACGGAAAACCCGCGGTGTTCTCCTCCTGTCCTCCCTCCCGAGCTGTGTGGGCACGTGGGGAGTGTCTGTGAGACAGGAGAACTCTCCCCATCTCAAAATTAAAGCATAACTCACATAATTAACGTTTCATTAATCGCTTTTTCCCAGGCCGCGAATCTCTGGATGGCGATTGAATGGAATAATTCCACTTTTTAAACTGTCAATAAAATCAAAGATGATTTTTTCCCCCCCTCTTAAAAAGGAAAAACCAAAACAAAACCTAAAGCGAGGCCAGTCGTATTTCATAAATCAACAGGCTTTAGGAAATCTCAAAATATAAATGGGATTTTTCTTTTCCAACTTGTCAGCAGAAGCAAAGGTCCTGCCAACATAAACCATCAACACATACTTGTCTGAGAAATTGTGATGCTGAAGCAAAACTTGGCTGGGACAGCACTATATGAAACTATTATATATTATTCTGCTGCACTATACAGAGGAAATTAGGTAAATTGATAAACCTGAGATCTGCAAGTGCAATTAAACATTTGGTTTTAATGAAGCTCAAAGTTATAAACTAACATTTCTAAACAATAATAATAAAAAGCTCTATTGCCACTGGCAGAGGAATGTAGATGTCTTGAGTTTGGAAGAAATTAATTAGAGGGCAATTATGCTCACACACTGAATATTCACCTGAAGTCTGTCCCTGCCCACAGACACTGCAGTGCTCCTGTGCCACCTAAAAGTCTCCAGGTCCTTCATTCCACAATTAATGCTGCAGCTTCAGAAAGAAAAGGGCTGATCCCACAGCAGTTCCATGGATTTCAAGGAGTCTTAGGTGAAAAGGTACCAGAATTGGAGCCTTGTGACCCTGGAGTGCAGGGATGTTCACCAGGCACCATCCCAGGGGCTGATCTGTGCACTGAGAGGGCGTTTTTATTTCTTTTTCTTATGCATTCTACATTCCCAGGGCTCTGTGTAGCAAATTCCCAGGCAAGTAAGCAGGCAAACAAACAAAAGAAGAAGAAAAATGAAGTGGTGACTGAGGACTTCACTTTTAGCCTGTTTTAATAAGTTGCAGATGGGTACTGTGGGGATAAATGAGCAGGATAATCTATTGACTGTTTTTCTAATAGAGCTGATATTTAGATATTTTTCAAATGGGTTGGTCATTCTTTAACTTGAAAGGACTTGGAAATACAGAGAATGGGAGTCTGGAGGCAGATGTGCTCCTGTCTCCAGCACTGCCCCTGGTCACCCCTCTCTGCAACAATTCTTCACCTCCAAAATTTTAGTATCCACAGAAAAAAAAATTATCTATTGATGAAGAGCACAAGAGAAGAGCCAAAGAATCCCATTAGCCTGCTACATTGCACAGCAGGATTCCATTAAAATAACAAATCTGACAAAAATCAACCAAGGGCAGCATCTCAAAGGGCTCTGAAAGCAGTAGCACCACTGGTTTTACATCTCAGAGTGGTGGAGGTGTTCTCACACACACACATCATTACTCACAGAGCTCCTATTCCAGCCAATGCCTTTCAGGAACCTGAAAATACATTTTCTGAGATGGAATTATGGCCACAGACTCCTGCAGCACACACTCCATCCTTTCTCAGGGCAAGGCAGGTCTGTCCAGAGTGGATGCAGACCAGGCTGCAACTCTGATTCCTGGAATTTGATCAAGGAGTTACTTGAATGGGAAGAGAAAATGAAATTTCATGTGAAGGAGAGGAGAGAG
>VZRX01019013.1:22509-46785 GCA_013398075.1 Notiomystis cincta | reverse complement strand
GGGAGGCTGTTCCTGCCTGGGGAAGCTGAGTGCTCCTGGCAGTGCTGTGAATTCCCAGCCAGCTTCTCCTCCCTGCTCACGAGCTGGGGGAGCCTGGAAGGAGCTGCTTTGGTTGTCAGAGGCACCAAGAGCAGCCACACTGAGGGGTGTCTGGGCTGTAAATTCACATTTAAATTTCTGCCATGTTCCAAGCCACCTTCTCAGTGCAGAGGAGCTGCCGGGGCTCCCAGGTTAACTCTGAAACACAGTCCTTGTTCCCTCCCGTCCCAGCAGCACCACAGCTCATCCCAGCACTGCAGGAACAGATTGATGGCACAGCAGTGCCAGTCACAGGAGTGTTTCCTGCAGGTTTTCACCCCTGTGGCCTCTCAGGGCAGCTCCAGCAAAGCGTGGCACTCAGAGCTCCCAGCTCCTTGCTCAGCAGCTGGTCAAGAAATCAGCTAGGACATCAGCCTAGAGAGAAAATTCCCACCTCTCATCCCTGTTGGATGGCTCCTTTAGAGGGATGAGGCTCCAACCCTGATCCCTGCTCAGTGCTGGGTGCCCAAAGAGGGCACAGTCTGACAGCTGTGACCTCTGCAGGAGTCACTAATGGCACTGAGGAATTAACATTGATTCTTTGATGCCATAGCGTGGAAAGGGAAGCAGGAGGGGGAATTTGGGATGATGAAGCAGATGCCCAACTCTAATTCAGCAGCAATCAATCGGTGCTCGCAGTCCTGCAGTCCATTAGTGCAGCCACAAACCTACACAACCTGCTTGGAAGGTCATTTTGGAATTGTTTCCCTTGGATTTCTGGTCCCTGCCAAAATTCTGACCCTGCTGGGCTGCTCGAAGGAGCACACAGGGCTTCCCCAGGTGCTCTCATCCTCCTTTCCTCACCAGCTCCCTCTCCAGGGATCAGGAAGGTTCTGGGAACCTTTGCCACGTCAGGATAACCTGGCCCATCTTCCACTCGAGAGGCATTTGGGAGGGAACCATTCCTTTCTCTGTGCCAGCAGAAAGGCCCCACCTGCCAATCCAGTAAACCCAGAGCTATTCCAGCACTGCCCGAGGAAATGGGATTTGGCTCTTGGAGGGAAAGGCACAGGATAAATGCACCAGTTTGTCCAGCTTCCCACCCCAGCTGGGTTCTGACTCTGGCTTCCCTGTGGCTGAGCTATTTTGGCTCACCTCAGCTCAGCCTGCTCTGGAGGTGAGATGGGAAGAGCTGCCCACTTTTGGCCAGGAATCACAGGGCTCAAGGAGCCCAGAGGCTGAGCACAGCCCTGGCACAGGCACCGATGCCTGAGGTTCTGGCAGAGCCCAGCTCTCACCAATTCCACGGCCTGGAGAAGGCAATTTCTCCTAATTTTAGAATCACTCAAGGTCCAAGCCCATCCAGATCTTCTGAATGAGCGATGGAGGAGCCAAACCGAAGCTGGAGACAGAATGAAGCTGACACAGTTTCACAGCTCATAACTCAGTGAATACGAGGTTGTCACAGGAAGAAAGGCACCTCTGAGTGCTGTCCCCCTGGCAGCATCCCCCATCCTGCCCTTCCCAGGAGCATCCTCAACCCTTGGAAAAGCTCTTCCTGCTTGGCCAGGCACCGTCCTGCCACCAAACACTCCCTGTGGTGCACAGAGGGTCTCAGCAGCAGGGAACTCTGATCTCCAGGAGGCTGAGGGCTCACACCCCTCGTGTGAGCTGCAGAAGTGCCTGAGGGACACCCCAGCTCCCCTGCAGGCTCTCACTTGCAAGGTGAGGTGCCAGACGAGCCCTCGGGGAGCTCTGAGAAGCCGGAGGGGTTTGCAGCGGCTGCTCCAAGAATATTGTAATCACACAGCAATTATGGCACATCTCAAATCAGGCAGGCAAATCACAGCGTTATTATTACACTGTCACCAGCCCTGCCTGGCAGAGATCAGGCCCTGCCCTGCCCAAGGAGGGAGCAGGGCTAAGGGAACATCCACAGCCCCACCAACACTCCCTTCAGGCCTGCTCAACCCACACTCTGCCAGCCTGGCAGCTTCCTCCTCCCAAGGACCACATCTGCACTTTCCTCAGCTGCATCTCAAGGTACCACACTTAATTAGTCAGGTTGATTTTACCCTTTTTTTTTTTTTTAATTAAACAACTATCTTCAAGCACAAGAGCAGCCCTTGTGATTTGATTGGAACTGTCAGTCTTTCAAATGTCATTCCTACAGATGACTAATCTTTAAAAACATGAGTTACTAAACTCATTGACTCAGTTGATAATGAGCCAGAGCAGAAATGAGACAGAGAGGGAGGAACCAGAGCTGCGTGGGCTCCGAAGGTGCTGCATGGGGCCACTCTGCAGCCTGGGAGACTGGGGCTTCCTGGGAAATGCTGACTACAGGCTGTGGGAATGGGGATGTGGCACATCCATGAGGACACCTGGGCACTCCTGGCTCTCCCAGGCGCTGTGATGTTGACAAAAAAGAGGATTTTCTGTCCCAGTCCCTCTGAGTGTGCTGGTTCTCAGCACAGAGCAAAGGCAGCGCTGCCCTCTGCCTCCAGGGCGGGCTGCCTTTGGAATGGGTTTCCCTGGACTGATCCTCAGTTGTCTCTGGACTCCCTGCTCCTCAGTTTTCCCTGGACTGCTCCCCAGTTTTCCCTGGACTCCCTGATCCCATTTTCCCTGGACTCCCTGCTCCCCAGTTTTCCCAGGACTCCCCGCTCCCCAGTTTTTCCTGGACTGATTCCCAGTTTTCCCTGGACTCTCTGATCCCATTTTCTCTGGACTCTCTGATCCCCAGTTTTCCCTGGGCTTCCTGCTCCCCAGTTTTCCCCCACCCACCCAGTGCAGCACAGCTCTGGGGAGCATCCCAAGCTGTACAAGCCCCACAGCAGGAGCAGCAGAGGGGAGCAGGTGCTGATCCCATCCCAAATGTGGATTCCTCCCTGCTCCACTTGCTCTGTCCCCAGCCTGGGGTGGCAGCACTGCAGAGCTCCCACTCTGTACCAGGGTCACTCAGGCTCTCAGCTGAGTTTTTAACTCCAGCAGCCTGAGCCTGCTGCCTCCAGAGCCTTCTGGAAGGACACAAAAAGGCTGCCAGGCAGGGCAGAAATGGTGCTGGCAGCGTTATCAAAGGACAAACAGGAGGCAGGAAGGAGGTGCACGTGTGGGGTCACAACCAGCGGCTTCACAGCTGCCAAACTTCCCAGAGCCAAGGGACAGAGGCAGGCAGGGAGCTCAGGTCCCCCTGCTCCCCTTCCACACCTGTCCTGCCAGTGCAGAACCCCAAAAGCCTCAGCAGAGTTCTGGTGTGCAGCGTTTCCCTGAGCCCAGCTCCTGGCAGTAATTCTGCCTCCTCCCAGCGCCCTGGCCATTGCTCCTCCTCAAAGGGCAGAAATTGGCAGCTCCCCCTCCTCCCCTCCTTTGGGCTTTATTTATAGAAAGGCACCTAAAAAACTGCCATTTTCCCCTCTTCCTGAGGCCAGCCTGCCAGGCTGGAGGCAGAGACAGTATCCACACCTGCAGGATCCACCAGAGCCCCCTTGCTGCCAGGGGATTCATCTCCGAGTGCCTTTATTCAGCTATGCCTGCCAGGCCCCTTCTCAAGACTCCTCTCTGAACTCTGGCTGCTTGCACTTGGGAGAGTTTCAGAGCTAAAGGAACCAATAACTTAGAGTAACTCACTCCAAGGGAGATGAGGCTTCAAACTGGGCCACCCAAGAGCGAGCTGAGCTCTCCCCCTGCTGCTTCCCAGGCTCAGAGCTGTCCTTTACCACACAGATTCCAACCCATCTTTTCAACACTCCCCATTTTAGCACTTGCAATTTTTTTCCCCCCAGCTAAAGATCACGTCAGGAAGGATGCTCCTTGACCTGACAAACAGAAGCAAACACTTCCAAAGCCTCACAGAAGGTCATCCCAGGAGCTCTGGGGAGATGAATATGTCCGAGTCACGCCTGGTGAATGTGCCACTATTATAGGAAAGACACTGGGAGAATTATTCATCAGCAGTGACTTCTGTGGCTCTAATCTCCATAACCAGCTGCCATTCATCCAAGTGGATCACAGCCCATCTCAATAAACCCTTGGATGTCCCTACAAGCCCACATCACACAGCCAGAGCAGCCTCTCCTGGAGCTCTGCATCCCTGCAGCTTCCACGGGAGCCAGGGATGGCAGGAGAGAATATTCCTGCATCTCCAGGGCTGGAGGGAGCAGGCAGACTGAGAGTGCCATAAACTGGCTGGCAGCCTTTCAAGGGTGGCAGGCTTGTGCCAGATTATCCTTCTCTCTCTCCCAAATTAGAAGCAGAACGTGCCACTAGAAAGTCAGGTGAAAGCTGTCTCTCAAGGAAGAGAGAGGCTGCCTCCCAAAGCATCCTGCTGATCTGAGCACAGCCAGTGCCTCCCAAAAATCCCCACAGCTCTCAGGTCCAGCCTCTGTGCTGTCCCAAACATGTCCTGGGATTGCTGACCTGCAGCATAAACTGTGCTGGGATTTAATCACAGCGCCTGTGGTTTAAACAGCCTTCTCCTGCCATGGACACAGCCCCTCTTGGAGGCAGAGAAATGGTGTAATTACAAACATTCACCTACTCCAGCCCCAGAGCCTGAGCTGGGCAGTGCTGGATTACACTAATATATAATATATTTTATATAAATATATACCTATATACTCCTACTGACCATAGGAGACACAAAAAGACCAGCCAGGCCCCCTCTCTGCCTCATTCCCACATGTTTGCATCCAAACATCATCCCTGCCAGTTTTCCAGCCCCCAGCCAGCTCCCAGTTCAGCCCAGGACTGCCTCACTGCCTGTGTCTGTCTCCCTCCTCAGACACCCAGCCCCCTCACAGCTCTGCCTCTCTGCAGCCATCACGTGCATCTATTATTCAGGAGAAATATCAAGTTATTCATGAGCCAAAACAGGCTCCAGGTACTGCACCCAGCCTGACAGAATCCCTCCTGCGAGCTGCCCAGTTCCCAGCCTGGACTCAGGGAGAGCAGAGCGGATCTGCTCTGGTTTGGATCCCTCCAGGCACTTCCAGCTTTGCTCTGCGAGGGACAGGAGTAACAGCCCTGCCGGCCTCTCCCTCATCATCTGCCAAATTAATGGCCACGGCTCGGGGCCCTCAGCTCCTGCAGGCTCCTGCAGGCTCCTGCAGGCTCCAGCCTTCCCCTCGGGCTGCAGTGACAGCTGCCCACAGGGACAGGGGCTGCCAGGGCCAGCAGGGCGATGTGGCACCCACGGTGACCTCAGTCACACCCAGGGAGACATCCAGCCACCAGCTCCTTCCATCCAGCCTGAGCCCAGAGGTGCTGGTGAGGATCTGACCCAGTTAATCCCTGCTCTGGGGTGGGCTGTGGCTCCTGTGGAACACCAGGGGTGATTCCTCTGAGCATCACCACTCATCCACACACAGAAAATCCTTCCAGGAGTGCTGCTCCCCTGCTGCTGACAGCCTGGGCAGGAGAGCAGGGGCAGGAGGGAAGATGCACACTCCCCTTGCACTGTGAGCACCCCCAGCCCTTCTGAAGGTGAGCAGGCCATGGAAAAGGCCCCACATCCTGCACTGGAGCACCCAGAAATGCTGCAGCACTCTGATGGCTTCTACTGATGGGCAAGGAAGGGCTGAAGGCCTCAGGGAAATTCTAATTCCTTCCACAGGACTGTAGGGAGGCTTTTTTTTTTTTATGGATAGATGAGGCTGACACGAGCTGAAGCTGGAAAAGCTCATTTGGATGCACTGGTCCCAGCACAGTTCCAGGTTTACTTTCTGTGTCCCAGTCCCTGGGATTCAGATGGAATATCCATAAGAGATCACTCAGCCCATGGGGCCAGAGCAGTGTCACCCCCCAGCCTTTGCTTTTGCTCATTCCCTGAAAAGCAGGAGTCCCCCAAGGACTTTTCCCAGTCAGAACAGTCCTGGCCCCCACAGAGCCACCTCTGTGAAGGGAAATGTACTGGGACACGTTTCTTCTTCAGCTGCAGGAGCTGCTGAACAGATGGAAAACACAAATGATGAAATCCAAGGAGCTCAGCCAGAACTCCAAGGTGGAATTTTACAGCCAGGTCCAAGGGGAGGTGACCCAGGCACCCACCCCACTGCCACCCACACACCCCCAGGCAGCCTCACAGCAACACAAAGAGCATCTCAGCCCTTGCTTGGTGCCACCAGGACAAGAGTCTGGGCTATGCAGACTCCACCTTCTCCAAAGTGAGATCCCTGTCCCACTCACGGCCACAGGAGTGCTGCTTTTGATTCACCCCGAGCCCCAGTGGGCCCCAAATCACGCTGGCATTATGTTTTGATAATGCTGAAGTATTATAAATGCTCTGTGTGCCAGACAAATCCTGGAGCAGGCTTCCAAATCCCCTCAAAATCCCCTCTTGCGTCTCTACATTCATCCATTCATGAAATCCAGAGCAGAGCCTCAGCCTCCATCCTTCTGCTCCGGGGCTCTTTCCAGCTGAATGGAAGGTGAGGCAGACTCGAGGTATTTCTCCTGGATTAGCCTTTTTTTTGGCATTTCGGGTGCCAAATCTGCAGAGGAGCCTGCAGGCTGCTCAGGACTGATGTCCAGCAAGGCAACTGAGACAAATCCCATGGCCCTTTCTCCTGTCAGGGAGAGAAGTGTGTCTCATTCTCCTGCCTCCTGCAGGGCCAGAGGAGCAGGGGGGTCCCCACAGCAGAGCTGGCTCTCTTTATTCTTTTTGCAAACAACAGGGAGAGTTTATTTGGTCTATTTTAGAGGAATTGCCTTAGATCAGATGAGCTGCAGCCTGGAAATTCTTATTTTTCTTTTACAGCTGAACCCACCAGAGCTGACATCCCAGTCTTCAGAACACTAAAGCAAAGGGTTCCCCTCCTCTGGGGGGTGAGCAGACTTCTCCCTCTGAGCCACAGCTTTCGATTCCCTCTCCACTGCTCTTAAAGCAGAGCACCAAAATCCCTGTACAGAAGCTTAGCTCTTGTCCTGGCTTTAGGAAAACAGCTCAGATCCAGGCAGGAGAGGGATCTCGAGCCTTTCCTATTTACTCTGCTGCCACAGCCAGGCACATCGTGTTGTGTTCCCCAAGGCTCACGGGGAGAGCGGAGCTGGAGGGATTTCTGAGGCACCACCGCAGCTGGGAAATTGCCTCAAGGCTCTGTGGCACCCGGGCAGGGCAGGAACAGAGTGAGAGCCACTGCACAGAGCTGTGCAGGGGGAAGGAACACTTCCAGGGTGGGAGAAAATGGGTGGGGAGGTGTGCTCCAAGGTGTTTTAGTGGCCAGGAATCGTCTCCTGTGAACAACGTCCTTTGGGAAGTGACACTCAGTGCACCCACAGAGGGAGCAGAGTGAGAGTGGCAGGAGGGCTTGAATTTTTGGGGCAGAGCACTGAGAGAGCAGGACCTGCTCCCCAGCACGGTGAATTCTTTGCCACTCTTCCACCCCCTGTGGATTCCTGTTCGGGCTGGATTTATTCCCCAGTTCCTAACACACGGAGTTACTGACAGCCCTCGGGGGTGCTGCTCCTGTCTCCACCGCGATGTGGGGATGAATTTCGGGCCACACCCTGTGATCTCTGCTCGGCAAAGCCCTCCTCAGCTGCCAGAGGTGAATCCAGCCCTGATGCCAAGTTGCCAATCCAAACACAAATATCCAGGGAATGCAGTGGGAAAAGGGAGAGTCTGTCCGACCCTTCAGTCCTTGGGCAAGGTTCACTTCTCCTGCCCCCACAGCAGCAGAACACTGGCAGGTGACTGCTTCAGGATCTCCAGGAGCAGAGCATGGAAAGACAACACATTACAGAGAAAAAGGACCCACAAAGCAGCCACTGCAGAGGCACCTTCTGAGGACTTTGATTCCAGGAGAAGCTTTGCCTTGGGGAGGGTTGAAGCCTCAGCAAATGCTCCTCCAGCTAAACACAACTTAGAGCTGCAGCCTGCTTAACTTCTGAAGGCATGAAATGAAGGCCTGCAGGAAAAGTGGAGGGTGAGAAAGCCACAGAGGGCATGGCCACAGAGGAAGATGCTGACCAAGGCTTGCTGCATCCCCAGAAGTCAGAGATCTTGCTGAAAAGCAGTCTTGGAATCTGGGAAGCCTCTGGCACTGCTCATCCCCTGCCAGAGAAAATGCACAGAAATGCAAGAAAGGACCACATCCTCCTCTGGATTCAGATCTGCCCACTGGGTTTTGTTGGAGGAACTAAAAATTGCTTTTGCACAACTCTTTTTTGGAGCCCGTAGAAATAGAACAAGGGCAAGAGAGACCAAAATCATCTCAAAAGGCAAGTCTGCACAAACCACTGAAAAATGAAATGCAACATTTGCCTTGGTGTCCCTTAAAACACAGTTCTTGTCATTTCCCAAGGCTTCTGCTGTGGCAACAGGAGGGGGTTGGAAGAGATTGGAAGTGCAGATGCCCTGTTTTGGGTTCAGAAAGCATCATTTTGGCAGGGAACAGCCAGCTGTGGCCAAGGGATGCCCACACTTTGGTCCTGGAAGGTTTCTCAGTGAGCTCAGGCCAGATCTCCCAGGGCTGCCAGGAGGATGCAGCAGCACTGAGGATGCTGAAACCCAACCAGCCCTGCTCTCTGGAGGCACTCACAGCCCTCCTTGCCTCAGCAGGTGCAGAGAAACCCCAGAAAGGTGCACAACAACCCTTCAGCTCTTCAGGGAAGAGCAAATCCAGCAGCTCTGAGCGTGGCTGGGCTCTGGAGGCACTGCCCTGAGGAGCACAAAGGCACAGCCTCGCTGGCCATGGTGGCACTGTGCCAGCTGTGACACGGACAGGGGGACAGCCCTGCCAGGGTTGGGGCACTTTGTGTTCGCTCTCTGCTCAGAGCCACCTCACTGGGGCAGGAAACTTTGGGAAGCCAGGTGGGAAAACTCTCCTGCTCTGCTCCTTGTGGGGACACGCACTGAGGGAGACCTTGATGGAGACCTTGATGGGGACCCTCTGACTCCATCATTAAAACATGAGGCTTGTGTCCTGCTCTGCACCCTGCTGGGGCCAGCCAGCTCCCACTGAGGCTGGCCATGCATTGCTGGGCATCCCACTGGGAAATCCACAGCGTTTCCCCAGGAATCCCTATGGAGGGGTGCAGGGAGGGGTTTGTAATCCAGCTGCACGGAATGGGAATGTACCCAGAGCCAACATCACTGGCTGCGTGTTTCTTCCTCTGCCGTCCCCACACCCATAAATATTCAAACAGGAAAATAAAATTATTGATCAGCTGCCTTGCCATTATAGCAACACCCACTGTCCTGCTGGCTTTGGCCATTTCCAAAGCCCCTACCACAGAATGAGCCCTCCTGGGAGAAATATTCTTCCTAATTATTGAATTCCTTCACCAGAACATCTGCATTCCTCGAGGCTGGCACAGAAACCAGAGTTGGGTGTTTCACACAGAAAGAAGATATTTTACCCATCTTTTCCCCGGTGCCTCCATTTTCCTTTCCACACCTTTTCAGTCCCATCTCTGCCAGGTGAGCCAAGCAATCCCAGCCCTGTAACCTTCCAGCCAAATCTTGGCCAACCCATTCACTGAGGCAGATGTTCAGGAGCACCAACAACCCACACAAAGTGTGTGCAGAGCAGAGCAAGGGACTCCAGAGTCTCTGCCAGTCCCTCACACTGGGCCACAAACTCCCTAAATGTTCATCCAGGCTCTTTCAGCCACTGATGGCACTCTGGGGCTCTGGATGTGTTCACACCAGTGGGGACTTCTGGGACACGTCATTATTTAAATAATCAAAGCAAATGCTTCCTCACCCCGTGCCAAGAGCCATCAAGAAGCCCCTGAAGGCAAGGGGAGGAGGGGGATGTGGCAGACAGCACCAGCAAATGGATGTTGCAGCAGCAGGATCCTGCCCAGGGTAGTGAGGGATGGCCAGGCAAGACCTCTGCTCGCTGGGAAAGGCTGGATAGGGGCTCCACAGCTGCAAACATCAGGCTCTCCTCGGTGCCTGCCCAAACATCTGGGCTAAGACACCTCCTGACAGACTGAAGTTGTGCTTTCTGCTCTGACTGAGAGAAATCCGGAGTTTCACAGTCAGAGCCCCAGGAACTGAGTCAGAGAGGCCCAGCAGGGAGAGGAGAGCATCATTTGTGGGCAGCTTCATTGATCACCACCGACTTTCTCCCTCACAATCACTATTTTTCATCCCCTCCCACTCCCACTCCCCAGCACAACACAGGCATCCCTCCTCGGATGGCAAAGCCTTGCTCAGCCATCTCCTGTTCCCCCAAAAGGCAGCACTTGGGAAGCTTTTCCCTTTAAGCAGCCTCAAAGTTGGCTCTCAGCTCTGCTGGCACGAATGAAAGGGATTTCAGTTCCCCTCCTCCTGAATCCCATCCCTTTCTCTTGCGAAGAAAAGGCAGAGGATGACCAAGGGAAGAGAAAAGCAACTCCAGGTCGCCTCTCACCTCCCTCCCCTGATTCTGCACGGATGCACGGGAGGGTGCGGGGCCGCCGTGGTCCCCGAGAGCCCGAGGGGAGCCCCGGGGCAGGTGCAGGGCTGGGAGGGCGATGCTGGGAGCTCCTGGAGGCGAGACACGGCCGTATCTCCCCTAGCCCAGGCAGCGCTCCCCGGGGAAAGCAGCTCGGTGTCCTCAGGCAAAGGGGGGGCGAAGTGATGTCCAGCACTGCAGCCCCCGGGACCCGCTCTGCATCCTTTAAACACGCTGGGAGGGGGAGGAAAAATCGCTCCGAGTGTCTCCTGCTGCCTCCCATCCCCTGCCCGCTGCATCCACACACCCTGTGCATAAAGGATCTGTGTCCTGCTCAGCTCAGCCATGCAGCGCCTGCGAGACGAGGCAAGAGTTACCTTATTCCCACAGCCGGAGCCGCCTTCTCTCTCCATCGTGGCCGGGAAGCTGCTCCCATTCATGCTTTAATCCCTGGGAACAGAGGCACGATTCAAAGCGGCTCTTCGCCCATTCGAGCGGGCTCTCCCAGCAACCTCCGCCTCCTCCTCTCCTCCCTTTTCTCCTCGTTTGTTGCGTCCGGCTTTGTGGTGTTTTTGTTGGTTTGTTTTTTTTTTTTTTATTTTTAATGTTTTCTTTCTTAATCCAGGCAGCAACCACGGCGCTCCTTCATCGCATCCCTGCCTGTGTTTCACTCGCAGAGGGAACAGCCTCGGAGAGCTCCTGGCTCCCGCTTTGCCTCGGCGCAGCTCCGGCTCGCAGGTCTGCCTTCTGCAGCGCGGCGCTCAGGGAAAGAAAGAGACGGCGAGAGGGAGGCAGCGAGCAAACAGGGAGGAGGAGGAGGAAGAGGAGGAGGAGGAGGCCAGCGGGATGCAGGAGGAAGGAGCCAGAGCGTGGCTGCTTTGTATCCAGAGCAGCGCCGACAGCCTCCCCCTGCCAGAGGAGGACCTGCGCTGCCAATGGTCTGTACCAATTTATCCCTGCGACAGCAGGAAAAGCCAGGCAAGGCTCCCGGATGGCCCCTTGAGGAACTGGTTCCTGCTCCGCTCGCTCTCCGCGGCATCGCCCACCCGGGCGGCGGGGGCCAGGGATGCTCCGGCTGCCGGGGGCTCGGCCCCGCTCGGCGCCGTGTGCCGGGCGCGATGCGAGGCTCCCTCCAGCCCCGGCGGAGCTCGGCGGTCCTTGCAGCGCTCCAGCGGAGCTCCCTCCGCCCCTGGCTGCCCCTGCCCGGCCGATGGCTCCAGGATTCCTCCAGGTTTCCAGGAGCCTTCGGGAGCAGCGGGAGCGCTCCGCGCATCTCAGCCGAGTCCCCTTCCGTGCGGCACCAGCCGTCCCACGGCCCCGCTCAGCCATCCCCTCCCAGCACCCAACTGCCCCCACGTCCATCCTGGGGGCTGACCAAGGGTCCTGGCGCTGGACAAAGGGCAGCAGGAGCCTGATTTCCCATGGGAAGGGGGCTCTGGATGTGACCAGCGCTGCCCCCAAGCTGTGACATCTGCAGGCTCACAGGGCCCTTGTGTGACCTCTGTCCATGCACAGGACCACAGGGATGCTCCCTTCCTCCTTAGGGAACACTTGCAGGAGGCAGGGCTTGAAGGGGCAGAGAGAGCAAAGGTCTTTGCTGCTGCTGCTGCCCTTTAGCAGCTGACCCAGCAGGGCTGACTCGTGCTCAGCAGCAGATCTCTCCCAGCTGGCTCAACACCACAGTGAGTGTCTCCCAATGCCACAGCTGGGCAGTTAAACCTGAGCCTAAACTCCCTGCTGAGCTTGGGGCTGAGGTACTTTTCACCTGTCTTGAGCTGCTTCCAACCCCATCAATCCTCCCCAAGCAGCACCATCTCTCCCTGCTCCACGTGGATGTGCACAGATCCACAGGTACTCCCCTGCTGTTCCCTCTCTGTAAGGTTACAGTGCCATGGAAACCTGGAGGTATAGACAGATTTACTTATGCTTTACCAAAAAAGGAAGAACAAAGTAAAAACAACATTCCAGTGACTGGGGAAAGCTCCAGTACACAGAGATCTGAGATCCATAGCGTGGAGCAACCTCAGTGATCTCCACCAGGCATTCCCACCATTTTCATTGGAATTTTTGGTTTTGAACCTACAGCATTCAGAGCCCAGTTTTAACTTGTGCATTTCCAGGGCATGCAGAGATTTCTGCTGTGAAGTTTGGAAATCCAAACATTACCCACAAATGATCAGCCATCGAGGACCACTGACAAATCCCAGCTGCATCATCACAGGGACAGGAATTCCCATATTCCTTCTTCCTGAAGTGGAGAGAGCTGGAGGACTCCACACCACTGCCTCAGGTGGAAATGAGCTTTGCTGAGCTTGGCAGAGCCTGTGCTGGACAAAGCAGGGAGATGATGCCTCCAGGCCATGCTGAAGCACTGTCCAGGGTGATGCTGAAAGGAAGGAGCCTGAAACAGCCTCTCCCTGCAAGCTGCACCCCCTCTGTGGAGGAACAGCATGAGCAAGGACTGCCAGCCCTGAGTCCTTCATGCACAGCCAGGCAGCTCCTGCTCAGCCACGTCCTCTGCAAAACACAGCAGCTCCTGCAATCAAAGGGAACCTGGCCTTTTTTTTGTCCTTGGTCTCATTTTCTGCAAGGTACCTAGGGAGAGATCAGCTCCAAAGACTCCTTGCCTGGGAATTTTGTGCCAGCTCAGCTAGTACTAAGGGTTTCACTGAGCTCTGTGTCTATTAAAAATGCATAATGTCCACTTATATCAAAAGGGTGGATTCAGACCCAGTGCTTTTCCAGCGTGTCCCAGGCTACCCGCTGTTATGGCATGCTGGAGATGGAGAGGAAGGATCTGTCCCTTGAGGCCCATATCAGAATGAGAAAAGGACACACTCATTGAATGTTTCAGGGGAAAAAAATGCGAAGAGACATAAAAATGCTCCTGCCACAAAACCTAAACACATAAAAATTCTGGGGGGAGGGGGAGGAGACGTGCTACACCTGAGATTTCTAAAAATTATGGGTGAGCAGCAACATCTCAGGCTGAGCCCTGCACCAGTGTCTCTGAAGACCCACAAAAGGTGGAAAGCATTGGGAAAAGTATCAAGGAAGCTCAGGAGGGACACAGAGACACACACAGAGGCATTGCTCCATCCCTCTGGATGAAATTGCAGCGTGACGCACCCCGAGCTGCTGGCGGTGATCAGAGCAGCAGAACAGCCGTGCACAGACACTGCCCTGACATTTCCCAAGGTTGTCCCTTTGAACCTTCACATATCCACTTCTCTGCACACTGAGGGGGGGTGTGCCATGCTCCCCAGGGCCACATTCCAGGAGAGGGCCAGCAAGAGGGGAATGGGAGGAGAGGCTCAGCCCATCCTCCTGCAGGATCCTGGGATAAAGGGGGGAAATGTGCTCCTTGCCTGGATCCAGGGAGCTTCACAGAGGATGTGAGTCTGGAAGAGGCAGCATCACTGTTGACAGCAGTGTGTATAAACAGAGCAGCATTTCCCTGCTCCCTCCCCCTTCTTATTATAGCACAAAACACCCCGAGTAAAATACATACACACAACAATCCACTATAAAAGGAAAACAAAGCCCGGAGCGTGAGCGCGCACACGCAAACACAGAGGCACTCTGCTGGAGAATACTGCACACATCCAATACCTCAAATGTCATTTTTTTAAATATTAATGCTCTGCTTCCGGCTAGGTTTATGTAAGGTTTGCTACCACGGGGCTGGAGGCACATGGAGACCTAAAGGAGATGCTCCCAGCCCCACAGCTGTGCCCACCCCAGCCACCCCAGGGCTCACTCCTTGACCCCTTCCCGGCTCCACAGCCAGGCAGCAGCAGAGCTGGGGCAGACCTGCTCCCACCAGGCTTTTATCCTGTGAGGAAGCAGAGCTGCAGCTCCCTTTTCTCCTCTCCCCCGTGTTTGCCATCTGGCAGTGCCGGGAGCATCCGTGCTCGGAGCGGCGCCGCAGCCAGGCACGAACACGAGCGGTGCCTCTCGCCGGGTGAGCAGCCAGCTCATCAGCCGAGGCTGTGAGGGGCAAAGGGGGCTGCACGAGGGCAAATCCTCAGTAAACAGCAGGGTGTGTTTCAGCAGAGCACACACAGACACGGTGCTGGGCTGCTGGGAGCAGCTGGAGAGATCCCTGTTTCCATTGAACCCCCGCTTCCATGCTGCCCCAGCTGAACTTCACCCCCTCCAGCAGCACTGCCTCCCTTTCCTGCCTGAACACGGGAATTGCCTCCCCTCAGAGAGTCTCCCCAGGTTATCAGCACCTTGTGGTGCCAGACTGGAGATATGACTGCCTGCAGAAACGGGGAGAGGAGTGGGATGGGCCAGATGCTGAAAGGCCAGACCTGAGCTCCTCAGACCCAGCCCTGACCTTGATTCAGGGCTGAACCCTGAAGGTTCAAAGGGAAATGTCAGGGCAGTGTCTTTGTCACGAGCAGCTCTGGGTGCATCACACTGCAATTTTCATCTGGAGGGATGGAGCAATGCCTCAGTGTGTGTCTGTGTCACTCGATGGTCCCACTCACCTGGGCACGCAGGTGAGAGGGACCAGAGGTTGTAGGAGAGGCTATGGAGGAAAAAAATGTCAAAATCTGGCCACCACTTTGCCAAACTAACACCAGTCCCCTTCTTCCCCCAGTGGCTGTAGCTGCTCATACCCAGAAACCAAACTCACAAATTGTGTTCAGCCTCCATCCAACCAACCCCCTGTTCATGGTGCTTCCTTCAATCATCCCAGTCCATCCCACTGTTCATGGTGCTCCCTTCAATCACCCCAGTCCATCCCCCCCTCTAGAACAGATCCTCGCTCCTACTTTGGTTGTCATTTGCACACTGGGCAGAAAGACCCTCCGAGCTCCTGCTGTTACTCACCAAGGGCCAGAGACCAACAGCTTCTTCCCACCTCGAAGACAGGGAGACTTTTTCTTCCCTGGCAGCAGAGAGGAGCTGTCCACCCCTTCGAGGCTCTGGAAGTGGATGGGGGACGTTTGTACTCCCTGATCTGTGGGTGCAGCCCTCAGGATGCTTCACAGCACCTAACCACGGTTAGGAGCAGGTCAGAGGCACAGGAGACCAGAGGAGCCACGGTGCTGCATCAGCAGGTGGTGCTCTCCCCTTCAACTGAGCCCCAGCCTGGCATTTTCCCACGGGGATTTCCTCCAGGAAAGACACCTCAGCCTAACCCAAGCCCCCTCTTCTCTTCCCTGCTGGGAGACTGAGCCTGCATCAGCTCAGAGCCCGGGAGATGAGAGCTTTGCTTGGAGCTCCCCACGGACAGCGGCGCTCCTTCACCTCCTGGAAGAAACTCTTCACAGCTAAAGACCTACCACAGGTGAGCTGAACTCAGGGGAACAGCCATGAGGAAATGGTTTAACACACTGCTGGGAGCTGCCAGGAGTGCTTCAATAACCCCCAGGCTCCTTGTCCAGCTCCAGCCTTTCCCCGATCGTTATCCTGGCCGGGATCCAAGGCAGAGATTGCTCAGAGACCAGAGCAGCACACACGGTGCTAAATCATAGATCCAAACTGTTCTCCGAGGGGCTTTCATTTATTGGGAAGCACCCTCTTAGCAAACAAACACCACCAGCTCTCCCCACGCTGCTTTGTAATTAAGCTCCATTTCCAAGCCCTCCTTGAACCCCTCACACAGGTCAGGAGCTCTTGTCTTTGCTGGATGCCACAGCTTGAGAAGGGAGGACAGGAAGCCAGCACATGGATGCACTGCTGGAATTATTGCTGGGTCTCTGGGTGTGCTGAGACAACCCCAAATGGGGACTTCAGGGTGACAGAAGTCCCAGGCCCTTTGCTTTTAGGGGTCAGGAGGCTCAGCAGCCAGTCCAAGCCTGCATCTCTCTCTGCCTCGATGCTCCAGCTGTGCTGTTGGCACATCCTCTGCCCCATTTCCTGCTCTGCTGTCCCCACATTTTCCATCACTGCTTCTCCAGGCAGTTCTGGCTCTTACTGAGAGAGAACCCTCTTCAAGAGCAGCTTGTGACACTCTGGGATTGCAACACAATGAACTGATAAAGCGAGACATAGAAGCGCATAAATAATCATAATATCTCACGTCCCAAGATCACACAAGCAATTTAGATTCTTTTTTCGTGTCCCATTTATAAATATTCATTTCAGAGATGTTTTAAACCAACAGAGCCTGATACAGGATTGCTCCAAAAGCTCCAGCGTGGCGTTCTCAGGCAGTGTGGAGAAACTGCACCTCTTTGCAGCCTCGCCTCGTCCTGGCAGGGCAAGCACAGCCCTGCTGCCTCTTGCCTACAAATATCCACAGACCACGAGGGCACAGCACAAAGGAACCAGCAGCAAATATTTCAGCATCTCCTGTGGCAGTCATGTCCCTGCCATGTCCCCATTCCCTGCTATTAACCTCCAGCTCCAGACTATTATGTGGCAACATGGGAATCACGTCACCTTGGCTGGGTTTACCAAGCTGCCACTAAACAAAATTGCTGGGATATATAAAATAAAAAACCTGTTGTGTTCGTGCCTGGAAAAGAAAAATTAGTATGCAAACAGTGATAAATCCTCTGATGGTCACATTTATGTTTTTATCATGTAGTTAATCAGGAAGGAGTATGTTCAGTTTAGATACAGCTCCACACTTTGCCTCTCTAATCCGAATCCCAGAAGGGCCTTATAAAACCATAATCTGCAATGCAAAATTGCAAAGCATATGGGAGTGTCTATAGATTTTCCAAATCACCTGTGCCCTAATTTAATATGAATAACAATTAGTTTACTCTTATCAGTTAATTGTGCCCCTTGTGGATTCAGCAACACTGCATCTCGTCACCGAGCGCCTTTGTCTGAACAAACTTTAATTACAGTGCCTCTCGCCCGGCCCCTCTCGCAGCTTCAGCAGCAAAGGTGAAATTGCTGCTAAACAAAAATCCCACTGCCAGCCACCAGCAGAAGGGGGCCAGCAGGAGAGAGGCAAACACAGCAGCCCGGGGTTAATAGCAGGGAGTGTAACTCCAGTCCCTCCAGCTCCGACATCCCGCAGCATCCCAGAGCAGCAGCACCAGGAGATTCTCCAGCCCCAGACAGCCCTGACAGTTCTCCTTCCCTATCTCTGCTCCAAGCTGGGCCTCCCAGCCCTGGGCTCCTCCAGGAGAAGACTGGAGACAGGCTGCATTCACCTCGGGTGTGTGATTAGCAGAAGATTGAGAGCCCAGGCACCGGGGTGCTGTTTCCAGCCCTGCTGCGTGTCCAAAGCCGGGCACTTCAGTCCCAGCCTGCTTCCTCACCCTCTTCAGCCTTGGCATTGATGAAGGTGATGAGCTGTGCACACACCCACTCAGCCAGCACTGAGGGATCAGTCCTGCCCTGAAAACACCCTTACTGCCCCCAGAAGTGCTGCAACATTTACCTTTGGCACGGGAAACGCATTTTCTTTTCAAGGTGCAGAATTCCCCCTTGTGAATCACACAACAACAAAAAAAGAGCAGATTGAGGACGACCGTTTCTACTTCCATTTCAAACACTGCAGGGTTTTGCACACATACAGGCCTTCAATCTCAGTTACACCATCACCTTGGCAGCAAAACGTTGCCTTTGCACAGCAGAGGATGCAGGCTACAAACCCTTTGGCAGGGCTGAAGGAACAAGCCTGCAGCGTGGCAGATAAAGCCTGTGGAGTGAGGAATGCTCCCATCCCGCTCCATTCAGCCCAGGAATGAGATGCTGAAGCCACAGAGGGTGTGCACCTTCCTCTCCTTGCTGGAGGAGTCTCCAGCATCCTCCTGCTGCTCCCTCTCCCCAAAGGACTGGTGCCACTGCCAGGGTTTGGTGCAAATTCTCGCTGCCCTTCCACAGCACAAGAAAGTCCTGCAGATTTTTGCCTCAGAGCCTTCAGAGCAGTGTAAAGGAAGGATTGTCCATAATCTGTGCTGATCCCTGCTCTGGCCCAGCCCTGAGCACAGATGAGAAGGACGCTCACCCTGCTCAAGTCAGGGAATTCATTACCTGCCACATCAAATATGCTCCTCACCTTTCGGCTGCCCGACCTCTGCTCCTCTCTGAAATGGGATATCTCCACCCTTACCAAGGAATAGGCTGCTGTGAATACTTAATTGCTTTTATTACACTCCTGTAATTGTTATCATGACCTTTCTATGGACTATTTTGATGTGCCTCTCACCAGGTCATTATTTCCGAGCCATAGGCTCCAGCAGAACAGAAACATTAATCTGCTCCAGGCAGCAGATCCAAAGCTCGTGGTGTTTGATCTCTCCTGGTGAAAAAAGGAGCCCACAAGCTAGGCCAGGACGAGCTCTGGCATTCTGGCAATGCCATGAAAGCCCTGACTTTTCCCAACGGTTCCTCCCATCTCTCTTGTTGATCCCCTCATCAGCTTAGCGAGCAGCAAAGCAAAAGCAACCACAATTACAAATTTTAAATAGGGCCAAGAGCAACTGGAACAGAGTGAGCAGGCAGTCCAAGCTGCAGTGGCCAGGCTAATTCTGCAGGCAGCATTAGCTGCTTCAACAGCAGAGTGAGTCACTCCCCCAACTAATTCCCAGCTAAAGAGAAAAATCAGGCTTTGATTCTCCATGGAGGTACGAGCAACAACACCTTTGCAGTTCTGATTTCTGCTCCAAGCCATCCCACACAGCACAGAGCCAAACACACGAGGCACCAGGCAGGACGAGCTGGCAGGAGAGAGCAGGGGCTGTCTTTGGACCACCTCATTCTTCTCAGAACAAAGCCACGGCCTGAGCAGGGCTGCTTTGGCTGAAGAAGCTGGAAATATAAACCCAACAAAAGCTCATCCTGCAGACCTGCCAGCTCTGGCAGTGTTCATGCAGGGCTGACAGCCTCACCCTGTAAATAAATTGTTCCTGGTGAAAGCAGAGGAGCCAGCTCATCCATCTCAGGTGCTGCAAATCCACTGCTGCCCTTTCCGAGAGACTGCACTATATTAAGGGAGCTGTTTAAATGGCTACCAGCTCACCCAAGAGCCTTTTCATAAACAGAAATGTAACATTTGTTAAGCTGTTGTGGCTGCCCCATTCCTGGAAGTGTTCCAGGCCAGGCTGGACAGGGCTTTGAGAAACCTGGAATAGTGGAAGGTGTCCCTGCTCGTGGCAGGGCCCTTCCAACCCAAAGCATTCTATAATTGGCTGAATTTCTAATTATTGACAATCCCTTCCTCTCTCTTCCCCTGCCTCCCAGCTACTCACTCCTGTCTAGAAGGAGAGAGCCGAACCTCCAGCCAAAAGTGAGATAATGTCGTGCTCCCTGTGAGAGCAGAGCACGCTCCAGGGGAGGGACAGGGGAGGGAGAAACCCCCCAAAGCCTGGCTGCACCCTGAGGACTGCAGGAGCAGGGACAGCAATCTCAGTGCCATCTTCACTGGTGGCACAGGCAGGAAAGGGCTCAGCACCTGGACATGGGCACGGACACCCCCAGGTGCTCTGTGCCCGCTCTGCTGGGGCACACAGAGCATTTCTGTGCAGGGATGTGAGGGCTGGGGGGCTCCCAGCCAGCAGCAGCCTTTGCCAGGGAGCTCAGCACAGCCTTTCAAAGCACCACACTATTACAAAAACAAACACTGCACTCCTAAATAACCACTTTGTTGCTGGGTCTCAAAGCCCTTTTGCACAGCTGCTGTGGGGCCTCTGACCCGGGCACAGGCAGGAACGGGGCTGAGCTCTGCCTCAGGCCACAGGGGACGACCTCAGACTGGCCCAAAGTGTGCCTAGAACTAAATAAACTTGCAAATGCCCGGTTGAAGGCCCTGTTGGATGCTGACCCAGTTTCTCCTCCCCTCCCTGTTCCAAGAAATGCAGCTGTTCAATGCCAGCATAAGGCAGGGAGTCAAACCGGGAGCCTGGCTGGTCACGGCGCTTCCCTTCAGGCTGTGAACTGCAGCAGCAGGCTCTGGTTTTGGGACAGTCCAGCAGCTCATGTCTGGTCAGGTAAATTAAATATTGCCCTGATTGGTTCTGATACACAAAAGCATCTTCCAGTGAGGAACAAACAGACAGGACAGGAACAACGTTTCTCCCTTGAGATGAAAAGAGCAAGCACAGGGAGCAGCCTGGAAAAGACAATAATTTCTCATCCCACCGGGCAAACCACTTCCAGAAACACATCTGGATCAACCAAAGGGGGCTTTGTGCCCACAGCCACCCCTGGGAATCCTTCCTGAGGGCAGGCTCTGCCCCCACACCCAGAGGTGCACACACAGGGGCTGTGCCGAGCCGAACCCTCCCTCACCTTTACACCTGGGCTCAGGTGGGATGGATTCCCTGGCTCAGGCTGAGGGAGGGAGCAGCCAAGCAGTCAGGAAGCATCAGGCTCAGAGCTGTCTGCTGCACTCAGCTCCATCCTCCTGCTGCTTCCCTGCTCCGAACAAACATCCTCAAGTCTCCCTTTGCAGGGCCCGCCTGCCCTCGGGCGACACTCACGGGTTTCCTTTCCTAAATGCTGGGATTATTATTTCATGGGGAGCCGGCTGGAGGCGAGGGCTGGTGAGGTGGGGCTGCTTCTCAGGCAAACTGCTCCCTTCCAGGGCAGCACGGTGAACTGGAGGGAAGGAAGATGCTGGGAGGTATCCAAAATAGGGGATAGAGGATGGTGTTTGCTCTCCTCTCCTCCTGGTCTCTCACCACGGGGGTCAGAAAACATCTTTGTTTAGAAGATGGATAAAGGAAAGGCCAAGTTTTGGAGATGCCAAGTTCATCCTTAGAGCAAGACACCCAATATATGAATAATGGAAAAGTCTGAAGCAGCTGCACGTTTGAGTTTGCACAGACATTTGCACTTGAAGCAGACTCAAATCCCTCTGCTTCCCCCTTCCCTGATTGATTCCAGCATCCAAACTCGGTGCAGCACTCCAGGGGCAGTGAAACATCCCATGCAAACAAAGTGAAATATTAACTTATATTTGTAGATGACTTTTTAAAATGGCTGTAAAATACTGCTCTGCTATCCCACATCTTTCAGCTGTCCCCTGGCTAAACCCCCAGTCCCACACTCCGAGCCCAGGCTGCATCTCAAGGAGCAGAACTGAGCACAGAAGTTTTATTTCTTTGATTCTAAGAGTGAAACAGCTCAGCACAGCACTAAGATGCACAACTCATCAGCTTGTAGCGACAAAGGCAAGACGGAGTGAGTGACATCTGCCCCTGACTGCCACTCCCTGCCCCAGAGCAGTGTCCCCAGGGGCCCCGAGCTCTGTTCTCTGCCTGCAGCTCAGCCCCGGCCGTGCTGGAGCTGTCAGCTCAGCTCTGCTCGGCACACTTGGGTGAGCAGCCCCTTCCCTTCCAGCGCGGTTTGTTACTCGCATGCTCCGCCCGCTAATTGCTTTGTGAAACGGGCGAGGAGCAGCTGAGGAGCGGAATGCAGCTCCTGACAGCTCCCCGGCGCTGTAAATACGGCTCACCTTGCTGTAAACAAGGAGATGCTAAAAGGGAAGGGAAGCAGGCAAGGCAGAACACGGAGTACGGGGGAAAAAAATAAAATAAATCTCAAGCTTCTGTGCTCCAAGGCAGCCTGCAGAGGGGTGAGGACCCCAATCTATTTGGTGTTCCCCTGGGAGCAGATGCTGATGCCAGCGCGGACACAAACCATTCCAGCAGAGCTGATTAGTGCCCAGCAACCTCTTTGTCTTGCTCAAGAAACCCCGAATCAAGGTCTCCCAGGCAGGCTCTCTGCCTTCAGAACTAAATCCCAAAGCATGGGAGCAAGGCAAGGTTTAAAAACAAAGCCAAGAACTTTATTTCCTTCAGGCTCTGAGCATCTCTCTATCACTTAGGAGAGGCTTCTCCCAGTGCTCAGCCCCACCACAGAACCAAGGACCTGCTGCCTCTTTGCAGGTGTTATGTCTTTGCTATTTTAAGGAAATTATAATTTGCTCTTAAAGATAATGAGATTTAAAATTAATAAACTTGGGGCTTTAAGCTCTCCGGGCTGTGAATCTACAAGTGGCACTTTTAACACACTTCCAGATTTCTCCTTGACAGCCACAAGGCCTTGAGGCTTTTTTAGACCCAGAACTTCAAGGTTCCTACATTTCCACGAGCAGGGGCTCTTCAGAGAAACATCAAACACCACCAAGAAGCACAAGAACGTGGCAAAAATTGAGAGCACTGGTGTATAAACACCCTGAATTGGTGACAGAACTCCTGTGCAGTGAGGGGGTCCAACAGTGTGGGTCAGCCCACCCCAGAGGGAAACACATTTCAGTGCTAGGTGTAGAAGAAATAAATCCCACCTCATTCTTTGGGGATAGAAGGTGCTGGAAACCCTAAAATTATGGGCTGGAAACAACGGGGAACTTGACAGAAAAATGGTTTGTGGGGTTCCTTGCAGAAAGACACAAGCAGGAGACAACTTCCACGTGTCGGAAGTGAACTCTGTCACTGCTCAGGGCACGAGGACATCAGCTCTGGTAGAAGATATCACATGAAGTCAAGCAGATTAGTGAAAATGACCATGGAAATTTGAATTCATGGGATCCTTTTTCTGCAGACAGATGGTCATTTCAGCTTTCTCCTCTCTAATCCCTTGTTCTGCAAAGCAAACATCCTAAATCCCAGATAATGTAGGTTTTAGCATCTCGTGTGTTTCCCCCAGCATTAAGGCTGGCCCAGCCCCGGGGCACATATGCTGAAACATCTGCATGCCTGAGGAATTCACAGCCACAGGGTGCTCCTACCTGGATCCAGCACAAACCATCCTGGCCTCCAGCCCCAGCAGGGCTCTGGCAAAGCAGCCTTTTCCAGGCATCCCAGGGATTAAAGGGAACTTTTCCTGGGAATGACCCTTGCCTAGGAGCTGCTCAAAGTCCAAAACCAGGCATGAAACTCTGCTGGGAGGAAGTCTGGCTGCCAGACCCAGGCAAAGGAGCTGATTTCTGAGGGCAGAGGGAGAGGAGCACGAGACTGCTGAGGGTTTGGTGCTCAGAAATTCCTTCCCACTTTCCCTGTTTGTCAGCTCAAGTGATTCACTGAAGCTGCTTCTGGAAAGCTCACCGAGGGCGTTCACAATTAAACAGATATTGAGCTGAATTTCATGAAATATGCATATTGTTTGCTTTCTAAAAAGCTACTTAGATCAGGCCGTGAAAAGACCAGAAATTGAGAATTAGAGCAACAATCACTCCCCAAGTACCCTCTAATGAGCTCTGGGTGGATGTGGAACAAAGGGATAGTCTGGGGGAGCTCTGCAAGGGATGCACTGGACACACTCTGCTGGTGTTGAGGAATGCCCAGAGCTCCTGGAACCAGCTGTGGGTCCAGCCTGGCTCCCTCACAGGGCAAAGCCTGCCAGGAGGCAGCACAGCAATCTCACCTGCCCTGCTGAGGGTCCCAGCCAAGCCCCAGTGGGGGAGCTCAAGAGATGCACCCTTCAGGAGCTCCAGAGGCACAGCAGGTCTTTGGGGAGCCAGGAGTGGTGGCTCAGCCCCTGCCTGGGGGTCAGGGCCACTGCAGCCACGCTGGGAGAGCTGAGCTGGGGGACAGGGGTAGGACATGGTGTCCCTTGTGGGGCAGAGCCACCCTGGCCCTGCACTGGACTCTCTTCTCCTGCTGTAGCAGCAGCACTGGGAGTCCTTCATCCTCCTGGAAATGTCCTCCCTGACCCGGGAATGTCTTCCCTGACCTGGAAATGTCCTCCCTGGCCTGGAAATGTCCTCCCTGGCCTGGGAACGTCCTCAATGACCTGGAAATGTCCTCCCTGACCTGGAAATGTCCTCCCTGACCTGGGAACGTCCTCAATGACCTGGAAATGTCTTCCCTGACCTGGGAATGTCCTTCCTGACCTGGAAACGTCCTCCCTGGCCTGGAAATGTCCTCCCTGACCTGGGAACGTCCTCAATGACCTGGGAATGTCCTCCCTGACCTGCGAATGTCCTTCCTGTCCTGGGAACGTCCTCAAT
>VZRX01019013.1:6649-22370 GCA_013398075.1 Notiomystis cincta | reverse complement strand
CCTGACCTGGGAACGTCCTCAATGACCTGGAAATGTCCTCCCTGACCTGGGAATGTCCTCTCTGACCTGGGAACGCCCTCCCTGAGGTTCCAAAGGAGCCCATCACACCCCAAAATTGCTGTTTCTGTCTCCCACGCCAAAGCTAATGGCTCATTGTTTGTATTCATGCACGAGGAGTAAATTCTTCATTATTGGAGAGAGATCTGACATGTACAAACAATTGGAGTAAATTGATTGTATTTTCCAAATCATCACACAGACTCTAATTCTATCTGCAAGGCGTACTAATTTGCACTAGAATTGCCTCCTAAATTAGGAATTAGAGCTTTTGACAGAGAAGAGCAATGGCTGTCCTTGTGTCACAAGGCTGGGGGGGGGGAAGGCTGCAGGTTCTTCAAAAACCTTTTTTGTCCCTCAGAATTTGCTGGAGGGTGGTGAAGGAGATCGATCACTAAAGGAGCTCTTAAGGGAGGAAAGGAACAAACTGCTCCTTTAAAAACGAATAAAGTATTTAAATTTAATTGTTCTATATCCAGAACCTGCCTTTTTCTCAAGCAGGAAATCCCTTGGAAATTGGAGATATGAGGCTTTGCAGACCTTTTTGTTGGATGGAGATGCTCATCAGGGAGCAGCAGTGAAAATCAGAGCTCAGAACATGCAGGGGGTGAGTTTGTTCGTGCAGGAAGCAGAGGACAGGGTGCCCTGTGCTCTCCCAGACATGAGGTCATCTGTGCCAGCCCCGAGGATGGCAGGGAGACAAAATCGTTGAGTCCATCGAGTCATGCACCCAGAAAGAGTCTCTGTCTGCAGGAAGGGAAGGGGTCAGGGCGTTCTGTGCTTCCCAAAGTGCCAGAGACCCAGGCAGGTTTGCCCCACGTCACCTTCCCCACCCCAGGCTCCAGCCCTCACATGCTCCTTTCTCAGGGCAGGGTGAACAAACTGAGAGATGTCAGTCAGACTGCTGGAACACTGGAAGGAGCAGCACGACACAATAAAAGCTAAATATACATCAGGCTTAACACTCAGGTCACTCCGTGGGCGGTGGAACCACAAAACTCTGAATTTCCCATGGAAATGGATGGAAGTTTAGGCACAAAGCAGCTTTTCCTGTTCCTGGGACGTTTGTGATGTCTCCCACACAGATCATGGTTTCCTAGAAGGGTGAGCTGACCCTCAGCCCCAGCACTGACACCCTTTTCTCTCCCCTCTGTGTTTACAAAGCCTATGGAAATACAGAATTAACAGCCCTTTCTCTCCCACCTGTGTTCATGAAATGTACAGAAATATAGGATTCTACCAGTGCCTTTGGGTAACAAAAATAACATCCTCGAGTTCTGAGACTGACAAATGCTGGAGAAATTGCTTGGAAATTCACAAATGGCTCAAAAGCTATCAGAGAGCCAAAGACAGTGGGATCTCAAAGGCCCCTGTCTTGTTTGAAAACCCAAGGAAAACCATCTCAGAGGAATAAATATAATTATCACCAGAACCCAGAGAAGGCTCCCAGCCCAAGCTGGACCCGACACAAAGGAGCAGATAAATAATGGAGAGGGAAGGGGGAAGCCAATGCTGCATCTCTCAGATATGCAAAACCACCCAGCCAGACCCCAGGGAGCCAGAGAACTGCCTTTGTACAGGAATGATTAAAGACAAAACAAACACCACCAAGCTTTCCCCCCTTTGCCTTTCAGCTCCAGCAATTATAGAAACTTAACCTGAAGCACACTCTGTGTGCAACCAGTTGATCTGCAGAGCTATGTGAGTCCTTGATTTCCACCCCAACTGGGCAGGGAGAGGGAATTCCTGCATGGAATGGGCAGGACTTGTGGTTTCTCCCTGATCAGAGCAAATTTCCAGGGATGGATGGCAGAGCTATGGAAGGAACACCTGAGCTCAGCCAAAGCATCGCCACTGCTCTGGCTGCCTCTCTCCAGGGCCCACACCAAGCCTCTCAGACCCTAAAAGGGTCAGTAATTTAGGAAAGGAGGGATTTCACCTCTGCAAAGTGTTTAAATTTGCCTTTGTGCCACCCACAGTGGGTGTTCAAAAGTCTGTGTGAGCACAGATCACTCCTCACAACAGCCACGGCCACGCTCAACTTCGTGCGCCCAAGCACACCCAAAAAAGTGTTTTTCTGCCTTTTAAATATTTTTTTCCATCTTTGGAGGGTGAATTCCCAAGGTTTTCTTTGCCCACAAGCACAAAGAAGTGAGAGATGAGGGGTGGGGGAGAGAAAGCAGCAGGCTGAGGAAGGAATCGGAGAATGAAAACAACGTGTCAGGAAAATGGACCCACAAACAGCAGAGGTTTGTGTCCAAACAGGAGACAGAGCAGTCCTGTGATGTTATTGGAATAACGGGAGAGGCCAGGGAGCATTTCCATGGGGTCTCTCCAACTTTTAGAGGGCACAGCCTCCTTTTTATCCCAATTTCCCAGCTGCATTTCCCTCTCTCTTTCCCCATTGCCTGAGGTACCTGAGAGGTGCAGCCTGCCTGGAATTCCCCCTTCTAATGTACATTCTCCCCCTTTTTTTGTCTATTCTTTGTATTAATCAGTGGAATTCCTATGGAATTGATGGAATCCTTCCCATTGTTTCTTTTCTCTCCCAGTGCTGGTTTGATCTACCAGCAGACCCAGGGTTTGTTTGCAAAGACAAGTCCCTCATTCCTTTCAAAGGGAATTCCAGGAACAAGGAGCAAGCAAAAGGTGAGAAGCCAGGACCATGGATCAGTTCAGCAAGCTGGGAGCAGTGTGGGTGACAGGAGGTCTCACTTCTCCTGGAACTGCTCCAGCCCTGCCTCCCAGGGGCACAAAACCAACGTCCCCTGGGTGAATATGAAGGTGAGTGGTCAGTGGGTCCTGGGTGAGGTGTGGGTGCCTTCATGCTGGGCTGGCTCAGGGTCCTGCACACACAGATCCCACTTGTCCTGGGAACCTGCTGGAAGGAGTGAGAAGGAGGAGTCTTCACAAACCAACTGGGGGCCTGATGGTAGAGAAAGCCAGATATGGGAGGTGAGAGAAGCAATGGGGGGAATCATAAATTCCACGGGAATTCCACTGATGGACACAGACTGTTACTCACTCAAACTGTGCTAAATCTCTGGGTTTGGAGAAAAAGAACAGAGACACCAGGAAAAAGAAAAAGAAAGGGGGAGTATACATTAGAAGTGGGTCTCAGGCATTTTGGGAAGTCTGCATCTCTCAAGTGGGAAAGAGAGAGGGAAATGCAGCTGGGAAATTGGGATAAAAAGGAGGCTGCATCCTCTAAAAATCCAAGAGACCCCATGGGAAATGCCCCATGGCCTCTCCCTTTACTCAAATAAAGTCACAGGACTGCTCTGTCTCCTGTTTGGACACAAATCTCTGGTGTTTGGGGGTTCATCCTGCTGATGTTGGTGAGAGCTGTGCTGGGAGAGCTGCAGCCCCCTCAGGGAAACACCTCTGCTCTCCTTCAGCACAGGGGAGATGGGCCCTGGATGCTCCTGTGAGAAGAGCAGCTGTGATTTGTTGGTTTTTGGGGTGTTGGTGGGTTTGGGGGTTGTTATTTGGAGTCTAATGATGAGTTTGCCCTCTGTTCCCACTGAAGGGAATAATGCAGGGTTTGTGTTGCCAGTCCTCTCCTGGAGGTGCCCAAAGCTGCAGGCAAAGGGGGCTGGTGCTGCCCTCTCCTCAGGCACAGCTCTGGCAGAAGGATGAGGCTGTGGCTAAAACTCTGTATTTGCTATCACAGCAATCTCTACATAGCGAGAGGGGAACAATTTATACTTATTATTTATAATTAGAAATGCAAATTTTACTCAAAAGCACTTTTCCACAAGGTCACTTCGTATTTGGGCCAAAGAAACACCTCTGACTGTTTCTAGTACCACACCCTTTGTAGAAAACTGGATTTTTTCTGTGCAGGCAGAGCTGAAACAGACTCCATGGAAACCCCAAAAAATTCAAGTCTAGCCCCTTCTTTTCAAAAAAGAGGTGGAGGGAAAAATTACAGCTTTGTCTGACACTGTAAGACAGAAATACAGCCACAGTGTTCCTCCCCAAATGGTCTTTTAAAATAAAACCACCTCATCCATTTCATAAAAGCAACTCACTTTAAAATAGCACTACTTTGGCATTAAAAATGTTTCCCCTTCATGAAACACCACTGCTACACTTTTAATATAAGAGCAATTCATATCATCTCAAAATATGCTGGAGCTTAGACTTCCAGGGATATTAAAAATGTTTCCAAGGCACAGGAGCTCTTCAAAGGCATCCTTCCCCCTTTTCCTCCCCCCATGGGGGACAAAACAGCTTTTAAGAAAGCTGACAAAGGGTTTTTCCTTTGAAGTCACAACTTTTGCCCACTTTTCCACCAGGATTCTACAAATCCTCTGTGTCCAACCCCACAGGAGATGGAGGTGTGGAGTCCAAGCTCAGAAAGTTGGATTTCCCCTCTGGAGTTGAGCTCCTGGCGTGTCCAGTGATGGTAACAGGCACTCCCAGGTCTTACATCAGCAAGAGAATCCTAAATTTGAGTTCCAGATCGCACAGAAAGAGCCAGAAAAGCAGAATTTCATGTCCTGCTCCTGCACTCGGCCTCCTGCACCCACATCCCTGTCCCAGCCTGAGTAGGGGCTTGTGGTTACAGGAACATTTGGCTGGAAACCACAGCCCATCCTTCCCTTTCCTGGCAGCAGGAGGTTTCATTAGCTTAAAACAAGTCATTAAGGAACAAAACAAAACAAAAATACTACTACTACTACTAATAGTACAAACAAACAAAAAAACAACAAAAAAAACCCCCCAAAACTCCCAAACCCCAAAAATACAAAACCCAAAAAAACCCCAAAACAAAAAAAAAAAAAAAGAGAAAGAGAGAGAGAGAGAGAGAGAGAGAGAGAGAGAGAGAGAGAGAGAGAGAGAGAGAGAGAGAGAGAGAGAGAGAGAGAGAGAGAGAGAGAGAGAGAGAGAGAGAGAGAGAGAGAGAGAGAGAGAGAGAGAGAGAGAGAGAGAGAGAGAGAGAGAGAGAGAGAGAGAGAGAGAGAGAGAGAGAGAGAGAGAGAGAGAGAGAGAGAGAGAGAGAGAGAGAGAGAAGAAATGGGAAATCCAAAATAATTCTCTTCGTTTTCCAGTAGTGCTGCAGTCACTTAGATGCACTGAGAAGCCCTGACATGAAATAAATGTGGAAATAAGAGTTCCCCCCTGCTGCCAGCTGGCTGCAGAGTCCCAGAGCTGTCAGCAGTGGCACAGGCTGGGGTTACCTTGGTTTTGGGGGTGCTGAAGCCCAGGGCAATCCCTGCTGCTGCTGCTGCTCCCCATCAACCAAGGCCTCTTCACAGAATATTTCTGATTCATTACTGGAGGCTTCAGCTCCTCCAAACTCATGGAAAACCCCTTCTTTGGGTTCATCCTGCTTGTACAAACCCATGAATCCTCCATTCCCCAGAACCAAATCCTGTTGCTGTCCCCAGGATTCCTGGCTTGGGCTCCAACATCCTGCACCAAACCTGAAACTCCTTTTTGTTAATACAATTTCAGCCCCCCCCAACATTCTAGGTCAGGTTTTTCCTTGTGCAAAGTCTCTCCAAGCCTTGTGGCCCTTTTTGGGAGCCACTGAGGCTGGAGAGGGTGGCTGATGTGTGCAGGAAGCTGTGGCACACAGGGAAAGGGAGGAGCAGAACCAATCTGCTCTGTAGATGGAACACACGGGAGAGAGGTAAATCTGACCAATTTACACCTGCAGTGGTAGAAAACTGATCAAGGGGGGGAAGAGAGATGTGTCAGCAAGCTGGCACCTCTGTCCTCCATAAATCCCTGTGCCCAAACCCTGCTCACATCCCTTTTCCTCCCTGCGGGCTGGCACAGGAGTCCCACGTTGGAACAGGAATTCCTGCCTCTGTTAAAGTTAAATTTTCCTTCATCTTGAAGGGAAAAGAGGCAGAGATCACTGCCTCAAATGCTCCAGTGCTTCTCCCCAGATCTCAGTTCCTTTGTTTCCAGAAGCAGTGGGACAAGGCTGGGTAGCTGCTGTTTATTTTCCCGGTGGGAGGAATTGGAAGCAGAAGCAGCAAAGTGCTCTGCCTGAGGCAGCAGATCAAGTCGGCAGCAACATGAAAAACCTGTGTGACCCCCGATGGTTTGATGATTGCCCACCTGACTGTGCCACCTCCTGCCTCATCTGCAGCACTTCCACATCCCAGCACCAGCAGTTTGTTGTTTTCACTCAGTGCTGGAAAAGCAAATATTTATAGAAAGGGACCCAGCATTTGCCAGGTGGGGATTCTGCATTAACGAGGCAGGGAGGTGGAATTTATCAGGCACTGATAAGCTCTTGAGGAACTGGGGGCGAAGTGTTCATTAGCTGGCAAGACACATTCCCAGGCAGCAGAAATGTGCCCCTTTCCATCAGCACATCACACCTCTTGCAGCAGGATTAGTTGATGCCTTTAATGATAATGTAAGAAGATTACATTTCCCCTTTCTCTTCACGATTCAAAGCCCTTCAATACAGAGAGCCAGCGATATTTCTTGAAATACCACCATGGAATTACCACTGTCCTCACACAGAAAGCTGGAGAGGCCATCAGAGTGGAGCAATGCCTTAAAAATGTTCCTCCAACAGCTCAGGAGAGAAAACAGGAGCAGGTGAACGCCTCAGATCCCATCTCCAGCAGGGCCTGGAGCAGGGGCAGTGCTCAGGAGATCGGGGATGCTCTTTGGGATGGAGACCTGAGATAATCCAGGCACTGAGCCCCCTCCAGCTCTCCTTTCTGGGTGTTTTCTGACCCAAAAATATTGATCCTGGGAACTGGGATCAGGGGGATCCCATTCAGCTTCTTCCTGTGGAGGGGTTTGCAGCTTTCAGTGCTGGTATCCAGGGGATATTTATATTGGGAGATGCAAATTAAGGAACATTTCTCTAATGCAGAAAGCTCTAATTAACCAGTGGTCCATCCAGGCTCAGTTAAATATTTAAATGATCTGACAGAGCTGAGCAGGGCTTGGAAACTGAGCTGCAGCATTTTTAAGAGCAGGAGGGCTCCACTCTGAGAGTTTAGAGAGAGGGGAGCTGGAGCTAAACCAAAGGGAATAAAGATGAAACCAAAGGTGTAACAGAAAATTGGCAGTGGATTGGAGGGGGGAGTTTTCTATGAATTAAATGATTCAATTTAGGTCCTGTTAAACTTCCCCCAGGCTCTAATCCTGTGCTGAGGAAAGGAGAGTGCTGCACTTTGTTTAAACACCCACAGTCAGGGGTTTCTCATCCATCCCCAGTTTATCAGCAGGGAAAGGTGGGAGGGCAGGCAGGGAATGTTTCCTTTGGGTGGGCAGCTTTAATCAGCTACTTTCTGGAGGGATAAAGGGCTGATCCAGGAAAGATTTCAGGACTTGTGTCTCCCTTGGTCCTTGGTGGGAGTTTGTGGCTCATGAAACATCCAGCCCTTCTCACCACAGGGAAATAAGGACACTCCAAAGACCAGGACAAGAGCTGCTTATGGGGAACTCAAGAGAAAGACAGAAATACTCCTTTTCTCTAATAGGTTTTGAACCTATTTTTACCAACCTTTATATGAGACATTATTCTCTATTAAAGTCTAGGGGGTGACTTAGAGGCAAAGAAAGTTCCTGATCTCTGTAGGACTACGGAGTTCTTGTTAAAGAATGGGTTTTAATTCTAAAATTTCCTTTGGTTTCACCGCTCTGAAATCCCATAGGATGGATTTGTGAGGCAGAGGCACAGGACAGAGCTAGGTCCTGGCACAGGGGCTGGGGTTGTTCCCTGCTCCATCCCACCCCTGGGCCCAGGAGAGAACAATGCTTTTGTGCTTCCCAATCCAGGGGAATCCAGGAAAGAGAACCTGAGAAAAGGTTTTCCTGGGGAGAAAGTCACGGGAAACAGAAGTCTGGAGATGTTTTGCTGATTCCTGTTTGCCCACAGTGTCCCAAACCTGCTGCACTCCTGGAAGAGCAGGGCACAGCAGGGTGGAACAAAGGGCCCTGGATGCTCTTTCATGCACACCTGGAGGGCTTTGATCTCCCTGGACACTGGGATTTCAGGGATGGGATTGCATTTCCACTGATGGATGGGAGAAGCTGATATCCAGGTTTTCTTGGAGCTGAGCAAACTCACAGGGGAATTGTGGTGAAAAAAAACCAAATAAAAACAGTTTCTACCGGAGCACCTGGAACAAACCCAAGCCCAACAAAGGGATCTCATTTCTGGAAACCAGACTAGTTTATATTTAATTTCATATCATTCATCTTCCCCGTTGCTGTACCTCCACCCATGTGTTTCTGCTGCTCCCTGAGCCAACAGAATGAATAAAAATCCCAGGTTGAGCCTTTATTAGCGTGTGTAATACAAGTCAAGCTGCTTTGAACATCCTCTTGTTGGGTATTAATGCAGCATGCCATTTGTTACACGAGTATTTTGCTGTGGCAGACAGAAAGTGACATTTATGGGTCTATCATGAGAATGAATTTCACCATCCATTAAAATGATGTACAGGTAAACACTCCATTCATTTTAAATCCAGGAGCTTTGGTTCCTTCTCTGCTCTGCTGGATGGGCCCATCAATACAGCCACTATTAGCCAAACTATTTGCTGGGAAGTGAGAACGACTGAAAAATGTTACAGGCCTGTAATTAAAGGGGGTGTAGCTTGAAGGGAGAGGAGAGGAATTAAAGTTATGGGTGAGGTCTCCTCTTTTAGATCTGTGATCTCTGGAGCTGGAAAGGCACAGCCCCATTCCATCAGCAGGAGACTTCAACCAGCCACTACAACCAGGGCCAGATCTACAAAATATTGATCTAAAATTCAGAGTGAAAAGCAGGTCATTGGCTGGAAAACCTGTAAATCTGGGTTTATAAACTGCCTAAACTAAAGGAAGGCAAGAGAATGCAAGCTCTGGGCACTGGGGCCTCAGCCTGTCCCTCTGTAGGGCAGGTCGGTGTCACTCAGTCACTGTGTCCCACCCAGGAGGTGGACAGAGCTGAGGGACAAGTTTTTATTACCACAAGAACTTACTACCATGAGAACATTTTCGAATTCCCTGTTTGGGAGGGTGCACAGGATGTTTTCCAGAGAACCACCAGGAGAAACGAGCAAGGCAGGGAGCAAACGTGCTCCAAACGTGAGCCACGTCCCTTGGAAAACGAAGCCCTGTTGTTTACTCACTGTAATTGTAGAAATTAAGGTAATAACAATTACAGTTAAGTGACTCATATGCACGACTGTACAATTAATTCAGGCTCAGAGGCAGTGCTGCTGTGTATTAAATAAAAGGCCAGGATGATGGCTCAGGCTGTGTGTGACTCAGGCAGGGGCTCTGCTCATCTCAGCCCCTGTGCAGAGCCTCCTGGGGCTGCAGGGACCTGGGATCAGGGAATTCTTGGATGCAGCACTAAAGCTGACAACCTCTGGTGCTTTTTGCAAAGTCACCCTGCTGGTTTGGCTCTCTCGGGTTGTGTTTGCTCCGCCCGAGCTCTGCCTGTGTTTGTTTGTTATCCCTGGCCCTTTGGAATGTGTTCCCAAACTGAGTTTTTAGAGTTTGGAGCTGAATGCTGCTGCTCTGTGGGGCTCTCTGGGCAGAGGCACAGCTGGAGGCCCCTTCACAGTTATTACCTGGTGTTAATTAGCCAGGCTGGCAGGGCTGAATGGAGCAGGAGCTGTCACCAGTGCAGGACACTCCTGTCCCCACAGAGGTGATGCAGCAGCTCCCCAGGCACAGCCAGGTCCCTCAGCTGCTTCCTGCTAGTGTCAACCCCAGCGACAATCCAGTGACAATCCAGTGACAATCCCAGTGACAATCCTGGTGACAACCCCAGTGACAACCCCGGTGACAATCCCAATGACAACCTCATTGACAATCCAGTGACAATCCCAGTGACAATCCCAATGAGACTCCCAATGACATCCCTGGTGACAATCCCAGTGACAACCCCAGTCACAATCCCAGTGACAACCCCAGTGACAATCCAGTGCCAACCCCAGTGCCAATCCCAGTGAGATCTCAGTGCCAACCCCAGTGACAATCCCAGTGACAATCCCAGTGACAATCCAGTGCCAACCCCAGTGACAATCCCAGCAGCCCTGCTCCTCAGACCAATTGCCAGAGTTCCTCTCCCACCTGTTGCATTTATGTGAAGTTTCCCCTGCTTTTGTGGGTATTTCAAGCCACCAAATCTCTGATTCTGCCATCTTTTAACTGTTGATTTGCTGACACCATCACAATAGGATTGTTCACAGCAAAACATGTGAGAATAAAAGGTTTCAATGTCTCTTTTTTCATTCCAGTGGCTGCATTTCCAGAGTCCAAATATTTCTTACTTGAGCCTATGATTTATAACCTGCAGCCTCCTACTCCTCCAGTAAGAACCAGAGAATTTAGAAGCCATGGCAGGAAAACTTTTAAGAAAGAAATCTCTTTCTTTTCCTGATAATATTCTTCAAAATAAGTAAAAAAAAAAAAAAAAAAAAGAGAAAAAAAAAAAAAAAAAGGGTGTAGAAAAATCAATGCAAAAAAATTATTTCTAAGTAGGATGTGTTACAAAATGCTCCTAGAGGCATCAGCAGGTCTAGGATTCCCATAAATAAGTTTTCCATAATCAGTCAGTATTTAATTAACACCCAGAAACTGCCTGACAGAATCTAAATGGAATCTTTAAGGCACTTAATTTCCAAAGTGTTGCTGAAATGTATCACAAATGGTTCTCCTGGCCAGTTGTTTCTCTCCCGCAGATGCAGAAGCTTTATCTCAAGGGCAGCTTGTCTGCCTGAGTTTGGGGAGGCTGAAAAGCCACAATTCACTTTCAAAGTGGATCTGTTTAATTCCTTCTCCTCTTTCTCTCAATTACAGCCCCTTCCCTGAGGAAAGGCAGGCAGAGGGAAGCTTTTAGCTGAGGCTGAAATAAGGAAGCAGGGAGAGAGGGAGTATTTCCCAAAAAAGTGCTGTAGGAATAATTACTGAAACTTCACAGCTCTTGTTCTAGCAAAATAAAATTATTTTCAGAGTAATCCTCGCCCTCCTTGCTTATTTCTGCTCACATTCATTTGGACACTGCAGCTGCCTTAGTGCCAGCTAAGCTTTGCCTTTGATCTCTTCATTAGCAGGGGTCCGTGGCAATGAGTTTTTATTAAAAACCTGTCCTGGAAAATGTTCTGTTGCAAAATCAGTTTGCTGAGTGAGGGTTAAAGATTGGCTCTCCCGGTCAAAGCAGCAGAGGTTTGCTGGAATTCTCAGTGGAAGAGAGAGAAGGGCTCCATTTGTTGCAGAATCCCACCAAATCCCACTAAAACCCCTCCCTGCCAGAGTGGGTAGAACCAAAGGTGGAGGGAAAAGTGCAGCCAGAGGGACAAGGATTCCTCTGCCAACACGATCCCACATCCTCCAGACCAGGGGATTTCAGAGATTCCCCACCCACCTGTGGCATCTTTGTATCTCACAGGCCACGGTGGATTTTCCCTTTTTTTCCCCCCATTAATTCATCCAAGCATCACTCTGTGATTTCTCATTCTCATATGGGAACAAACAACCTGGAAAAATCGCATTTTTTTCCTGGATCTCACCGTCTCTTGCATGTTTTGACCCAAATGAGACACTCAGACCCTTCCCCATTATTTAGTGATTCCCACTGCTGTGGAAATCCCTCCTTTCAGCTGGAAGGGCAGCAGGAAGGTGCAGATGGAGCAGAAATGATGAGCTCTGAAGCCCCACAGCTCCTGTTTGTCCATGGAGGGCCCTGCAGCAGGGTTAGCCCAGGGAACAGAAATCCCAGCTGATGTGGATGCCAGGAAGAGAAGGTTTGCAGAGCTCCCCCCTGGGCTGCAACAGCTCTTTCCTGAAAAAATGGTGTTGGATTGAGAAGATGGTGTTGGATCGAGAAGATGGTGTTGGATTGAGAAGATGGTGTTGGATTGAGAAGATGGTGTTGGGTTGAGAAGATGGTGTTGGGTTGAGAAGATTGTGTTGGGTTGAGAAGATGGTGTTGGGTTGAGAAGATGGTGTTGGATTGAGAAGATGGTGTTGGATTGAGAAGATGGTGTTGGGTTGAGAAGATGGTGTTGGATTGAGAAGAAGGTGTTGGATTGAGAAGATGGTGTTGGATTGAGAAGATGGTGTTGGGTTGAGAAGATGGTGTTGGGTTGAGAAGATGGGGTTGGGTTGAGAAGATGGGGTTGGGTTGAGGGGTCCCTGCCCTGCAGGACACGGCACAGACCCCTGGCACCAAAGCAGTGTGGCCACAGTGACCCTTCCCACCCTCCCTGGAGCTGCTCCAGAGGGAATCAGCCTCTTCCAAGCCCCACTTCCCAGAACTGCTCAGGCTGGAAAACACTTCCAAGTGAGCAAGTCTGAGCTGTGTCTGACCACCACCTTCAGCAGAGCAGAGCACTGAGGGACACTCTGCTGGCTCCTTATTTTAGCAGTAGAAAACACCCAGCTCTGGTGGGCATTTGAGCAATTAAAATTGTGTGGATTTCCCACCTGGCCTGCAATTCCTGCTGCTCTGCACCTCCAAGGCAGGTGAGGTGTGAGATCATGTGAGAAACAACAATCTGACCCCAACAAAACTCATTTAACTCCTTGGTGGAGGCGCAGAGCAGCTCCTTGAGGTGTCCCACCCCCGTGTCAGAGTTTGGGGTGTTCTCTCACAAGCTGCCTGTCCCTGTCCCTGTCCCTGTCCCTGTCCCCTCCCAGAGAAGCAGGCCCAGGCTGCAGCTGGTGCTGAGCAGTTTCCAGGCAGCTGTGCCCAGCCCATTGTTCCCTCTGCAGACAAGGGATGTTTGCAAAATGTGTTTGAATTCCCCCAGCCACAGTGGATGCAGCCACGCCAGGTTTTCCCTGATTGTAATGGACACGAGATAATTCACACGTTATAAAGATCAGTTTACAATGAAGAATGATTGTTTTTAGCCTGATAAGGAAGGGTTTGACAAACAGCCATTTCTTTTTTTTTTTTTTTTTATGAAACACAGGCATTCAATGCCATTCACAAAATGGCTACAAACAAGAAGAAGCATCAGCTGAAAGAAAATTATCTGGGGAGGAAATTCGTACTGGCCGTGTGTGTTTTTCCACTTTTTAAAATATATATTTATTTTTTTTTTTTGACAGCAGGATATGAGACACTGCTTGGAGCATCTCCCTGCCACTGGAAGCAAACTCAAGACTAATCTCAGCCCCTGGGCTCAGTTTGTGTGCAGCTCTTGCTCACAGACCCAGCAAAGCACAAGGGAGCACAGGGAAATGTCCCCCCCCAGCTGCTGCAAAGGCGCTCCCAGCCCGGAGCATCTCCCGCCGCCGGGAGGGAGCTCAGCCCCAGCCCCTGGGCTGTGCGTCTGCAGAGCTCCTCAAACACAGCCCAGGCTCGGGGTTCAGCCCAAACCGCTCACAAAACCCTCTCCTGGCCAGGGCAGAGGGGGAAGTGCTGCCACGGCACCTGCTCAGCAGTCTCGCCTCACCTGGGCAGGGAGGGGCATCAGCAGGAGCCGCACCCTCCTGGGGCCGGGCTGCTCCCTGAAAAGAGACATTTACAGGCAGGGGAAAAGGCCAGAAAACGGCTCAGAAAGCGCCTCTGGAAAGATTCTGCGAGGCAAAAGTCGGCACAGCTCCCCTGGAGCGGGAACGGGGCATCTCTCATCTCTCAGCATCTCTGGGGGGTGGAGGCTGCCAGGGCTGTGTCCAAACACACCAACTAAACACACAGCAAAAAGCTGGAGCCCCAAAAGTGCCCAGCTCGTGCTGCCACGGCAGAAAATGCCAGCTCCCTGCTGATTAATTCGGTTCTGCAGAGCATTCCAGCAGCCTTACATAAAAGGGTCCAGATAAATATGAGGCATTGTTAAGAAAACACTCGGTCTTTTCGACAAATTAATTAATCTGTGCTGTTTCCTCCATGACAAGCATTATCTAATGGAAGGAAAACCACCAGATCAAACAGACATATCCCATTCCACAGCTGAGCCAAGGAGAGGGAGTGATGGGGAAGTGTCTTTAGGGTTTAGCAGAGGAACACCAAACAAACAGGCAACCGCATATGTTCCATTTCATTTAATATCTGCTATCTGCGTGTGGATAAACATTTCACATCACACCTTTTGATGGCTGCCACAACAATATCTCAAAGACAGAGCTCCTTCTTCACAGGGGAAGGGAAGTTGCTCTTCTGTGAGAAGAGGGAGATGAAAGACAGCTTTGCAATGTAGCTGCAGCACAGCCCCAGACCCTTTGAACCGTTAGGATTTATATGTCATTAAATAATTAACTCAATGATGCATGAGAGAAAGTGATGTAAAAGGCCTCAATTAATTGCTTTCATTGCAGCAGGCACCAGGTCCTCGTGATGAGATATAAGCAGGGTGAACTTTGTTTGGGAGATTGCCTTTTAAATGCAGTCATAAAAAAAGTGAAAAATGGCTCGTTTGGATGCTACTTTTGTTTGCTGGAATGTTTTTTTGTGTTGCAGCGTCTGTGCCTTAAATTAACTGACATAATCAGATGCCAGGCTCAGCCCTGCCCTTGTGGCATTGCCTTTGTGCTGTTCTCTCTCTCCTCATGAATTCCAGGGACAGTGAGAGGCAAAGCAGGGCCTGTCTGAACTATGGATTTTTAATTAATTTATCTGCTGCCTTTTATCTTTCAGTATTCACAGGCTGGTATAAGCAATTTGGTTTAAACTGCCTGCTGCATTCTGCCACCTCTCTTGGGATTATCCTGTAGTCTAATAGGATATAATTCCTGATTGTGTCAAACTCGCAGTGCTTTATTTAATCCCGCTAGTTTTTTTCAGACTTTTCTGCGTCACCCTTAAACCCTTTCCTATCCTGGTGCCTGCAGCCTCTGACAGAATTTTCCTGCAGATTCTGAAAGGAGGAAATTCAAGTCAAGTTTTGGACTCAATCCCCAGGGCAGCCCATTACACTAAATTAAATAGTTGGATGAGCAACTGGGGAAGAAACAGAGGACAGACCATAACCTACATCTGACCTGGACTCTGACAAGCCTCAGGGCAGCTCCAGGGTGGGGATTTCAGCTGAATTTAGAGTCAGGCTCTGTCTGTTCTTCCAACCTGTTGCCTTTTAGATGAGTGGGGTGAGAACTGCTAACGGGGAGAAAGGCAGCAGTGGAATATCCACTGATTTAGGGTTCTGCAGTCAGGAGGGGGCATTCCCAGTCCCAGCTTTACCATGGAAGTCTCTGTGCAGGCTGGGTTTCCAGCACAGTTTGTGTTCCAGTGCCCACACTGTCACCTCAGCCCATGGTGACATAACCTGCACTTAACCTTGGAGGAAGATTAGGATTATATGATCCAGATGGGGCCATTTCAGCCAGGTTGCTGCTTCATTATTTAAAAGGTTAAAAAAAAAAAAAAGAGAAAAAAAAAAAAAAAAGGCGAGAGGACTAATCTGGTGCCATCTGCTCAGGATGAGGTGAGAAAAAATTCTGCCAGGCTTTTATGTTCACCCCTGTCGGCTTGGTTCACACGGGTATCCATTCCCACTTAATTACACACTGTCACCTTGGCTGCTGCTGGGGAGAGGCTGGGGAGAGGATGGAGAGAGGATGGAGATGGAGAGAGGCTGGAGAGAGGGTGGGGAGAGGAAAGAGAGAGGCTGGGGTGAGGAAAGAGAGAGGAAAGAGAGATGAAAGAGAGAGGCTGGGGAGACGCTGGAGAGAGGAAAGAGAGAGGCTGGGGAGAGGAAGGAGAGAGGAGAGAGAGAGGCTGGGGAGAGGATGG
>VZRX01019011.1:1082-13116 GCA_013398075.1 Notiomystis cincta | reverse complement strand
TTTAAAGAAATAAATTATAAAAATAGACTTATGCAATGATATTCCTATAGATATCTCCATCCCTTTTTTTTTCTAGGAATGGAAAACATCACTTGGTCATTCATTGTGATTTATTCTTCTAGCAGATTTGAAGATGATTACAAAGAGAAATTGAGCATTATTATTATTACATTGTGTACAGAATGCTCTGCTTTTTATTCTGTTCTCTTTAATGTGTAACGTGGTTTTGATGGTATGAACTGATTAGTTCTGCCATAACACTTAAGTCAGCATTAGAAACTGGTGTACCCACAAAATCCCTCTCCTCTCCTTCAAACACCGTAAAAATTTTTCCCTTTGACTAAAGAGTACATTTTTCCCTTTACCTAAAGAACGTTTCAATATGAATAAAATGGAATTAGAAATGGTAAGCCCCTGACCTTTCTTTATTTTTATATGCATTTTCTTTCATTCTGAACGTATTTTTAAATGATTATACTCACCAGTTACTTAGACACTACCATGCAGCTGTGAGTTTACTACTTAATGGCACATTAAAAATCTTCTCTGGCTGCTGCTCCTCGAGTCAGTATAACATTTCCTGGTGCCATACTAGGCACTGTATTCCTGGAGCCTCATTAATAGTTTACTGATGAGACATAGAGATAAAATATTTTGGCAGATAGACATTTATCTTACAGAGAAAAAGGCCAGTATGTTCATGTTCCTATGAATGAATGAAAAATGATTTTCAGAAGATTATCATCTATTTGAAACTACAAAGAATAAAGACTTTAGGGGAAATTTGAATAGGGGAAAAAAACCCTGAGAAAAATAATACTTGAGTTACTTTTAATAATTAAAGTCACATAGTATTTTGAATGTAAAAATAAGATATAGTATAGTTGAATTAATTTCTCATTCTGGTCATTAGCATTAAATTTTGCCATTTACCAGCAGATCACAAGGTCTTGCAGTTATTGAGAACAGACAATTAAATAACAGAAAGAGATTCACAAAGTCATTATCTGTCACCAACTCTTCCTTCCTCTCAGAGGACTCAGAATTTAGCAGTAGGAACCAGTGACTGCACCTTTAATTTTCCTGCCAGGGGAATAATGATCATTGGAACAATGAGAACTGATGGGCCCATCAGCTCTGAATGTCACATAGCAGCCTGGTTCCCAAAGGTCTCTCTCTCCTAGCACATGAAATTGAAGATTGCTGCAACTCCTAAATGACTCTTTCAATGAACATAGGGCACACGGTTCAGGCTGGAGAATTCGTTGTCACAAATTATTTCCATCCCTCTTTTTTTGCATCCTGATCTACAAAGAAGACTTAAAATATACCTTCAAAGATTAGTTCAGAAACCAGAAGTCAGTCATGCTCTGGATACACAAAACAGGGATTGAAAAAGAATATGATTCCACAAAATATTTTAATTTCTTTTACAACTCACCACCAGTTGAGTTTTCAGTGTGCAACAAAAGTTATATTTACCTATATTTCTCATTTACTGGACTGAAGAAGTTTTCTACTTCAACTTTTGTTAACATCTCACTAAAGTATTTGTTAGCTTAATTAGGAAGACTTAGAAAAATTCTTTCAAATATATATTGAAGATATCAGTTCTTGTATGCCTTCACCCAAATAAACCAATGTAGTGTCTTGGTTGCACTGTGAATTGAGAAAAAAGGCAAACCTTGTGCTTTTTTTTTTTTTTTCTTCATTTTCTGAGACAGTTAAAGGCTGCTGAAATCCCCACATTTTCAAAGTGATCTGTAATTTTACAGCAAAGTATTTTTCCTAGATACTGCATTCTGTTTTATGCAGCAAAGATCCTTTGGTCATCCATTAAAGATTTTGGATCCAGGGAGAAAATTCATCGTGTTAAACACACCGAGAATAGGATTTACAAATTTTACTCTCAAACTTCTGCATAAGGGCTAAAGCCAGTCTTCTGTTAATTTAAAGTTTGAAGTAAGAAATTATACCAGTGCTTTTCTGTCTGTCTTCACTTTTGCCAGGAGAGGTTGTTTTGAACAGCTTCCCCCTGCTGCTATGCAGTGATGCTATAGCCTGCAATGTTTTATCTACCTAATTTCTCTCTATATCCCGCTTCTAAGAAATACTATAAACCCTGCTGAACTCTCACCTGTTTTCTAGTTACCATTTAAAGAGATTTTCTAGCTCATAAACTGATTTCTGATTGTATTGCAGTTTCAAGTGCTGTTTCCATTGAAATAAAAGGTCAATGGTGCAGACCACATAAATAGAAAATGGTCAGAAGTTTGTTAGAGAAACCAACCTTGTTTGCAATAAAATAGATAACCCATCCATTATTTCAAAATTTCACTTTTACAGAAGTAATTTTCACTGACTGTTATTGCAGTTGGTCTTGACACTCACAAGAGGTTTTGCTCAGGCAGCTGTTTTAATTCCTGTTTTGTAGCACAGGTCAAATAGCCATGGAGTAGATGGTCTTGAGACAAAACACCTAAAACTATACCCAGTTCTGAGCTGCAGAACCCCTAGTTAGTCCATATCCCTAATGTATCACCATCTTCCAGGATTTTATTTGAGATTTAAAATATTTCTGTGAAATTATTTAATGGCAGAAACCCAAGTGCTTAATGCCAGAATCATTCATGCAGTCTAAAAAAATAGATCCATAAAAACTGTCACTCATTCATTGATGTCAGAGTAACAATGAACAACTATTGTGTAAGAAGAAAAAGTTTTCTCCTTTTGAATTAATAAAGCCTTTGTAACTCAAGTTCAGCTGAGGTAACTTGTTCATCAGTGATTTTCAAATTTGAAAAAAAGAAACTGAAGACAAAATTACAAGTCCTTCACACTGCATGGAGTACATCCTGTGGCAAACACAAAAGCAGTTGATTTCCTGTCATGATTTTGGGAACTGAGGCCAGTGTGTGCCAGTGTCCCTGGAGAGACACTTGAGCAATGGGGAAGGAATCATGGCCAGAATGGATCCCTGACATGGCTGAAAAATGCTGCCTTCAGTGGAGTTCTGCACATCCACTGTCCAGGGAAGCACACTTGGCCAGTGTTGACCAGCCAAGAGCCTTATTGATCTTTTAGGATTAATAGACTACAGGAACAGGAGCGACCACAGTCACTGCAAACACAAGCAGGGTTATTCCTTCATGAAATGCTGCAGTGTGTGTCTCCATCCTCCTCTCCACATGGAAACTATCACAAGTTGACAATGTTATGTTCCCTCTGCAATCCTTGGAAAGCCAAGTCTGAATTATGAGAGTCTGGAGGATTAAGTCATATTTTGTATTGCATCATAAAATCATAGGGATCTTAAAGGGACCTTAAAGTAAGCTTAAAGATCATCTAGTTACAAGCCCCTTCAAATAGTCAGGGACACTTCCCACTAGACCCTATTAACTTTTGCTAGTCCCAGTAAACTTTAGGGACTTTATCTGAATCTCCTTTTTTCCAGCACATCATTACTCATAAATTTTTCATTAAGTAGGTGAAAACCCAATTCTATTCTTAACCATTATTTTCTTCCATAGTGTCATGGTTTAGCCCCAGTGAGCCATCAAGCCCCACACAGCCACTTGCTCAGTCCCCCACCAGTGGGATCAGGAAGAGAATCAGAAGGATAAAGGTGAGAAAACTTGTGGGTTGAGACAAAGACAGTTTAATAGGGAAAGTAAAAGCACACAAGCAAAGCAAAACAAGGAATTAACTCACTGCTTTCCATGGGCAGCCATCTTCAGGAGACCAGGGCCCCATCACACATAACTGTGACTTGGGAAGACAAATGCCATCATTCCCAGTGTCCTCTCCTTCTTCCATTTCCTTCCCCACTTTCTATACTGAGCATGCTGTCACACGGTCTGGAATGTCCCTTTGGTCAGTTTGATCAGTCCATCCCAGCTGTGTCTCCTCCCAACCTCCCTCCTGTGCACCCTCCTCAGTGTGACAGTATGAAAAGCAGAAAAGGCCTTGGCTCTGTAAGCCCCATTCAGCAATGNTTGGTCAGTTTGATCAGTCCATCCCAGCTGTGTCTCCTCCCAACCTCCCTCCTGTGCACCCTCCTCAGTGTGACAGTATGAAAAGCAGAAAAGGCCTTGGCTCTGTAAGCCCCATTCAGCAATGAAAAAAAAATCTCTATATTATCACCCCTGTGTTCAGCACAAATTCAAAACACAGCCCCACACCAGCCACTGGGAAGAAAATTACTCTACTCCAGCCAAAACCAGTATACATATTTAATTAGTTAATTGTTGTGTGCATTATTTTTATACAGAGGTTCAAATACTCTGTTCTGCACATGTTCATGATGGGAGAATATTATAATTACAAATTAAACTACATCAGTCTTTCCTGAAGTATATTTTTCTTGCATCTTCTGAGTCTTAGGATTTAGAAACTGTTCAGATCAGTAGCAATTCAGAAACATTCAACTCTTTTTGTCCCTAAGAAAATGTCTATTCCCTGTGCTACTTCTGCCAGGAAAGCTGAAGTAAGTATACATAGTGGCAGCAGGGAACCATGTCAGTTAGGTTCATGTTGTTATTGCCATGAGAACCAAACACAAAACCCAGCTGAAATTTTAAAATGTAAGCTTAATTTTGCAAGAAAATGTAATTTTTAATTCATATTTCGTACCACAATATCACAATATTTTTCAATGGGTAACACAGCACTGATTCTAGAATAGTTCTATAATTACTCTGTTAGTTGCATGACAATGAACCAGCGGAAATTATAAGAAACTAATAACAATTTCAATGCTAAATTTATATTTATAAGTCAAACTGCTTAATGGAAATGTGTTCAAATTAAATATTATTATTGCTATTGCAATGATGATGATGATGATGAAAACATATTCACCAGGGTCTTCAGATTCAGGTGATTCTCCTGCTTTCTGCATTTCATGTGATTGAAAACATTGGCAATATTCTGATGGCTCCTTTGTGTTGTGTTCTCCTGCTAAATCTACCCTTGAGAACCTTGTTGACCTTGAGAACAAATACTGATCAGGGAATCATAGAAGGGTTTGGGATGGAAGAGGCCTTCAAAATCCAGCTAGTCCAAGCCCCCTGCAATGAGACAGTCAGATCAGGCTGCTCAGAGCATGATCCAACCTGACCTTCAATGCTTCCAGGGATGGGGCAGCTCAAAGCTCTCTGGGTAGTTCATTCCAGTGTTTCACCCTCATTGTTACAGTTCTTCCTTATACCTAACCTAAATCAACCACTCTTCAGTTTAACACCATCACCCTTTGCTCCATCCCTACAGGTCCTAGCAAAAAAATCTGTCCCCATCCTTCTTATAAGCCTTGCTTAAGTACTGAAAGGATTCAGAAGGAAGGTCATGGCAAAGAACTGGGAGCAAAAAGATCTAGACAGAGCTTCTAAGTTATGGAAATATGCTGTACAATGACAGCAATATTAAAATATCAATAACAAAGAATATAAACAGTATTTACATTGGCAGTAAAATTAGTACTTGCTTTTAATTGTACACGCAGCAGAGTACAGCTAAGTATATTCTCTTAAATGAGGAATATAAATCCAAGCAATTTTGATTATACATTTACAAAATACTGTATTATATTAAATAGTGACCATAACAAGAGATATTTTTTGATTTTCCTGTTAGGAGGATGCAAAATACAACTATAAACTAAATCAATAATAGTTAGGTAAGCCAAATAATTAATTAATCAGAAGACAGTACATGTAATTTAAATCTACATTCTTTTGTCCTGATGAATATATTAAGGACATTTCTATTAAAACAATTAAAGTTCATTATTTCTCCTTGCTGTGGAGCTAGATACAAATTTAATACTATCCTCTTATAGTAAGCTTTGGATGCTAAGAGTGCAAAATTTCTGAAGCCATTAGTCATAGGATCTGATCTTAACAGCAGAACTTACTCTAGATTTTATTCACAAATAATAGGATTTAATAGAAATTCTTTATTTCTATCATCCTTTTTTAATATTGGCATGTTTCAGACATGCATACAAAGTGCTGAACTCCAAACAGTAGAAATTGTTTGGAGATTTCCATTTGTACCAGAGACATGCCATACACTGGGTTCTTTCTGTTGGTAATCCAAACACTGAGAGCTGCAGAGACTATTCAGTGTATCACATTTCAACAAAAGTTATTTCCATCCAGTTTAGATTTTTATTCACATGTTGGAAAAATTCCATCTGCAGTTGGTAACTGATGAGAGATCTCTCCCTGCCCTTATCTTGACCCATGAGCCCTTTGTTATATTTTCTCTCACCTGTCCAATTGGTGAGGGGAGGGATAGAGCAGCTTTGGTGGGCACCTGGCACCNAGTTTAGATTTTTATTCACATGTTGGAAAAATTCCATCTGCAGTTGGTAACTGATGAGAGATCTCTCCCTGCCCTTATCTTGACCCATGAGCCCTTTGTTATATTTTCTCTCACCTGTCCAATTGGTGAGGGGAGGGATAGAGCAGCTTTGGTGGGCACCTGGCACCAGTTTTTTAAACTGAGTTTATTTTGCTCAGAGTTAATTAACCAGAGTTAATTAACCAGAGTTCTTTCCCATAATATACTGATTGAGAGATGTGTTTGCAAATGGATTGAACATCATCCTCTGGCTCAGAATTATCACATACACTAAAGGATGGCTTGACTAGATACCCTGCTTTCTTCTGTCATAGAAATACTTCTGAACAATTCACAATCAGCAGCACAGTGTGGTTCTGTATGTTGGCTTCTCAGCATTCTTAAAGGGAAGATGTGGGTCATGGGTAGGAAAATGGGACATACATAGAAAACCTGTAGTGTTTCTCCCCAAAAATGCTAGTAGATGTATTGTGACAGGTAGTATGCCTTGGAGTTAGCCTTGGAACAAATTTCAGCTCAAATAAAATTTAAACATTTTACATTTTCAACATTATGTAAGATCATTACTAAAACCAAGAAAAATTATAGGTTTTCTTTAGCACGATTTCATCTGGATAAAATTTTAGGTTTGTTTCAAGTCTGTTGTGTCCAGTTTTTTGGTTTTATATTAGCACTCATGTAGCTCGTTCTGTTTTGCAGTTATTTTCTTCCCTTCTCCTTCCGAACATAACTTTAAAATAGTCTTATGACATAACATAACATATAATCTATCTAGGACATGAACCCACTAAAGTATGATAATTCTATTACAAAACTTCAAGAATTACTTTCACTATCACTAGGTAACAAAAGTTGTCAACCTGAACTATGAAAATTTATCATTTCATTTTATGAAATGCACACTTACAATACTTTATATATGGGTGTGCATGTACATGGACAGATAGTTTGTGTCTGTGTTTTATTCTATAAACCATAAGCTAATTCAGACAATTACAGCAGTTCAGAGGCCAGCATATGATAAGCGGAAATATTTTTTTAATTCAGTTTTCTTTATAATACAGATATTTTAGCAAGTCTGTTCTAAAAGCTTCATTATCTTGATTTTACTTTCCATTGCCCCTAGCAACACAGGGTTTGAGAGACACAGAAAAGACTGTTTGAAAGATAGAAGTGTTTAAAGGGGGAAATCTGCAAAGATTTTACCTTCTAAACATCTATTAGGGTCCTATTTCACAGTTCAATCTTGCAAACTCTTTATTGAGGAATATAGCAATGGCCAATATATTTAAACCTATTGACCTGATCGATAATTCTCCTACAACAGAACACAAAAAGAACAGCCCTGCCCAGTTGTCATTGTAAACCTAGGTGCAAGATGAATGGAAAAAGTGGTCAGGAAGAGGGCTCATCCACCTTTTTATCTTTTGCAAGTATACTGAATGGCATCAAGCCAAAATCTGGCAAGATGTTAGTATTAAACAGTGTACTTAGCTGGGTGCCAAAATGCAAGCCTAGGTTGTGGTCCTGTGTAATTTTCTAGGATAGTTGCAGGCTTTGAAGAAGGCTGAATGAGTTCACATTGAGGACACAGAAGATAGTCATGGCACAGCTCATTACCTGGGAAAGGAGGTTAAATATCTCTCTTGAAGGCAAAGTTTCAAGAATCTGGTAGAGTCTTCAATGAGGCGGATCAAGCTGAAGTTGGGAAATTCAAACAAATGTAGATCACAGGTATTCCTCAGAGGTAAAATACACAAACAGTAAGGCAGAGAAAATGGAGTTTCATTGAAATGTGGAGAGAGATTGATCTCCAAAGAGGTCATATTCTTTACCTGTGAGATGGTTCCTAAATGGATCAAGGCAAACTGTTACCCACTGCATGTGCAGGTGTTATGGGTCATGGCACTATATTGGGCACATGCTATGATTATAGTCATAATTATTTTATATACTTACCAAGATAAAGTTCTGGCCTGCCACTAAAGTCATGCTGTGTTCTCCCTGGTCTTTTTGCCCATTTTCACAAACCAATTACTCTCTGTTTCTTATTAACCATTGTTTGTGTTCAGCACAGCTTCCAAATTTCCCAAGGTCTTTTTGAACTAAAAATTTAATTGGAGAAAAATGTTTACTAAACACTAATTAGTTTGGAGGGCAATCTGAAAGAAACCTCAGCGAGATAAGTCACTGGCTCCTCGAAGTGATTAATTATTTTCATGTCTAAGAGCCCATAATTGGACACACACAATAAATCTGTTTAGATATTTTGTCTTGTGTTTTTGATATAAACTGACACAGTGCAAGGGTTGTGAAAGGTGCATCATCAGAATACTAGATATCCAACAAAGGAAAGGAAGAGAGTATTGCATTGCATTAGACAAGGAATCATTTAAAAACAGTTAAGGCAAGAGATGGCTTCTAGTGTTACAAAACAAAACTTACATATGTACAGAACTTTAATATGAATGAAGAGCCTAACAAGTATCCCCAGTAAAGGGGGAGAACAAAGGGAGTTCTGAATGTACAAATAAGGTGTTTTCTCTCCTCCCCATCCTTCAAGAGGACTTGGCTAACACAATCACAGAAAAGCAGAGGAAGTATAAGAAATGTCTGAAACTTATTTAATCATTTAGAGGGAAATAGCAGCAGGGTGACATGAAGTAAAAGGACTCCCCATATATAATCTTCTATAAGGTGACGTGATTTCTTCCATTTCTTCAACCATAGAACTCAAGTTTCTGACTCTGTTGACTGCTTTGAACTTGATAAATGAAGTCACATTTTATTGTGTCCTAATTCCAATGAAGTGTGATAAAAGTGGCCTCACAGGAAAAATATTCTTCTTTTCATGCTAATAGTTTCTAAATGTCTTTTCATTTAAATTTTTAAATCACAAGACATTTTCTGGAAAACGGTAACTCTTCTCCAGTTTATATATAATTTTATATAATTGTCTGAACCATTTTTTGCTGTATGTATGCTTGTGATTATGTGTTTATACTTCATTCTCCTTTTCAGAATTTTGCTATTTTGCTTGAAAGACTCTTAAACACTTTCATTGGAAATAAAGGTCAGCAATCAACTTGCTATGAATTCATTTGTAGCTAAAAAGAGTAAACGAAAAGTTTCACACTAATGTTTTTGTATGAAACTCATCTTGGAATTTAAATAGTTTGCAAGAGCATAATTTTTTTATGTCAGAACAGTACAAATATTTGTGAGCTTTCAGAACTTAAATAAAACCTCTTGAAATTTAAACAAAAACTAAAAAAGAGGAAATGAGGAAAACCACATAATGCCATAAAATTGTCTTATGCACAATATTTGACTAATTTAAACTAGTAAATTTCTTGTCCACTTTTTTCCATGTCTAAGTGTTACGTGGCTTTAGAGATTAGTTTGTAATGTCCTTGTAATAATCTTAAAAAGCTCCTAAACATAATTTCAGCAGACATCATTTGTTGTTGTTTACTTCACTTGTTTCATAGGTATTTCTCTGATATCTGTTATTTATTCACTACTAAAAAGTAATGGCTTTTATTAAAGTGTGATTTTCTGTTTTTCTTTCAAACACAATTTGTGAATAAACACCTGAGATTCCAGCTCCAAGACAAAACTGTAAAGACCTACTTATGGATGAAATTTCTGCTGTAAGAAAAGAGTCTCTTTCAGTTGTTTTGTTTGTTTCCTTATGAAGTGTTCTAAGTTGCTGTCCCAATGTGTAAATTAAAAACTTTTTACTTCTAACTCCTCTGATCTCTATTAGTCCTGTGAGACTTTCCAAGTCTTATTAAAACAAAATCCTTTTCATCCTGGAGGTACAATACATTTGTACTTCATTCTTCTGCTCTTCTTAATCTCTGTTATCCTTCTAATAAGCAATCTAAACTTTCCATTATTCTAGAGCAAAATTATTCTCACAGAAATATATTCTTATGTAAAATATGGATAATGATATTCATCGCCTTTGTAAACCACTTGAGATCTTCAGATGCAAAATACCAGATAAGTAAATAGTATCATAATAAGCATGTTTTTCATACGAACAATCATAATATAAATCAGTTGCATTGTCAAGAGAAGTAAACATTGATAGCCTCCCAAAAATCGTATTGAGTTGAATAACACTCTAAGATAAAGATGGTAATTATTTGAAAAGTAGCAAGGAGAATATATACTCTAAAGAAAATATGCGCTGAAAGTTATGCATTAAAAAAAAGAAAAAAGAAAATATATCCTTGATAGACTGCTTTCTAAACTTAGGGATTTTTTTTCTGACAAAAGGAAGAAAGAATATTAATAAGCACTACAATTATTTGTTCATTACTGTGTCTAAATGGGCAATAAGTAAAACAATCAATTAATTGAACTTTCAATGTTTATCTTTCAGCGAGTCATCATTCTACCATGGGGCTAAAATATCTCTTTGTGTATAGCAATGTTTGCCATGACTTCATAAAAATTATGGTTCAAAAATGGAGCCTTTTTTTGTTCTAACTTGTGCAACATAGTGTGGAGTTCTGTGGACAAGGTTATTAGGGTAATGATCTCATTTTTTTATAGTATTCAGCTCATTACCAGTTCTTATAATAAAGATAATAAGGAAATAATATTGACCCTGAAATACATTTTCTGTGGCTAGAGATGCATCAAGATTTTTAGTCAATAATACTCTGTTATTTCATTGCTCTCACACAAATTTTGCTTGATACAATTCAATATTTACTCTAAAAGATTTTCAACCATGTTTTCCTACTAAAATAAAATATAATAAAATAAATTGTCCTAAATACATCAAGAAATAACTGAATTGGAAAAATCTCGCTGAAATACTTTGTTTTGGAAGGATGTCTCCTCATGAAAAGTGTTATGTTGAGTCTCTATTACGTGCTATATGACATCTGTGCTGGGAGCCCAGAACCCCCCGTGTGCTGGGCTGCTCCAAAGCCCCGTGGGCAGCAGGGCAGGGAGGGCATTCTGCCCCTCTGCCCCTCTGCTGAGAGCCCACCTGCAGGGCTGCATCAGCTCTGGGGCCAGCACAGGAAGGACAGGGACCTGTGGGAGCCAGCCCAGAGGAGGCACCGAGGGGATCAGAGGGATGGAGCAGCTCTGCTGGGAGGAGAGGCTGGGAGAATTGGGATTGTTCAGCCTGGAAAAGAGAAGGCTGTGGGGTGGCCTAATTTTTGTCCTTCCAGAAGGGAGCCTACAGGAAAGATGGAAATAATCTATTTATAAAGGGCCTGGAGTAACAGGACAAGGGGAATGGCTACAAACTGAAAGTGGGTTTAGTTTGGATATTAGGGAGAATGTTAAAGTACATTTGTAGAGATATACACAGAACGATCACTAAATGTCATTTCATAAAACCACACTGAAGAATTAAAATTGTATTTTCATTCTTAAATCAATGGCTTACATCTTATTTTGGGATAAATGCAAATCATCATCTCAGTCAAAATTAAATGTGTCATCTTTAAAGAAATACCTCTATCAATACATAATTAATTATAAGGGGAGATTGACATTTTACTTTAGGAAAACAAGATCCTATCAAAAGGTTTAAACATATCTGTAACATCTGCCAATCTTTATGCTACCTTTTATTGCTTCTTTGTGTTTGTACAGCTATCACAATGTTTAAACTTGAACTCTTTTATTTTGGGGGGGG
>VZRX01019010.1:0-25681 GCA_013398075.1 Notiomystis cincta | reverse complement strand
TCCCCCCTCTGACTCCACATCCCCGCAGGCTGGAGACCACCCACCAGCAGCTGCTGGGGCTGTGGCAGCAGCTGCACCAGGACCTGCGCAGCCTCCGCGCCTGGCAGTACCTGACCCGGGACATCCAGCAGATCCAGTCCTGGACACACATCACGGTGAGTTCCTGGGGGTCCCGGTGTGGCACAGGGGTCCCGGGGGTCCCAGCAGGGGCTGACGTGGCCGTGCCCCCCAGTTCCGCACGCTGCCGGCCGAGGAGGTGCGTCAGGTCCTGCGCAGCCTGGAGAGCCACTACCAGGAGTTCCTGCGCGACAGCCAGGACTCCCAGAGCTTCCAGCCCGACGACCGGCTGCAGGTGGAGCGCGACTACAACGCCTGCACCCACAAATACGAGCTGCTGCTGCGTAGCCAGGAGAAAGGTGGGCGTCCCCTCTCTGCCTTCTCTGAAGGGTGGGTGTCCCCAGGTTTTCCCCAGGTGCTGAGCATCCGCAGGTCCCCGTGGTGTCCCTGGGGTATAACCACGGTGCTAAGCTGTCCCAGTCTCCTCCCTCCTCACTTTGGCTCCCCGGGGTGTCTCCAGGGTGCTGAGCCATCCTTGCTTCCCCCTTCCCCATGTTGTCCCCACGGTTTCCAAGGGTGTTGAGCCATCCCCGTGTCCCGTCTCCCTACTGTTGGGTCCCCAGGATGTCCCCAGGGTACTGAGCCATCCTGGTGTCACTGCGGCTCCCTGCGGTGTCCCCGTGGTGTCCCAGGGCCCTGAGCCGTCCCCCTGTCCCCTCAGGAGAGCAGGACGAGTCTCTGTGCAGGAGCTACATCTCGCAACTGAAGGACATCCGGCTGCAGCTGGAGAGCTGCGAGAGCCGCACCGTGCACCGCCTGCGCCTGCCCCTCGAGGCCGACCCCCTGCGCGAGTGCGCCCAGCGCCAGGCTGAGCAGCAGGTGTGCGACATGGGCNGGGAGAGAGGGAGGGAGGGAGGGCACGGCCCCAGTGCTGACCCCCGGCCCCCCAGTTCTTTGCCGAGGTGCGGGAGGCCGAGGAGCTGCTGCGGAAGACGGAGGAGACGATGCGGCGCAAGTTCAGCTGCGACCGCGGCACCACGGCCACGCGCCTCGAGGACCTGCTGCAGGACCTCGCGGTGAGGGCACCCCCGAGACCCCCAGGAACACCCCCAGACCCCGGGGGGACCCCCACAGTGACCCCCAGACCCCAGGGGCTTCTCCCCAGGGTAACCCTGCTGCACGACCTTGCAGCGAGTGCAAGTGGGAGTCCAGGGGGACTGCCCAGGTGGACCCCCCAAGATCCTCAGGGTGACACCTCCAGGGTGACCTCTGTCCCCATGGCACCTCTGAGGTGACGCCCCCCTGCAGCCCCCAGGATGACGCCCAACAGCCCCTGATGTGTCCAGCTGCAGAGTGCTGGAGTGCCACCTCCACTGCAGCCCCTGGGGTGACCCCAACATGTCCAGTGCTGCAACAGACTGGGGTGATCCCCCTGCCTCATGTTCCTGACCCCTCCCCAAACTCCTGGGAACCCCTCCAAAATCCCAAGAGCTCCCAAAACTGTTGGGACCTCCTGATATTTCTGAGCTCTCTCAAAAAAACTGGTATCTCTCTAAAGTTCTGATGCCCCTGGACACCATGGGACACCCCAAATCCTGAGGTGCCCCAAACCTGCCCCACAGGAGCAGAAGGAGCAGCTGGCGGAGTTGGGGGTGCAGCTGGGGGGTCTCTCCCGCCGTGCCAGGACCATCGTGCAGCTGAAGCCACGCAGCCCCTCGACACCCCTGCAGGGCCGCCCCCCCATCCAGGCCGTCTGCGACTACAAGCAAATGGAGGTGTGGGGGGACATGAGGGTTGGATTTGGGTTGGTTCCCCTGGGGAGGGTGTGGGGGGACGTGGGGCAATGTGGGGAGACATGGTGGGTCCAGCACCCCGGTCTGATACTGCCCCAGCCCCATGGGGGGACACAGGAGGACACTCCCTGGTCTGACACCACCCTGGGGGATAAGGAGAGACATGGGGGAGCCCCCACCCTTCTCTCATGCTGCACCAGCCCCATGAGGGGACACAAGGGGAGACACAAGGGGCTCCCCACCCAGTCTGAGACCACACCAGGCCCATAGGGGGATAGGAGGGGACACTGGGGAACATGGGAGAGGCATGGGGGACACGAGGGCCCCCGCCCCAGGCTGACCCCCTGCCCTGCAGGTGACGGTGCACAAGAACGACACCTGTGCCCTGGTGAGCCACACGCAGCCGCAGCAGTGGCGGGTGCTGAGCACCGCTGGCAGCGAGGCCGTGGTCCCCTCGGTCTGCTTCCTCCTGCCACCCCCCAACAAGGAGGNACGGGTGTGACACGGGTGTGACACAGGTGTGACACACGTGGTGCGCACAGATGGGAACCTCAATGCCAGGATGGGCCTGCGGGAACGGTTTGGCTTGGAAAAGCCCTCAGAGCCCATTGAGTCCCCCCAGTCCGCCACCAGTGCCAAGGCCACTCCAGACCTTGTCCCCAAGTGCCACATCCACAGGGCTGTTAAATCTGCCCAGGGATGGTGCTCCACCCCTGCCCTGGACAGCTGCACCAGGGCTGGACAGTACTTTCCAGGAGGAGTTTTCGCAATATCCCTCCTAAACTTGCCCTGCCCACCTGCACCGATGGGCTGCAGAGCCTCCCCTGCTCTGCTCCTCCTTGGGCCCAAGGGGCGCGGGGGGAGCATTTGGGTGGGGGTTGGCCTTAATCTGCAGCTGGCAAGGACTGAGAGAGTCTTTCCCTGCAGCAAACTCACCTGGAGCTGGAGGGCATCCAGAAGAACCTGGCCAAGGTCAGCGAGAAGACGGAGCAGGTGCTGGCGCAGCCGGAGCAGGCAGGCTCAGCCCCTGTGCTGCGCTCTGAGCTGGAGGTCACCCTGCGGAAGATGGAGCAGGTGTACAGCCTCTCCAGCATCTACCTGGAGAAGTGAGTGAGCCCTGGCACTGTCGCTCGGTGGCTCCTCGGCCCCTGGGCTGGGAATGAGCCTGGGCAGTTGGGAGGCCACGGGGAGTCTGGGGAGAGCCAGTGTGTCTTTCCCTTTCTTTTCCTTCCCTCTCCTCATCTTCCTTTTTTTTCTCTTTTCCCTTTTTCTCCTTTTTCCCTTTTCCTTCCCTCCTGACTCTGTGGTGCTGCTCTGGCTGAGCTGTCCCACTCCCATCCTGATCCGGGCAAATCTGTCCAGTTCCCATCCCACTCCCACCGCACTCCCAGCTGAGGCTGTCCCTCTCCCATCCCACTCCTGCTCCTGACTCCATCCCTCTGCCGCAGGCTGAAGACCATCGGGCTGGTGATCCGGAGCACGCAGGGGGCTGAGGAGCTGCTCCGCAAGTATGAGGAGCAGCTGAAGGACGTGCAGGCAGTGCCGGCTGACCTGGCTGAGCTGGAGGCCAGCAAGGCTGAGCTGAAGGTACCGGGGTCTCTGGGGGTGCCAAGGGGAGCCAGGGGGTGGCTGGGGACACCGGGGCCGGCCCTGACCAGTGCCCATCTGCCACAGCGGCTGCGGGCACAGGCCGAGGGGCACCAGCCCTTCTTCAGCACGCTGGAGACCGACCTCGGCAAGGCTAAGGACGTCAACGAGCGGATGGTCCGCGGCCACAGCGAGAGGGACGTGGACCTGGAGCGGTACCGCGAGCGGGTGCAGCAGCTGCTGGAGCGCTGGCAGGCGGTGCTGGGCCAGGCCGACCTGCGCCAGCGCGAGCTGGACCAGCTGGGCCGCCAGCTGCGCTACTACCGGCAGAGCTGCGACGCGCTGCGCCACTGGATCCGCGACGCCCGGCAGCGCCAGGAGGCCATCCAGGCCGTGCCCATCACTGACAGCCAGGCCGTGCGCGAGCAGCTGCTGCAGGAGAAGGTACTGCTGCCCGTGGGGCCAGGGGCGCTCCCAGCCATCCCCAGCAGCGTGAGGGGCGTGCTTGTCCATTCCCAGTGGGGCAAGGGGTGCTCCTGGGCATTCCCCAGCAGAACAAGGGGTGCTCTTAGCTATCCCTGGCCGTGGCATGGCAAGAGATTCACCTGGCCGTCCCCAGCAGCGTGCAGGGTGCCCCTGTCGTTCTCTGTCTGTGGCAGAGTGAGGGGAGTGCCCAGTCATCTCCAGTCATGGAAGGTTGAGTGTTGCTCTTGGGTGGCTGCAGCAAGATGGGGGGACCATCCCTGGCCATGGCACCTGGTGGGTGCTCTCAGCCATCCCCAGTGGGATGGGAGGTGCTCCTGACCATTTTTGCTACAGCAGGGTGAGGGGTGCTCCTGGCCATTCCCAGCCATGGCAGGGCAAGTGATGCTCTTGGCTATCCCTGGCCATGGTGGGGTGAGGTGTGTTCTTGGGTGGCTGTGGAGTGCCTGGGCTCACCCCCACATGTCTCCCCAGAAACTGCTGGAGGAGTGTGAGCAGCACAAGGACAAGGTGGAGGAGTGCCAGCGCTATGCCAAGCAGTACATTGATGCCATCAAGGTGTGTCCACTGCCTGGGGAGCCAGGGCTGGTGGGGCGCTGTGCAGGCAGCATGGTGTCCTGCAGGGGGTGGGATCACAGTGGCCTGGGGACTCATTGCATGTAGCAGAGCTTTGATCACTCTCTCCTCATCAGGACTATGAGCTGCAGTTGGTGAGCTTCAAGGCACAGGTGGAGCCGGTGGCATCGCCAGCCAAGAAACCCAAAGTGCAGTCAGCATCTGACAGCATCATCCAGGAGGTGAGGGGGGGTCTCACTGCCACTGGCCTGGGATGTCCTGCAGCTCCTGGGGCATGGCTGCTCACCGAAGGGGTGGGCTTGGGGGTGTGCCACGTGGTCTTGCCTCCGTGCAGCCCCATCATTACTGGGGTACTGGCGGGCCATGGGCAAGCGCCCCTCTCTCCTGCTGACCCACTGTCTCCACAGTACGTGGACCTGCGGACGCAGTACAGCGAGCTGACCACGCTCACCACGCAGTACATCAAGTTCATCACTGAGACACTGCGGCGGCTGGAGGAGGAGGAGGTAGGGAGCAGTGCAGGGCGGCACGGCCGGCTGAATGACCAAAAGGAACGGGTTCATGGGGTCTTTGGCCCCATCACTAACGCCAGCCCATGGCCATGACTCCAGCCCCATCACTAACGGCAGCCCACGGCTGTGACTCCGGCCCTATCGCTGACGGTGCCTCACGGCCATGACTCTGGCTCCACCACTAATGCCAGCCCATGGCCGTGACTCCAGCTCCATCACTAACACTGGCCCACGGCTGTGACTCCAGCCCCGGCCCCATCACTTAGCAGTAGCCCACGGCCGTAGTTCCAGACCCATCACTAACACTGGCCCATGGCTGTGGCTCTAGACCCATGACTAATACTGGCCCTTGGCCATGACTCTGGCCCTATCACTAATACTGGCCCACGGCCTCTAGCTCCTGCTCCCTGCTGGGCCCCTGGGAGCAAGGCTGCTGGCTCTGCGTACAGTGGGTCTCCGAGCCAAGCTGGCTCTGGGCACCGGGGGCTCTGGTGTGACTGGTGGTAGGAGGCACTTCCCAGATACACATAGTGCAGTCAGCACCTGCCTGCGCATGCTGCTGTGCTGGGCGCTGGCCCGCGGGGTCTGGCGCGGGGTAACCTCTCTAACTCTTGGTTTCTGCCCTTGGAGCCGCTTTGCCAGTGCTTTTTCTTGGGGAATATTTGTGTTGGTGGGGATCTAATGGAGGGTAAAAAACCAGGATGACTCTGGCAGCCGTGCACCAGGTACTCACTCTGCGCATGCCTTCTCCCCGCGGCACCCTCCGCCTCCCCCACAGCTCACGCTCTCCTCCTCACCCTCCTCTACCTCTGTGCTGCTCCAGGACCAGGGGTCCGTGTGGGGTCTGGCTCCCCTGCATGTCCTGCCTGTGCCCGGGCCCTGCGGGGCGTGCGGCTGCCTCGCTCACGGTGCATGTGGTGCGCATGCTGTGGCACGGCCCGAGCCAGGCGCCAGCTCTGTCGGCCCTTTGGCAGACCCTGCTCACAGTTGCCTGGAGAGGGCTGGGAGGGATTTGAACCAGCTGAACTGCTCTCTCCTGTTGAGACTTTCCTGGCAGGGAAGGCTCTGCTGGCACCGCCCTCGCACCGCTCCCCTCTGTTCTGCTCCCGGTGCTCCGGCCGTCTCTCTCCTTTCCCCACGGCAGGGGCTGTCTGTGGCAGCCCCCTCGCAGGGGGAGCCATGGTGGTGATGTGCACGCTGCTCGCATCGTCTTCATCGCTTGGGCTCCACTCGCTCTCTGTCCCATCTCTCTGGAACGTGGCTTCCTGCGCTGCTCTCTGGCTCCTGTTGCCTGTCTGCCTGTGCTGTCGTGTGTCCCCTGTCCTGCCGTACATCTTCTGGAAGCTGGTGTCACCGGCTCGTGCGGTGGCCCAGGGGCCGAAGCCATTCCACGCGCATCTGCCACCCCTCCGCTCTCTCGGCAGTGTGTGGCTGGGCCAGCATCGATTCCACAGCGCGATCGCATCCCTTGTGATTTGTCTCTCTCTCCCCTCTTTGTCCCCTGCACCCTCTTTCCCTCCAGAAAGCCGCCGAGAAGCTGAAAGAGGAGGAGAGGAAGCGGCTGGCGGAGGTGGAGGCACAGCTGGAGAAGCAGCGGCAGCTGGCCGAGGCCCACGCCAAAGCCAAGGCACAGGCAGAGGCGGAGGCGCGGGAGCTGCAGCTCCGCATGCAGGAGGAGGTCACCCGGCGGGAGGTGGTGGCCGTGGATGCTGAGCAACAGAAGCAGAACATCCAGCAGGAGCTGATGCAGCTGCGGCAGAACTCGGACCACCAGATCAAGTCCAAGGTGAAACTGATTGAGGAAGCTGAATACAACCGCAAGAAAGTGGAGGAGGAGATCCGCCTCATCCGCCTGCAGCTGGAGACCACCGAGAAGCAGCGGGAGGGTGCAGAGACAGAGCTGCAGGAGCTGCGTGCACGTGCTGAAGAGGCTGAGCGGCAGAAGCGGCAGGCACAGGAGGAGGCCGAGCGCCTGCGCCGGCAGGTGAAGGAGGAGAGCCAGAAGAAGCGGGAGGCGGAGGAGGAGCTGAAGCGCAAGGTGCAGGCTGAGCGCGAAGCGGCGCGGGAGAAGCAGAAGGCGGTGGCAGACCTGGAGCAGCTGCGGCTGCAGGCGGAGGAGGCAGAGCGACGCATGCGGCAGGCAGAGGCTGAGAAGGAGCGGCAGATCCAGGTGGCCCAGGAGGTGGCCCAGCGCAGCGCTGAGGCTGAGCTGCAGAGCAAGAGGCTCTCTTTCGCCGAGAAGACAGCACAGCTGGAGCTGTCGCTGCAGCAGGAGCATGATGTGGTGGCCCAACTGCAGGAGGAGGCTGAGCAGCTGAAGAGGCAGCAACTGGAGGCAGAGCGCTCGCGGGAGGAGGCTGAGAAGGAGCTGGAGCGCTGGCGGCAGAAGGCCAACGAGGCGCTGCGCCTGCGGTTGCAGGCTGAAGAGGTGGCCCACAAGAAGTCGCTGGCGCAGGAGGAGGCCGAGAAGCAGAAGGAGGATGCAGAGCGCGAGGCCCGCAAGCGCGCCAAGGCAGAGGAGGCAGCCCTGCGGCAGAAGGAGCTGGCGGAGGAAGAGCTGGAAAAGCAGCGGGAGCTGGCAGAGGGCACAGCGCAGCAGAAGCTGGCGGCAGAGCAGGAGCTGATCCGGCTGAAGGCGGAGATGGACAATGGGGAGCAGCAGCGCCTGCTCCTGGAGGAAGAGCTCTCGCGGTTGAAGGGAGAGGTGAACGAGGCCATCCAAAAGAGGAAAGAGCTGGAGGAGGAGCTGGCCAAGCTGCGGGCAGAGATGGAGGTCCTGCTGGAGAGCAAGGCCAAGACAGAGGAGGAGTCACGCTCCAGCAGTGAGAAGTCCAAGCAGCGGCTGGAGGCGGAGGCCAACAAGCTGCGGGAGCTGGCCGAGGAGGCCGCCCGCCTGCGCGCCCTCTCCGAGGAGGCCAAGCGGCAGCGGCAGCTGGCAGAGGACGAGGCCAGCCGGCAACGGGCCGAGGCCGAGCGCATCCTGAAGGAGAAGCTGACGGCCATCAACGAGGCCTCACGGCTGAAGGCGGAGGCGGAGATCGCGCTGAAGGAGAAAGAAGCAGAGAACGAGCGGCTGCGGCGGCTGGCGGAGGATGAGGCCTACCAGCGCAAGCTGCTGGAGGAGCAGGCGGCCCAGCACAAGCAGGACATTGAGGAGAAGATTGCCCTGCTGAAGCGGTCCTCAGAGAGCGAGCTGGAGCGGCAGAAGGGGCTTGTGGAGGACACGCTGCGGCAGCGGCGACAGGTGGAGGAGGAGATCCGTGCCCTCAAGGCCAGCTTCGAGAGGGCCTCGGCTGGCAAGAGCGAGCTGGAGCGGGAGCTGAACCGCATCCGTGGGGAGGCTGAGGAGGTGCAGCGCAGCCGGGAGCAGGCGGAGCGGGAGGCTGAGCGGCAGCGGGCGCTGGCACTGGAGGAGGAGGGCCGGCGGCGCGAGGCTGAAGAGAAGGTGCAGGCCATCCTGGCGGCCGAGGAGGAGGCTGCGCGGCAGCGGCGGCTGGCCCTGGAGGAGGTGGAGCGGTTGCGGGCCATGGTGGAGGAGGCGCGGCGGCAGAAGGAGCTGGCGGAGAAGGAGTCAGAGCGGCAGATCCAGCTGGCACGGGAGGCGGCGCAGAAGCGGATTGCAGCGGAGGAGAAGGCGCACCTGGCTGCCGTGCAGCAGAAGGAGCAGGAGCTGCTGCAGACGCGCCAGCAGGAGCAGAGCCTCCTGGACCGGCTGCGCGAGGAGGCCGAGCGGGCTCGGCGGGTGGCTGAGGAGGCTGAGTTCGCTCGTGGCAAGGCCGAGCAGGACGCCAGCTTGTCCCGGCAGCGTGTGGAAGAGGCTGAGCGGCTGAAGCAGCGGGCAGAGGAGGAGGCGCAGGCCAAGGCACAGGCACAAGCGGACGCGGAAAAGCTGCGGAAGGAGGCCGAGCTGGAGGCGGCAAAACGGGCGCAGGCAGAGCAGGCAGCCCTGCGGCAGAAGCAGCTGGCCGATGCTGAAATGGAGAAGCACAAGAAGTTTGCTGAGCAGACACTGCGGCAGAAGGCGCAGGTGGAGCAGGAGCTGACCAAGGTGAAGTTGCAGCTGGATGAGACAGACCACCAGAAGGGCATCCTGGATGAGGAGCTGCAGCGGCTGAAGGAGGAGGTGACAGATGCTGTCCGGCAGAAGGCCCAGGTGGAGGAGGAGCTTTTCAAGGTCCGAGTGCAGATGGAGGAGCTGGCCAAGCTGAAGAGCCGCATCGAGGAGGAGAACAAGGCGCTGATCCTCAAGGACAAGGACAACACACAGAAGTTCCTGGCGGAAGAGGCAGAGAAGATGAAGCAGGTGGCAGAGGAGGTGGCCAGGCTGAGCGTGGAGGCGCAGGAAGCCGCCCGCATGCGGCAGCTGGCTGAGGATGACCTGGCACAGCAGCGGGCGCTGGCAGAGAAGATGCTGAAGGAGAAGATGCAGGCGGTGCAGGAGGCCACGCGGCTGCGGGCCGAGGCCGAGATGCTGCAGAAGCAAAAGGATCTGGCGCAGGAACACGCCAAGAAGCTCCAGGAGGACAAGGAGCAGATGCAGCAGCGCCTGGCTGAGGAGACCGAGGGCTTCCAGAAGACGCTGGAGGCCGAGCGCCGGCGGCAGCTGGACATCACGGCTGAGGCTGAGCGCCTCAAGCTGCAAGTGGCGGAGATGAGCATGGCCCAGGCCAAGGCTGAGGAGGAAGCCAAGAGGTTCAAGAAGCAGGCGGAGGAAATCAGTGACAGGCTGCACCAGACTGAGCTGGCCACACAGGAGAAGATGACGATGGTGCACACCCTGGAGATCCAGCGGCACCAGAGCGATGAGGACGCGGAAAAGCTGCGCCAGGCCATCGCTGACTTGGAGAAGGAGAAGGAGAAGCTGAAGCAGGAGGCAGCGCTGCTGCAGCAGAAGGCAGAGGAGGTACTGGGCTGTGGGTCCCCCTTAGTGGTGGTGGTACGCAGGGAGGCTGTCCTTCTCCCCAGCCAGCCCACACCATCCCTGGGCAGGTCCCCAGGGACCATCACTGGGGATGGTGGGGCAGGACCCCCTGTGCAGGTCAGTGATGTGCATAGAGTTGGGGGCAGTGAAGCAAACCCCTCAGACAGTGTCGGAGCGAGAACCCAAACCCCTGGAGCTGTTCAGGGGGGATCCCCACTGCCTGGACCGGCTCTTCCACCCTGTGGCATGTCCTGCCGTGTTCCTCTCTGTGCCCAGCTCCCAGGCTTAGTGTCATGGGTTCCCTTGTGTCCTCCCCCTGCTCATCCTGCCCCATGTTGTGTGTGGCTCCCTAACCCCGGCTCTGCTCCTTAACTCTTACCTGATATAGGGAGGGTGTGAGTGACTCTGTGCCTCTGTGCCACCCCTGCCACCTGTCCCCCTGCCTCAGCCCACTCCCAGTCCCCCACTGCCCTACTGGGTGTCTGACTGCACTGTCCTTTCTCCCACCCCAGATGCAGGTGGCCCAACAGGCTCAGCTCCGTCAGGAGACGCAGCTCCTCCAGCAGAGCTTCCTGACGGAGAAAGATGCCCTGCTGCAGAAGGAGAAGTTCATCGAGGAGGAGAAATTGAAGCTGGAGAAGCTCTTTAAGGATGAGGTGAACAAAGCCCAGAACCTGAAGGCAGAGCAGGAGCGGCAGCAGCAGGAGATGGAGCAGGAGAAGCAGCAGTTGAAAGCTATGTTAGATGAAGCCAAGAAGCATCAGAAAGAAGCTGAGGAAAATGTCCGGCACAAGCAGGAGGAGCTACAGCAGCTGGAGAGGCAGCGACAGCAGCAGGAGAAACTTCTGGAAGAAGAGAACAAGAAACTGAGGGAGAGGCTTGAGCAGATGCAGGAAGAGTACAAGGCTGCCCTGGCCCAGAGACGGGAGATCATGATCCAAACAGATGATCTGCCTGGGGAGGCCTTGGTTACGACAACGCAGCTGCTGGACATCAAGGCTGTGCCCAACGGCCGGGATGCAGTGGACGGCTTAGCCCAGAATGGGGAGCCGGAGTTCGCCTTTGATGGCATCCGGCAGAAGGTGTCAGCAGAGAAGCTGGCTGATGCAGGCATTCTGAGCAGGGAGAGCTTAGACAAGTTGGCGAAGGGTGCTGTGAGTGTGGGCGAGCTCTCTCAGAGGGAGGATGTCAAGAAGTACCTGCAGGGCAAGAGCAGCATTGCCGGTTTGCTGATCAAACCCTCCAACCAGAAGATGAGCATCTACGAAGCCATGAAGAAGAAGCTGCTCAGCCCAGGCACAGGACTGGTGCTCCTGGAGGCACAGGCTGCCTCTGGCTTCATCATTGACCCTGTGCGGAATGCAAGGCTCTCGGTGAACGAAGCCGTGCGAGAGGGAGTGATCGGGCCAGAGCTGCACAACAAGATGCTGTCGGCCGAGCGGGCTGTCACCGGCTACAAGGATCCATACACAGGTGACAAGATCTCCCTGTTCCAGGCCATGATGAAGGATCTCATTGTCAGGGATCACGGCATCCGCCTGCTCGAGGCCCAGATCGCCACCGGCGGCATCATCGATCCTGTCAACAGCCACCGTCTGCCTGTGGAAGTCGCCTACAAGCGTGGCTACTTTGATGAGGAGATGAATCAGGTCCTGTCTGACCCCACTGATGACACCAAGGGCTTCTTCGACCCCAACACTCAGGAAAACCTCACCTACCTGCAGCTCATGGAGCGGTGCGTGACTGACGCGGACACTGGGCTGTGCCTCCTGCCACTCACTGACCAAGCAGCCAAAGCTAGAGAGCTGGTCTACACCGACAAGGAGGCCAAGGATGTCTTCAAGAAGGCCACAGTGACAGCACCATTTGGCAAGTTCCAAGGGAAGACGATGACCATCTGGGAACTCATCAACTCTGAATACTTCACTGAGGACCAAAGGCGGGACCTGATCCAGCAGTACAGGACTGGCAAGATCACAGTGGAGAAGATTATCAAGATCGTCATCACGGTTGTGGAGGAAAGTGAGAAAAAGAGCCAGATGTGCTTTGAGGGCCTGCGGGGCCCCGTACCTGCTGCCGAGCTGCTGGAGAGCAAGATCATCAACAAGGACCTGTACAACCAGCTGCACCAGGGCAAGAGGTCTGTAAAGGATGTGGCAGAGATGGAGTCCGTACGGCAGTACCTGAAGGGCACGGATGCCATCGCTGGTGTCCTGGTGGAGTCGACGGGCCAGAAGCTCACCTTCTACGAGGCCCTGAAGAGAAACCTGCTGAAGCCAGAGGTTGCCCTGTCCCTGCTGGAGGCACAAGCTGCTACCGGCTACATCATTGACCCTGTGGGTAACAAGCTCTTCTCTGTGGATGAGGCAGTGAAGGCCGAGGTGGTGGGGCCCGAGTTCCACGAGAAGCTGCTGTCGGCAGAGAAGGCAGTGACTGGCTACAAGGATCCCTACACAGGTCAGACGGTTTCCCTCTACCAGGCGCTCCAGAAGGGCCTCATCCCCAGCGACACCGGGCTCCGGCTGCTGGACGTCCAGCTTGCCACTGGTGGCATCATCGACCCCGTCAACAGTCACCGGCTCCCGCTTGAGGTCGCCTACAAGCGCGGCTACTTCAACCCGGAGATAAACAAGGCTCTGACTGAGCTCCGAGACGATGCCAAGGCTTTCTACTGTCCCAACACCCAGGAGCACCTCACCTATGACCAGCTACAGAAGACTTGCCACCGTGACAAGCAGACTGGCCTGTGCCTGCTGCCCCTGTCCGACAAGGCAATCCAGTCACAGCAAGAGGAGGTCTACACTGACAGCCAGGCCAAGGAGTGCTTTGACAAAGCAACCATAGAGGTCCCAGTGGGCAGCTTGAAGGGCCAGACGATGACCATCTGGGAACTGATCCACTCTGAATACTTCACAGAGGAGCACAGGCGGGAGCTGCTCCGACAGTACAAGACCGGCAAAGTGACAATCGAGAAGATCATCAAGATCGTGATCACCATCATTGAGGAGGCAGAGACCAAAAAGCAGGAGAAACTGACATTCAGTGGTCTGCGGGCACCAGTGCCAGCCAGCGAGCTGCTGGAGTCCTGCATCATCAGCAAAACCCAGTATGAGCAGCTGAAGGAAGGCAAGAAATCAGTGAAGGACCTCTCTGAGACGGATGCGGTGAGGAGATTCCTGCATGGCAGCGACTGCATTGCTGGTGTCTATGTGGAAGCCACCAAGGAGAAGCTGAACATCTATGAGGCCATGAAGAGGAATCTGCTGAGGCCCAGCACTGCTGTGGTTCTCCTGGAGGCCCAGGCAGCCACTGGGTTCTTGATTGACCCTGTGAAGAACCGTAAACTGTACGTCAATGAGGCGGTGAAGGCTGGCATTGTCGGGCCTGAGCTGCATGAGAAGCTACTGTCAGCTGAGAAGGCTGTCACGGGGTACAAGGATCCCTACTCGGGCGATACCATCTCCCTCTTCCAGGCCATGAAGAAAGGGCTTATTGTCAAGGAGCACGGCATCCGCCTGCTCGAGGCCCAGATCGCCACCGGCGGCATCATCGACCCCGTGCACAGCCACCGCCTGCCCGTCGAGGTGGCCTACAAGCGTGGCTACTTCGACGAGGAGATGAACCAGACCCTCTCTGACCCCAGTGATGACACCAAGGGCTTCTTCGACCCCAACACTCAGGAGAACCTCACCTATGTGCAGCTGAAGGAGAGGTGCATCGAGGATCCTGAGACAGGCCTATACCTGCTGCCTCTGCGCGAGCCTGAGAAGCCGAAAGTGGTGGAAACCACCCACATGTACACAGAAGCAGAGACACGGAAGGTGTTTGAGGAGACACAGGTGGACATCCCTGTGGGCAGCCGGGCGGGCTCCTCCATGTCGCTGTGGGAGATCATGCACTCCGACCTTCTGCCCGAGGAGCAGCGTAAACATCTCATGGAGGAGTTCCAGTCGGGCCGTGTGTCCAAAGAGCGCATGATCATCATTATCATCGAGATCATTGAGAAGACTGAGATCATCCGGCAGCAGAATCTCACATCTTATGACTATGTCCGACGCCGCATCACAGCCGAGGATCTCTATGAGGCCAAGATTATCTCACAGGACATCTACAACCTGCTGAAGCAGGGCTCCAAAACCTTCCGGGAGCTCCTGGATGTGGAGACTGTCTGGAAGTACCTTTACGGATCGGGCTGCGTGGCTGGCATCTACATCCCCTCCTCCAAGCAAACACTCAGTGTCTACCAGGCGCTGAAGAAGGGGCTGATCAATTCCGAAGTGGCCCGCTCCCTCCTGGAGGCCCAGGCAGCCACCGGCTTCATGATTGACCCCACGAAGAATGAAATGTTGACTGTTGATGAGGCAGTCAGGAAGGGCGTGGTGGGGCCAGAGATTCACGACCGGCTCCTGTCCGCAGAGAGGGCTGTGACTGGCTACAGAGACCCCTACAGTGAACAGAAGATTTCCCTCTTCCAGGCCATGAAGAAGGATCTCATTCCCAGCGAAGAGGCCCTCAAGCTCCTGGACGCCCAGATCGCCACTGGTGGCATAATTGACCCACACCTGGGCTTCCACCTGCCCCTGGAGGTGGCCTACCAGCGGGGCTTCATCAACAAGGAGACGTATGACATGCTGTCGGAGCCCAGCGAGGTGCGCAGCTACGTGGACCCCTCCACGGATGAGAAGCTCAGCTATACCCAGCTGCTGAAGAGGTGCCGGAAGGACGAGAACTCCAGGCTGCTCCTGCTCCCGCTTTGCGACACACGGAAGCTCACCTTCCGGGGGCTGCGGAAGCAGATCACTGTGGAGGAGCTGGTCCGTTCACAGGTGATGGACGAAGCCACAGCCCAGCGCCTCCAGGAGGGTCTCACCTCTGTCGAGGAGGTCTCTAAGAACCTGAAGAAGTTCCTGGAGGGCACCAGCTGCATCGCTGGCGTCTTTGTGGACTCCACAAAGGAGCGTCTGTCTGTCTACCAGGCCATGAAGAAGGGGATCATCCGGCCTGGCACTGCCTTTGAGCTCCTGGAGGCGCAGGCGGCCACAGGCTACGTGATCGACCCCATCAAGGGCCTCAAGCTGACAGTGGAGGAAGCTGTGCGCATGGGCATTGTGGGCCCTGAGTTCAAGGACAAGCTGCTCTCTGCCGAGAGGGCTGTCACCGGCTACCGGGACCCCTACACCGGAAAGCTCATCTCCCTCTTCCAGGCCATGAAGAAGGGCCTGATCCTAAAGGACCACGGGATCCGCTTGCTGGAGGCGCAGATCGCCACAGGAGGCATCATTGACCCTGAGGAGAGCCACCGCCTGCCCGTGGAAGTGGCCTACAAGAGGGGCCTCTTTGATGAGGAGATGAATGAGATCCTGCTGGACCCCAGTGATGACACCAAGGGCTTCTTTGACCCCAACACAGAGGAGAACCTCACCTACCTGCAGCTCATGGAGCGGTGCATCACAGACCCAGAGACTGGCCTCTGCCTCCTGCCTCTGAAGGAGAAAAAGCGGGAGAGGAAGACTTCCTCCAAGTCCTCAGTCCGCAAGCGCCGGGTGGTGATCGTTGATCCAGAGACAGGCAAGGAGATGTCTGTGTACGAAGCCTATCGCAAGGGCCTCATTGACCACCAGACTTACCTGGAGCTGTCAGAGCAGGAGTGCGAGTGGGAGGAGATCACCACCTCCTCCTCCGATGGCGTGGTGAAGTCAATGATCATCGACAGGCGCTCGGGGCGCCAGTATGATATCGATGATGCCATTGGCAAGGGTCTGATCGACCAATCAGCCCTGGACCAGTATCGCTCGGGCACCCTCTCCATCACCGAGTTTGCTGACATGCTCTCTGGCAACATGGGCGGCTTCCGGTCTCGGTCATCCTCAGTTGGCTCCTCCTCCTCCTACACTGTCAGCCCAGCCCTGACACGGACCCAGATCTCCATGTGGACTGACCCAACCGAGGAGACTGGGCCAGTGGCAGGCATCCTGGACACAGACACTTTGGAGAAGGTCTCCATCACAGAGGCAATGCGCCGCAACCTGGTGGACAACATCACAGGGCAGCGGCTGCTGGAAGCCCAGGCCTGCACTGGGGGCATCATCGACCCCAACACCGGTGACAAATGCACCGTGGCTGATGCGGTCACCAAGGGCCTGGTTGACAAGATCATGGTGGACCGCATCAACCTGGCGCAGAAGGCCTTCTATGGCTTTGAGGACCCGCGGACCAAGACGAAGATGTCGGCGGCGCAGGCACTGAAGAAGGGCTGGCTGTACTATGAGGCTGGGCAGCGGTTCCTGGAGGTGCAGTACTTGACAGGGGGCCTGATCGAGCCCGATGCCCCAGGCCGTGTCTCCCTGGATGAGGCGCTGCAGAAGGGCACCATTGACGCGCGGACTGCCCAGAAGCTGCGGGATGTCAACACCTATTCCAAGTACCTCACGTGCCCCAAGACCAAGCTCAAGATCTCCTACAAGGATGCCATGGACCGGAGCATGATTGAGGACGGGACCGGCCTGCGGCTGCTGGAGGCCTCCTCCCAATCCAGCAAGGGCTACTACAGTCCCTACAATGTTAGCAGTGCTGGCTCCACCTCTGGATCGCGCTCGGGCTCTCGCACCGGCTCCCGCTCAGGCTCCCGGCGCGGCAGTTTCGATGCCACTGGCTCCGGTTTCTCCATGACCTTCTCTTCCTCCTCGTACTCCTCCTCGAGTTTCGGGCGCAGATACGCAGGGGGTACCCAGGGCACCATGGAGGTGGCTGCCCTTGCCCTCACCCTGGCCGCATTCAGAAGCTGCGGGTGGGAGGCGAGCAGGGAGTGCCCCAGAGTGTGTGGGCCCCTGCTCCACGTGGCCTGAGACCTGCCAGCCCCCCGAGGCGCTGCCTCACCCGCTCCGCATGTGGCAACGCTGCTGGCTAATCACTAGTATTTTTTTTAATTTTGAACCTCCACTCTTCTCCCAAAGCAGTGCCTCAAGTTTAACCAAAAAGACAAGACTAATAAATTAATATATGCGAATGTGCTGACAGTGTTTGTATATTAAGAGACAAGAGAGAATACACACTACCCTCCCCACCCTGCGCTCCAGGAGCGAGACACCATTCCTGCTCCTGGGCGCGCCAATCCTGTCGCTGCTCGCACACGGCGCGGCCGAGCCGGACACTAGGAAAACAGTTCCCTGTTTGGATCTAACCACTTAGCACTCTTTTGTAATTAACCTGCCGGCTTCAGCCCCTGCACCCCAAAGGAGGAGACTACCTTGGCCCCGTGGTGCACCCCACTGCAGCCGATGTGCCAGAGGAGGACATCGCGGGCTCCTCGGCACTGGACAGCCAGACACACCATGCCAGCCCTGAAGCTGCTGCCTGGACCCCTTCCACGTGTCCTCAGTGCAGCGAGGAGGGGGCTCTGCACCCCAGCCCCCGAGCTGCCCCATCTCCCTGCCTTGGCCTCCCAGCACATCCCCACCACCACGCCACGGAGCCAGTGCCCCGACCGTAAGTGCCGCGCTGGCGCTGCTCGGTGCTTCCGCGCCACGCGGGGGGACCTGCCTCCGCTCGCCGCTTCGCCCGCCGAGGGGCTTCGCTGTGTGCCTGCCTCCGCCAGCCCACCCGCTCACCCGTCCTCCGGGACGCGCCCACCGCGGTCGGCCAGTCTGTCTGTCTGTCTCTCCGTGTATCTGGGAAGTGCTTCTGCTCGAGGTTGATTTCCTCACACTCGTGTGGCTCCATGACCCATTGGCAGGTGTCTGCCAGAGCCCGTGCCCCAGCCTGGGTCTGTGCAGCTCCTGCACCCGGAACCCCCTGGCCATAGGAGTTTTCCTGACCCTCACAAAGGGTATGGGGGCCACGGGACCCCTGCAACACAGGGTTGGCCATGGGATGCTGTAGCAGCCTGGCACACACTCCCGTTAGAAATAGGCAGATTTCTCTAAAAACAGCCTCCTTTTCCTTCTTCGCGGTAATTCCATCCCCCTGGCTCCCCCCCTGTGCCGGCGCTAATGCGCTCTCTCTCTGGCAGACGTCTTTTTCCAGTCCCAACAAAGACCTCCCAGTGCCGCTGGGCGAGCTCCTGAGCTGGGTCTCCGATATCAGCAGGTCGTGGATGGGCTCGAGGGGAGCCCCAGAGGCGACAGCTGCTCAGCCGTGCTCACCAGCACAGGTAACGCCGACTTCCTGGTCTGTCCCAGTCCCACAGCAGGTGTGCAGCACTTACAGACGGGCTTGGTGGCTTCATTCATGGATTGTTCTCCCTGTCTCATCCCATCTTTTCTGTTCGCTTTGTTGTAGTGTGGCTGGATGTCCATACCACCTCCCCTCATCGCCGCCATGGAGCCCGTCCCCCGCCCCGAGGCCGGTGGGACTGCACCTGAGGACACGGGGACGTTCTCCCTCACCCTTTGCACTTGCCAGAGTCCCCAGCCAGAGACTGGGGCCACAGTGCCCGAGCAGCCAATGGCCCAAGAAGCACCCTCAGGGTCACCTGGCCCCCACGCCCCACACACTCCCTCCCCATCCCAGGGATGGCCTCCTGGTGTGGTGTCGGGCTCACTGCGGATCTCCAAAACATCTCCTCCTTCCCACCTGCTCTCATCTGCCACCTGTAAATCCAGTCATGTTACCCTCTGCCTCTGGTGTCATTATTGCTCTCATTACCCCGTTTGGCTTTGCATGAGGTGCCACTGCACGCAGCTCCAGGATAGTCCCCACTCCCGAGGGCCCCCCCCACCGACCATCACTCATCGGGACAGTGGGGGTCCATTGATTACCAAAACACATCTCTTTTTGGGGGCAAAACACTAAACTTGTACATACCGCGAAGTGTCTGTAAAAGGAGCAGTGTGGACCCAGGGCTCCCCTGCAAGGGCAGTAAAGGAGAATCCTCTGAAACCAGCCGGCAGCTCTGCGTGGTCTGTTCAGCCCTGGGCCTTGCCACCGTGGGCCGTGGGCTCCCATTGCCTCCCTCAGCTTTGTGCCATGGGCTGCACAGGCTGCCGCAGGTCATGGTGAACTGTGTCGGGGTACCAGGGGTCTGACCAACTCCTGGTGCAGGTACTGTGCCTGAGCGCTGGGCCTGGGTGTACCTATGGTGCTGCCAGGCACAGAGCAGGACCACAGCGTTGTCCCCAGAGCTGCCCCATGCTGGCAGCACAGCTGACACTGCCAGGAGGTCAATATGGCTGCAGCATCAGGCCAGTGGGCCCCTGGTTTTGGGGAGTGGGTGCTGCTGGTGCTGTGGGGGCTTCGGAGTTCCCCTTGCAAGAGGACAGACCTGTCCCTTCATCAGTGGGGCTCTGGGCTGGGCAGGGACACTGTCCTCCACGGTCCTGTTCCCATGCGTGCCACTGCCACTGCCGGTCCAGGGCCATGCCTGCCAGCGCTGTGGCCTCTGCTCGGTGTGGGCTGTGCTGCGGGCACTCCCTTTCTGGGCAGTGAGGGCATGTTGTGGGTGGACGGCAGCGGTGGCTGCGAGGCTGAGGGGCTTGGGGGGGTTCAGAATGTGATGGCCTGGTAACCACTGGTAGGGCAGCAGCATGCAGAAAGGAAAGCCTTGGCAAACCTGGAGACGTCAGTGCAGCCACTGGCACAGGTGGCTCAAGGGGTCTGTCCAGCCCAGTGAGACAGGTCATTGCACTGCCTAGGCTGGGACTCCCCGCACAGAAGGGTCATCCTGCAGCAGTGCCAGGAGCCCCAGGCACTGTGCCAGGACCGCCAGACCGTCAGGACCTTGCAGGACCCCTGCAATGTCCAGGGGCTTGTAAGGTCTCAGCCGTGCTGGGACCAGCCAAGCATGCCAGCAGCTCCAGGTGGGGAGGCTGGGCTGGCTGGGACAGATGGCAGTGGCTGGGTAGGACGTTAATTGCATTGTCCATCAGCAATTAACCGCAGCGTCCGTCTGTCCCCACCAGCAGTGGGACGTGGCCATTAGGCGCAGTGGGGCCAGGGGGACTCAGGAGGGTTGCAGGCTGCTGCAGCCACTGGGGGGGCTGAGGAGAAGTCCCAGGACAGCAAGACACTTGCCCAGGTGACATGAGCTGCTTGGGGCCTGGCCCCACCTCACTGGCCCCCCAGATATTTCCTTGTGTCCCCCAGATGGTCCTTGCTCCCCCAGATAGTCCTTGCTGACCCTCAACTTCCCAACTCCTCCCTCAGGGCCAGTAACCTCTCCCAAAGTGCATGAGACCACCAAGAGCCCTCTGACCCATGGCCCAGTCCCATGTCATGGGCCAGAAGCCCCTCAAACCCCCCCTCTGACACTGGCGGGGTCCAATTCTGTTTCCTGGTGAGAGACCCCCTTGCTCCTGGGCACAGCCATGGGACTTGCATCCGTGTGCCAGGGGGACCCTGTTTCCCACACCCCTTCAATCCCATACCCCTGGCATGGGGACCCTCCCCGGTGTGCCTGAGGCAATGGGATCCCCCAACAGCAGCTGCCAAACAGGTGCAGGAGGGTGAGGAGGGGGATGCCCTGAGATCCAGGCTGTCTGCTCCTGGGGTGAGCCGGCCTCTTCCCCCATGCAGCACAGTTTCCCTTGTCCATAGACAGTCTCCATCATCTTGTGTTGCTCCATGTCACCCTCCTGCCCCACTGATACCCCCTGTCCCTCCCAAAACCCCTTCAGCACTGTGTGCTGGGAGTGACTGGGCCCAACTCGTCACGATGGAGAACTCCATGGTATTCCCCATTTTAATGCCCTGCATGTCATCCTACCCTTCTGCTGCGTGGGCCGGAGCTAACCCTCCCCGCCCCCCCGAGTTAAACCATCCCTCAGCATTGCGGTGGCACGTGAGGCACCCTCGCCCCCCGCCCGGCGCACACCGGCGTTTGCCGACCGCCCTTCGGGGCGTGAGTGGCAGCACCGCCCCGTCCTGGCCGTGGCCCGCCGCGTGGGACCCGTGGCCGCTGTCCCAAGCGTGGCCGCGGCCGCCGGCCCGGCCCTGCTGGCACAGAGCAGCTGCCAGCTCCCTGTGCCCACCGCCCCAGGCGCTGCTGGCTCGGCCCTCGCCGCGCCGGGAACGCTCTGTACAGCTTCTCCACAAAGACGGACCGGCCTCTCCCACGCCCCCCCCCTCGCTGGGGCGCTGAACCTCCTCATGGGCAGGGACCCCGAGACCCCCCCGGCCGTGCCGCTGAGGCTCGGAGCCCGGGTGCACCAGCCAAGGGCGGCTGTGCAGTGTAAAGCGCTACCATCTCTGTGCCCCATCGGTTTGTGCCGGAGCCCGGCGTTGGCTGGACCGGCGAATCCCCTCGTCCAAGGCGCGGGGTCCGGGGGTGCGAGCGAGGATGGTGCTGCCCCAGGGCTGCAGCCGCCACGTCCTGCCGGGCACCGGGAGAGCCCCCAGACCGCAGGGCCAGGCCGATGCAGTGCGGATGGCAGCGGTGCCGTGTGGGCAGCGCGGTGCGAGGACCTGCCTCCCTCAGCGGCACCGCGGAGCTGCTGTCAGGCAGCTCCAGATCTGTCTGTTCCGGCTGTCACATTCCCGGCTGCACGGGCAGCCCGCGGTGTCTGGTGCCCGAGCCGGCGCTGGGGGCTGCTCTGGATCGACCCCCGGAGCCTGCCCGGGCAGCTGTGGGACTCTCACAGGCATGTGCCGCACCCAGCGCGTCCTAGCACCCATTTGGGGTTCGCTGCCCCTCGCGGTCTCGTGTTTCTTGGCACGTCCCGACTGCAGCAGCCGCGCTGGCACCATGTCTGGGACAGGCTGGCAGCGATCGTCGGAGCCCCAGCCCCAGCCCCAGCGGCCCAGGCTGAGCCTGAGCTGGAACAGCGTTTCCCCGTGCAGACGCTGTTATTGTCTGCCCACCTGCGGTAGGATCCTCCACCTCCCTGGTTCCCTGTGCCCAACTGTGGCAGCGGGGCTGGCATTGTAACCCTGCAGTCCAGCCCTGGGATTAGGGTTCATTGTGGGGCACACAGGGCCAGGGACCACCGGCGTGGGGCAGGAGGACTCTGGGACCACATGTGACTGCACTAGAGCTGCCAGGACCCCAGGACCCTCGGTGGCCCCTGCTGTGCCATCCTGCTCCCTCCCTGGACCCTGACCCGGCCCTGGGCAGGAGGAAGCAAGGTGCTGCTGGTGGCTTATCCAGCTGGTGGGTGGCACTGGTGCCAGTGCTGGGGCAGGTGGCTGCGCTGTGGGTGCGTGGTTGGTGGGGCCCTGCTGATGGCATCGTGACGGCGGTGTCTGCCACGAGCACACGTTCCCAGAGTGCCTCCGACGGGACTGAGCCCTGCTGGCACTCCCACCATGAGGAACTGCTGCAGCACCAGCACCCAGCATCTGCCTGATGCCTCTTCCCCTCATTCAGGGAATTCACAGCTGCTCCTGGTGGGGTCTGCAGGAGACACATCCCAGGCACTCCCAGCCCCCTTATGCTGCAGCTTCTGCTCAGCTCAGGACCTTCCCCGGTCCATCCGTTGCAGCAGCGCTGTCAGTCCTGCACCACGGGGGTTTTATCTCCCGTTTATCCAGCCCACATTCCCTGGCTGTTTCCCTGGTACAATATCTTGGAGATGTGGTCGTGTCCTTGCTTAGGTCTCGGGCTCATCACCACCTTTGTGGCACCACTGTGGCCGTGCCCCATTTCCCTCACATGATCCACAGTGGTGTCTCCCCCTCCCTGTGCTCAGCCAGGTGACCTGGCTTAATTAATCAACAGGGTTAGTGACCAGTTAATTACAGGGCTCCCTGTGGGAGCAGTATCACCCTTTGGGCGCAGGCTTGGTGTGATGCTTCCTGCCAGTCCCGCTCTCCACTGGGGCACGAAGTGACAGCTGCCTGTGCCAGGGCATTGCTGGTTTGTAGATCTTGGTGTTTGCCCAGCATCTCCTCCCATGTGTTGTGGCAAAGTGGCTGCACTTGCAGCATCCGTCAGGAGCACCTGGTCTGAGGCAACTCTGCTCCGTGCCAGTGCAGTGGGTTTTCCATGGGTCGGGTTGTGTTTGATCATTTTTTGCTGGGAGTCAGTTTGCCATGGCTCGGTTTGGGCTCAGCCAGGAGCTGGACCACGGCTCCGCAATGCACAGAGCAGGTGCAGGGACACCGGGAACCAAACGTAACCCGAGAGGCAGCAGGGTGAGATGTGGGAGTGATGCCAGCTGAAAAAGGTTGGGAAATTGGGGTGTACCACAGGAATGCAGAGGAGCTGGAGCCAAGCCAAACCCCGCAGGTACTGGTGACGGCTGGAGCACAGGACAGACGGGGAGGATCCCAGCCAGGGGAGCTCTGTCCCATCTGGTGGGGATGGGCTGTCCCTGGGGGGACACAGTGACACTCCAACCCTCCACACGGGTATGCCAGGGGCGAGGCTGCGGAGCCTTGTCCCCTGCCCCTCTGCCAGGACCTGGTGTCCCGTTCCCACCATCCCTCTGCTCTACTTGCAGATGCACCGCGCTGCGGGAGACGCTGGGCTCACCGGAGCGAGTGTGGAGGGGTCGCCATGGGACAGGGAGGAGATGGAGAGGTACGGGCGCTGCCAGACACGCCGTGACGGGAGCTGCAGTGTGCCTGGGTTCTTACACCCTGCTGGGGGAGCTGGTGAACCCCTCACAGCTCAGGAGTCTGGGCCAGCGCTGGGGTGGGAAGGGCGTGGGTTGGCTGTGCTGGGGCGAGCAGGGTGGGAGCGAGCACAGCCGTGAGACAGGTGTGGCTGTGACGCAGTTGGTGCGGGTGGGTAGCAAGCCTGGAGCTCAGCGTGGTGCGAACAGGGGGGACGCAGCCACCGTCCCCCCACAGCCTGGTGTGTCTCTGCTCTCTCCCCAGAGCCTGTCTGCGGTCAGAGCAGAGACTGGAGGTGCAGGAGCAGCTGCTCGCCCTGCGGCACTGGCTGGACGCCGTAGAGAAGCGGCTACTGGTGCTGCCAGAGCCCGGCACGGCCCTGCAGGTAACGTCTGGCCCTGGGTGTGACTGAGCCGGGCAGGACCAGCCCACGTCTGCACCGAGGCTGGTGAGGTCTTGGTCCCTGGAAGGGAGGAAGGCATCTGGCTGGGAGACCCTTCAGCACAGCCCTGCAACCCTCCGGTGTCAGGTCTCCTGTCTCTGGCTCCTGCTCCCCAGCCCAAGAGTGCTGCTGGCTTGGAGCCCTATGGCCCTGACTTCGTGGTATCACTGCCATGGAGCCCTGCTGACCACAGGGCCACCGCCTGCACCAGGTTCAGCCGCAGCTCATGGTACTGCTGCCTGGGCACGGGGAGCGTGGCCAAACACCAGGGGTGCGGAGGTGCGCGGCTGTGCGTGGGCCGTGCAGCCGGGCACACGGGGTGTACCCTTGGCAGGGCAGGGCGGGGCGGGTGTGTGCCCACGCACTGGCTGTGCTGCTGTGCCCCTGCCCCGGCGCGGAGCCGCAGCGGGAGCGGTGCAGTGGGGGCTGCCGGCAGCCCCCTCCTCGCCGCCCCGCGCGCAGCCCCTCGCCGGCTCCTTTTGTTCGAGGCCTGGCCGGCACACGGGCTCCCTCGGCACACATGACGGCACAAACTGAAAGGGCCATTCATCCCGGCCCCGGCGCAGACAAAGCCGAGGCCGCACAGAAACCCACCCGGCTCCTGGGATCTGAGGCTGTGGATTCCAGCCGACCGCTCCCGCCCAGTGCCCCGCGCCGGGCTCCCCTGCCCGGGGCGCCCGTGCCACCCCGAGCCCGGTACCTGGGGCTGCGGAGCGTGCCGGGCGAGCTGCCGGCGGGTGCGTGGGACGGAGGTGGCGAGTGGCTCTGATGAAAGAGCTGGATCCTCACTCCCTGCCCAGCTTCTGCCTGGCGGGTCCCGCGGGGCTCTGCGGGGTGCTGCGGGGCGCCTGGAGAGTACCATGGGGTTCAGACCCATGCTGGGTGCCGAGACTTCGGTACCAGCAGTGGAAGGCTCCAGAGCCGTGCGGGGAGGATGATGCAGAGCTGCTTCAGGACGGTGCGGAGCCACCGAGGCCCTGGCAGATGCTAATTCCCGGCAGCGTCTCCGGCAGCAGACAAAGCCCCCGGCCCCGCCGCCCGCCGCTCCCAGGAGACCCCAGGGAGCCCCATCCATCAGCGTGGCCGACGCGCCTGCAGCGGCCCCCCGGCTCCCGGGGCCCAGCAAGGGGCACCCATGCGGCTCCGTGGGGCAGGACCCCCGTCCTGGGGGACTCTCACTGGCTGGGAGGCGGCAGTACTGGAGCCGAGTCAGGGCAGGGTGCGGATGGGGCTCACACCATGGGCAGGAGCAGCCCCCGTCTGGGCACCTCTGGCTGCCCCCGGTCTCTCCAGTACCCAGGGTGGCAGCGAGGGGGTTCTGGAGACCCAGGCCTGCATCATCCTGGCTCTCAGGGTGGGCTTCACTATAGCATCTTGGCAGCCATGCCTGGCCACCCAGCCCAGCCCTGCTCCACTGAGTCCCCCCGGGCCCCTGGCTGAGGGGCCCCCACACCCAAGGAGCCCCAGGGGCCGGGGCCAAGCCCCTCAGTGACCACAGCATTCACTGCCTGGGGTGTCAGAGCCAGGCTGGGGGGTGCAACCCCAGAGCTGGAGGGACTGTGTTGCTGTGGGGCTGTGGCACCGTGGGGTTGTGCTGTCCTGGGGCTCACTGTGAGGCAGCACAGCCTGGGCTGGTGTCGGTGCAGGTGTCGGTGCAGGTGTCGCTGTGGGTGCTGGCGCCGGAGCAGTTGCTGGTGTCGGTGCAGGTGCCGGTGTCAGTGTAGGGGCAGGTGCAGGAGCAGGTGCCGGTGAGAGTGCAATGCCGGTGCCGGTGTCAGTGCTGATGCCGGTGCCAGTGCGGGGTGCGGGCTGTCGCCCCCCC
>VZRX01019009.1:44080-55729 GCA_013398075.1 Notiomystis cincta | reverse complement strand
TTTAAAAGGGGCTAAGAACCTAAATGTGAGTATTTTGCAACCCCCAAAATTCCAAAATTGTTATGTACTTTAGGGATAGTCCAGGAAGTGTGTAATCTAAAATGCTTTCTGATAGATTGCAGGTGCGCAGGATGTGTGAAGGCATCAAGCATTTCTATTTCTGATTAAACCAGGAGAAGCCCCAAAGGATTTACAGACTTTCTGGTAAAATAAGGATATTGCAATGGTAAAGAAAATAAGTGGCATTTTTGCCACAACATTGTGAACTAAGAATTTAGAAAAGTTGAGGATTTCACCAGTGAATTTGCCAGAAAAAGAATCTCCTGATGACAGTACTAGAAGCTGCGCTGAAACTGTTTCTAAAGGTCTAAATACTCCTGGTCCATCCTGTTGTTCTTCTACTCTGGGAAACTTTGCAAGAAAAAGACATGGTACTCTACTTTCAACCAGCCATGCCATCCTTTTGTTAATGTGCATGGCACAGGGTTTGGAATGGGATGATTTGAAGGTCCCTTCCATGCCAAACCATTCTGTGATTTATGATCCTGTGGCAGGGCTGCCTTCAGGTGTGTAGCTCTAACTGGTCCCTTTGCAGGTCGACCCTTCTCCCTTCTCTGTGGTGGCTGTTGTGGGGCAGATGGAGGGCTGGAGGTTGGACCCACCCAGCCCTGGAGGGACAGTGTCTAATAAAATGTGGAGATTCTTCTTGGCCCTCCTTTTGTTGCTGACGTATTTATAAAATAATTTTTATTTTCTTTTACAGCAGCAGGCTGATTAAATTCTAGCTGGGATTTGGCCATTCTAATTTTATCCCTGCATAACCTCCCAACATCCTTGCTATCCTCCTGAGTTGTCTACCCCTTTTTCCAGTGGTTCTAAACTCTCCTGTGTTTTCCTGAGCTCCAGCCACAGCTCTGTTTAGCCAGTCTTCTTCCCTGCCTATCTTTCAGCACATTGGGGTTGCCTGCTCCTCTGCCCTTAGGATTTTCTTCTTGAAGATTATCCAGCCTTCCTGGAAACCTTTTTCCCTTCAAGACTGCCTCCCAAAAAAACTCTCTCAACCAGGTTCCTAAGCTGGCCAAATTCAATCCTCCAGAAGTCTAAGGGGCAGTTCTGCTGACCTCTCTCCTTACTTCTCTGAGAATGGAAAACTCTTTCATGTCATGGTTGCTGAGCCCAGGACAGCCTTCACCCACCACATTTCCCACCAGCCCTTCTCTCTTCACCATCAGCAGCTCCATGAGGGTCCTCTCCTGGTTGTCAGGATGCCACAAAGGTCTCCTCCACACACTCCAGACCTCCTAGATTATTCCACTCTGCTGTGCTGTGATGTGTTGTAGTGATTGTGAGACTTCTCCCAGCTGCTTTTAGAATATTTCATCTGTCTTCATCGTGGTTGGGTGGGCTACAACAAGCTCCTACCAGGAGATCTGCTTTGTTGGCCCTGATTCTTACCCACCAACACTTTATTATCACCCTCAGTAGGCTCAAGACAAGCAAAACATTCCATAATATACAGGCCTATCCACCCCTTTTCTCCACATCTAGTTTAAAGCTCTTCCAATGAATCCTTATAACCCCTGTGCAAAGATCATTTTTCCACTTTGAGACAGTCATGCCCTGTGTGTCGCCAGCAGGCCTGGTTCTGTTAACTGACCCCAAATTCTGCTGGTGACACCAGGCTTGGAGCCAGGAATTGATCTTGAGAATTCCACTTGTGCTCTTGATGCCTTAACTTGCCATCCCAAGGCCTCTCAGGTCTCTCCTGATTTCCATTGGTCTTGTTGTAGCTTCCTTGGTGTCCACCTGGACAATCTATAGTAAATAATGGCCTGAGGGCTCTACCAACACACAGCTTTCTCTGTACATCATTAACCAGGGCCAAGGGAGGCAGCAGCTCCCTGAGGAATGGGCATGATCTCTACACTGGACCTTCTGTTCCCTTCAGAGCAGATCTGCTATGGCAATGACACATTTTTTTTCCTTTATGGAGAGGTTTTGGTGCAGGACATGGGCCTGTTTAACCTCAGTGACACCTCCATGCTGGGTGAATGGTCATCCTTTTTTGTTTTTTGGTTCCAGTGGCAGCACCTCACACCCTCTGGGCCAGGGGGCTGGGGAGGGAGAGTGATCTTTGATGAGACATTCCTGCTGTCACTGGAGTTTGGAAAATGCTAAGGCATACATGTATACATATATAAACATAGGTATCAGGAATATATCCTCACATTTCTAATTGTGTGCTTCAAAATTGTGCTAACATTTTGTCCAGGGCAGGAAAGATAGGTGCTGCAGTTTTAGCAGATGAGTTCCCTGGAAACGAAAATATTAAATGTTTCATAAGAGACAGGAAGATTCTGAGAAGCACCCTTGTTAAATTTATGAAATCTCCCATATGAATCCCATATGAATAAAGTGGCTTGTGGGCAGACAGGTATTAATCATCACACAAGCTTTTGAAATAAATGCACTTTTGATTGAAGGTGCTCAAAGTTGTTCACTGCACTTCTTTGCAGAAGGCAAGGGAAAAGAATGTACACACATTAAAAAAAAAAAAAAGAAAGAAAAGGAAAAAAATAGGTGTTTGGACAAATCTCCTGAGGATATACATGTGGGATTTTTCCCTTCTAAACCCACAATTTTTACAAGATATATACTTTAAGATTTTTACTCATAATTCAAGTCCTCCAGCTGTCTACTTTTCTGTGAATTGCCTCTAGTTCTTCAAAGCCTTTTTGACAGTCCTTGCCCAAGAGCAAACCTACAATCTCAGTTGTGGCTGTCCTCCTGACTTGTGTATATACATAAAGAAGATACAAATATATGATTCTTCCTGACATTATTTTTGTGCAACAATTGCTGTCTTTGTCATGGCAAAGTTTTGAGCCAGGAGGTCTCAGAACTAGCAACATAAGCTTTCACAACTTTTACCAAACTGTGGCTCAGTACCACAATGTTCATTCATCCTTGCAACATTTTAAAAAGGTGCTGACTGAAGTCCACAGCATTGCAGCAGCAAAGAGGCACTTCAATTGCACAGTAGCTTAGGAATTAACATTTTCATTCCTCTTGGAAGCAGTTCCCAGGTGCCTCAAGGAGGAAAGTGCTCTGTAGGAGTAGCCTTGGTTTGGTCTTTCCAAGTCTGAATGAAAGAAGGAATGTTTTGGAGAATAGGACAGAGGAAGGGTGAAAGAAAAATGCCCAGTCTGGCTGATGGCTATTTGCTTTCTAGTATGGCAATGTTCAGCATTTGATGCAGTTTGTACAAAAAAAAAAANAAAAAAAAAAAAAAAGGAGGTGAATTGTAAATTTCCCTTCTAGAACATTTGTCTGTAGTAGGTGAGGTTCTTTTCTCAGAGTTCTGGGTTCAAGCCCATCAGGTAAAGAAATTAATGTTGTCCCCCTCTTCTCTAGTGGACATTTTATTCTTGTCTCTGGGAGCACACATGCAGTGGTGTTTTGTTCACGCTCCTGTCAGTCATGCCTGTTCCTCCAGCTCTGTTCCCATGGCCACAGTGGAAACTGAGGTGAAAAAAATTATACAGAGAGAGAATATGAGAGAATATGAGAGAATATGGGCCTCTTGAGAGCACCTTGCTTGATTGAGGGCCCAAGGGCTGTACCCTGAGAGCTCTGGTTACCTGCCAGTGCCCCAAAGATCATGAAAGAACTCACAGGGATCCAAAATCACAGGCTTCAGCTCCTAAAGATGTCTCAAATCACAAACTGTGTGGCTCAGAGCTGTAAGATATTCATATATTGTGTGCCTTGAGAAAGGAATGGAATCATGGAATTGTTAAGGGGGAAAAGACTTCCAAGATCATCAAGTCCAACCTTTGGCCAAACACCACCTTGCCCACTAAACCTCACCATGAAGTGCCATAAATACTTGTTTTTTAATACTTCCAAGGATGGTGGCTCCACAGGTTCCTTGGGGATAGATAAGGTGAACTGAGCTTGTGGCTAGGTTTCTACATATGCTATTGTTTTCATAGCCACATCACATTGCAAACAATGTTTATTTTCACATCCATTATTCCCCCTAGACTTATTTCGATGTTACAGCTTGCTTTCAGCTTTTCCTTCCAGCTGCCTTTGTGCTTCAAATTGTCTTTCTAAAGATTGATCTAATTTTGTTATTTTCTTCTCTTATTTCTAATTTCTCTAAATCTGCCAATATTATTGCTCTGCCCTGACGTGGCTCACTAGTCCTCCCAGCTGAACATCATCTGTAAGCTTCATTAGCGGGCTGTTTGTTATCATGAGCACAGGGATGCTTATTTTCTTATTTTCTTTTTCACCAAGTGCTCTGTATTCCCCCACCATTCCTTGCTGAGCCATAACCCATCCTTTGTGTCTGCAGGAGCTGGAACCAAGGAGCAAACTGCCTTCCTGCCACTCCTGTAGCAGGACATCTGTACCTTGTCAAAGCCCTTGATGTTACCATGTGTCAAGGGAAAGTAATGCAAGTCAAGAGTGAAACTTGTCAAGTTTGGACATGTAACTTGGGGCTGTACCAGGATTAATTATGCCTTCTGCTGCTTTTACACACTCATGTCATCAATAAATTCTAATAAACAGGAGTAGGATGTTCTTATTCATGTCATTCCGGAGGAATTAGAACACAGTAGTGTTATTTAGCAATGCAGATGTTTTATTATTGTGTTGTTTATGTGAAAGTGGATATGACATGAAGAGGTATATCAAATGAGCAATAGAGAGAAGCGAGCTGTGCTCCCTTTTTGATTATGCATATTTATTCATACTGCAGAAGTTACTGCACGTAGCAGAGTCTTCTAAAATGGATTGCTCAGTTTGGAAACCTAGCCTCCTCTCTTCCCACAGCACCCCTCCTTTCCTTTTTTTTTTTTTTTTTATAAAGTTTAGTTATGTCAATACTACCTTTGTACAGTATTTATGAGTTCCTCCTTTAAATTGCACCTTAATTGGTTTAGTCACCACAATTGCAAAACAGGAACCTAATCACCAGAAGCTAAGTAAGCAGAAAAAAAATAATGATTTGGAGCTGTCTGTCTACTGCTGCCGAACACACACACTGGGCACGGTTTAAAGCTATAATTGCATTGTGGCACTGGCTTGCTGTTCCCAGCACATGCATAATGTAGCTCCCAGTTGTAGACTGCCACATATCCTGCTGTATTTACCCTCAGATGCCAGTGGAGCACATGCCACCCACAACTGCTGCTTCTCAACAGAGTAAAACTGTCACACTTTCAATTAGATGCCCCAAAGCACTTTATTGCCCACTGGAGGGTATAGTCATATCTTGATGGAGGAAGATTATGGGCTAAATGCATCCAGAGTAGTTCTCTGCAGGCTGCAGCAGAACCACTTTGGGAATGAATTTGGATGAATTATGCTGTTCATTCTAGTGGTCATAAAACAGGGCTATGCACTGCTTCTTTTTGAGGGCACAAATTCTTGACCACAAGTGTTTGGGCCAGTATATGGCCTTATTACTTCCCTGAGGGCTTCCACAGCTAGAGAAAACAAAAAACAGAGCTGGGGACCTTGCTGCCCTGCCTGTACCTCTCTGCAGCTGTGTGTTGCTGTGCAAATAGTCGCTGCAGAGACGAACTTGTGCCTCTGCAGACCCTGAGCAAACCTGCCCCTCGACTTCATCTTCCTTCAACTCTCAGGTTTGTCTTTGTGTACTTGCTGTCTGTGCACAGAGGCAGTTCATGCAAACCTTCTCTGGCCATCATTTTGGATAAGAAAAACGATTGTATTCGAGGGAACTGAAGAGATGCTGGGCTCCAGTAACCCCTTCTGAGACAATGTTGAGCCCATCTCATTTAATCTCATGTCTAGAGAAGGCTGTGAACATGTGTGGGGATAGGCAGCTGCTAACACATGAGCAGCCACTCTGCCAGATGAGTAGAATTTTGTTAAGCCAATGCAACATGATTATATGTCTAAGTCTAAAACTTCAGTGAAGAAAGTAAACAGTCTGTACCTCAATGTTGAAAGTTTCGGCAGCATCTGGCCAAAGAGGGAGAAGATATTTTGGAGAAAGAGGAGGGGAAGGATGCATAAATTCTAATCATCTAGAAATGTTAGTCACACTAAAATGAAACTTGCTGGGCCAGATTTAATTGAACCCGTAAACACAGGTATGATTTCAGGAACAGGCAGTTTATTCACCTCTATGGCAGATATTTAAGAAATATTTCAGGTTCCTCAAAGGAATTTCCATTGAATTCTCCTCTAGAGACAGGCATCACTCAGCTCCCATTTTGGACACCTAAATGAACCTATGCCCATCTGTGTCTGCATATAAAAGTTTGAATGTGAGCTCCATGTCTGAGCTCCCCCTGGAGTCAGTGAGGATTTGAGCAGTGAAAACCAGAGGTGTTCGTCTGATCCACTGGTAAATGTCCACTTCACAAAGAACTTCACTTTTAGTGAGCCTCTTCCTACAAGACCTCAGACATCTTGTTTTCTGAATCTGTAGCTACTAAAGAATTTTTTGAAAGTTTTAACTTTACCTTTTCCTTTTTTTCAAAAATTTTATTTTAACCTGAGATGACATTTATTCATATAATTTCTCTGTGGTGCTACAAGTTTGCTTCAGTAATTAACTTGTCCAGCTGAGCTATGTTTTACAGGGTTTGTATTGCTGATGTACTTAGGAACTTTGCTAAGCAAGAGTTCAAAATACATGTTTAAGTTGTTTACAAGATCAGGGCCTTGCTTAAATAAATGTATGTGTTAATTTGAGCCTAATTAGCTTAATATTAACACCACATGACTATTAAGAATCGATTTAGTTTTAACACAGAGCATCACGTACATATCTAATTTAGAAAGCCCAAAGAAATTGAATGCAAACAACTCTGAGAGTGTAGCAGCGAAGTTACAAATTTAAGCACACAAGAGCCAGGGTACAGAAACAGTGTGGATCTTCCAGCGTAGCAATAATAATTCAAACATATTGTATCTATATAGTATTTTTATTACCAGTCAGACTATTAAATGCATACTTAAATCTATGCACGATATGCAATGTGGGCAAGTCTATTGTTCCTCTGAAAACTATAGCTTTTTCATTTCCTAATTGCAGTTTCATGGCACTGCCAAGGTTTTGTGTTTAATTTATATAGGGATTTCTATGGTCCTTAGAGCTGTTAATAGAACGGATTCACAAAGACCCCTACTATAAGGAAGGCAAGGCTGGTAAGAATGCTATTCATCATACCACCTTTCATCAGCAGGATTAAAAGAGTTTTTATCTACATTTTGCAAAAGGGAAAGGAGTCACAAAGTGATGACCTCATTTACCTACTGCTGAGCAGCAGGCCAGTAGAAGCACTAATAATAAAATCAAGGCCACCCAGGTCCTAAACCAGCGCCTTCAGTGAGGCGCAGGAGAGGTTATGAATCAGATATCTATATATGCTGGTATCTGACTCTGCAAGGACAGTATAACTGCACAGGGCCAGAATCAAGGCAGGTCTGCTCCTGGGACCTGCTGGTTTCCGTAAATACAGATGTAACCTCTCAGTCAGAGGATATAATCTCTCAGTCAGACCCGTTTCTTAGGTGCAGATACAGTATTTATACAGTACTTGAAAAGTGTCAAACGTATGCCTGCATGGATCCCCACATAATCCATAATTGACAGAATTTCAGCTTTCTTTTGAAGCTCCCCCTTGGTTTTTTTTCTTCGTTGGAAAACAACAAGCAAGCAAGCAAACAAAATCCTTTCCAAGCATGACATAAATGAAACTTTTACGTTGCTGTAATCTCAGGTTTCAGGCTGTCTAAATGTCAAAAAATTAGGTCTCTTAGCATTATAGTTTCATGACCTGGCACCCATTAGCAAAACATCTAAAGACATATCTTACCCAACTTGTGCAGTAGCAGCAAGAACTTTCTGGAAAGCCAGGGAGCTGAACATGAGTCCCAAAAAAGAACAACAATTATAAAATATCTGTCTGACCACTACAAAGAACTTGCTCAGGGCTTCTCAGAAATAGATGGATTTGTTATCCCAAAGCTGAGGACCAGGGAAAATCCACAAATTACCCAGAGAGCTCTGAGGCACCTTCAAACATTGCAAAGCAAATATTACACAGTCCCAGAAATCCCACAAGACAAATATCCCATGTGCTTTGCACCATAACACGTGACAATCTTGTTTCCCTCTTCTTACCAGTTAAAAAGTCTGGCTGACCACCCTGAGTGTCTTGAGTGGGGCCTTCAATGGTCCATCACTTAGAAATCAGAGAGCTAGGGTTACTGGTATTGATGTTGTTATCCAGCTTTCCTTTGAGTTTGTGAATCTGGGTGTTTCATCTGTTTCTTCTGTTTGTTGTCCCAGTCTTTCACAGTGGATGTCATTAAACAGATACCTGCACATGCTCCATTCCACAAGTTCATGCCACGTGTACCCTGATTTGAGGTTAGCACATGTCAGACAGGGCTGATGTGCTAAATGGCCTCAGGTCTGAGGCTCAATGCTGTACTAACACTGCCATGGGCTTTCCAGGCTGGTGTTGCACTGTTTAGACTAAACACCATGAAATTGCATTTACCTCTTCCAGATGCAGGCAGGAAACTCTGTGTCTCCCTGGGGGGATCTGCACCACTGGGAAAAGGAGTTATCCTGCTCCTCCAGCTTTCTGCTGTGCCTCACGAGCGTGAGCAGAGGGATGGGCTAAGAGCTCATCGGAGGAGCTCCATCTGGCAGATGCACAGGCATGGGCTCAGGCTCAAGGGGAGATCACAGCATCTCCACAGCCAAACATCTCTCTGCTAGATTTCCCAAGCTTCCTGAGCGTGTGACTTGGTGCTGCTCCAGCGCAGAGCAGCTGAGCGCCGCAGAACACCCTGGGCAGCCACTCCTCGCCAGAGCTGCAGTGCCAGTGGGCAGGGCAATGCTCGCACTAGATTAGCTCAGCTGGCAGGGGTGCCAGCTCCTGGGCTTGCAGCAACCCAGAAATCAGCCTCTGTGATTGATGTTGCCTAGACTTCATCGTTTGAGGGATGGGCATCAAGTGCAGGATGGTTGTATGAGTGTCCTCTGAAAGTTCCTTCTCCCTTCCCCAGAGGCCAGAAGGGCCTTCTGAAGACTCAGTCCACCCTGAAGAAAGGCATGTGAACCAGTTTGTGGAAAGCATTCTCTCTACCTTGCTATAGACAGATCTAAAGTAGCAGTGACCTATTCCACAGTGGGTAGCAAAGTGAGAAGAATCCCACCTTAATCTGGAATCAAATTTTACAACTGGGGGAGTCCATGGCAGCTATCAAATCTGTCTGCTTTGTCTAATCATGATTAGGAGCACATTGCTTTATTTCCCATAATCCAGTCCTTAACATTTTGATATGCATTTCCTTCTGCTTAATAGCCTAAAAGGAGTAGATAACTATCACAGCCACCCTTGCACCCTGCCTCTATTTTGGTCAGATTTTCAGATATTTCCTAGCAAACAGGTTACAACTTTAAGATATGAATGTAGTCCATAAGTTTAGGCTTGAAAATGGGGAGAAATAAAAAAATAATAGGTTGTCAGCTGTCTTTAAAAAGGTGTATGCATCAAGAGAGAAAATAAAGATGCTATTGCTGTGCATAGGAAACTTCAGAAGTATTCAGATAATACTTACGTCTGCTTTAATGATTCCATTTAAGCTGTCATTTTCAGCATTTACCTTGCAACATTCAAAAGCAGCTACACTTACATGTTCTCAACAGTCAGTGCCAGTCTCAGATAGAAGGGAGAAAAAAAACGTAGAAAAAAGAGGAAAATGAAAAGTGCCAGACAGTATGTTTCAAAGAACAAATTCCTTGCAGGAAATTAGCAGTAATTTTAGGGCTACCACTGTTGAAGAGAAATAAGTTTCAAGAGAAAAGTGAGCAGTAACAAAAGGCAGAAGTAAAGACAGGCTCATTACAAGGCTTAAAGAGGAACAGAGAAATATTTTGAAGCAGGAGCTCTGGAATCAGTGTGCTCTTCTCTGTAAGACCCTGCACATATCACATCACCACCTTAGCCTCACATGGTTTGTACCACCTGGAGCAGTGAAGCCGTGCTCACACCAGCACTCCAGAGCTTGGGTTTGCCTCCACAGGTGGAGCTTTGTGGGTGCAGCTCTGGGCTGGGGTCTGGTTTGGGTTCATTGTTGACACAGTTTTTCTCTGTGACCTTGGGCAAGCTACTTAAACTGCTTGCTTGCTTTGACAGAGGTGCTCTTTATATGTGTTGTGCTGTGATTTAAGGCCTTCCACCCTCCTCTCGGCTACAGATTGTCTCTCCCTGATGCCCAGAACCATAAAAGGATGTTCAGGCTCTCTTCATCCTCTCTAGCTCACATCCCATCCTCCCAGATTGGTCCTTCTCAAGGCTGGTTTGCACTGCAGTGCCAAGGTTCCTCCACTGGAGGAGGATAATGCCTGGAGGAAAGGCTAGTTGGGAGGCAAAGGCTGCATGAGTTGGATAATGCTGTTTTAGAATCACAGGTCTGTTAAGGTCGGAAAAGACCTCTAAGATCATCAACCATATATCATAGAATCTCAGACTCATTAAATAGTTTGGGTTGGAAGGGACCTTATCAATCATCTAGTCCTATTACCCCTGCCATGGGCAGGGACACCTTCCACTAGACCAGGTTGCTCAAAGTCCCATCCAGCCAGGCCCTGAAAACTTCTAAGAATGGAGAATCATCAAGTCCAACCACATCTGGTTAAGTCTCTCATCTGCAAAAATGGGTTGAGAATAACATTAGCATTGTCAGAGTGCTCTACACACACCAGAAGACTTCTGATAAGCTCTGTATCATCAATGCAAAGTTTAAGGGAATCCAGGAGCTTGTGTCCCTTGGATTTGCCTTCACCATTCATGAAACAGCCTGGAACTGAAGCTCATCCAATTTCTGTCATCTTGAGTATGTTTACCCTTCTATTTCACTCTCATAAGATCCCACTTGGAGTGCTGCATCCACCTCTGGGGTCCTCAGCACAGGAAGGACATGGACCTGTTGGAGAAAGCCATGAAGATGCTCCAAGGGCTGGATCTCCATGCTCTGCTATGTGGAAAGGCTGAGAGAGCAGAGGTTGTTCAGTCTGGAGAACAGAAGGCTCCAGGGAGAACCAGTGGTTACAAGAGAGATGGAGAGGGACTTTGGACAAGGACATGGAGTGTCAGGACAAGGAGGATGGGCTTTAAACTGAAAGTAAGTAGATTTAGATTAGATATCAGGAAGNTCCAGCTCTGGGGTCCTCAGCCAAGGAAGGACATGGACCTGTTGGAGAAAGCCATGAAGATGCTCCAAGGGCTGGATCTCCATGCTCTGCTATGTGGAAAGGCTGAGAGAGCAGAGGTTGTTCAGTCTGGAGAACAGAAGGCTCCAGGGAGAACCAGTGGTTACAAGAGAGATGGAGAGGGACTTTGGACAAGGACATGGAGTGTCAGGACAAGGAGGATGGGCTTTAAACTGAAAGTAAGTAGATTTAGATTAGATATCAGGAAGAAAATCTTGTCTCTCAGGGTGGTGAGGCCCTGGCACAGGTCACAGAGAAGCTGTGGCTGCCCCATCCCTGGAAGTGTCCAAGGCCAGGTTGCCTGGGGCTCTGGGGAAACTGGTTGAGTGGAAGGCATCCCTGCCAATGGCAGGGGGTTGAAATTGTTT
>VZRX01019009.1:32974-44075 GCA_013398075.1 Notiomystis cincta | reverse complement strand
TCTTTTAGAGCCCATCCAATCCAAACCCTTCTGGAATTCTGTGATGATTGATTCATGGAAATGTTTGCTTTGCTGTTGAGGACTGTCTCTTTGGTTGCAGGTTTCTAAGAAGAGAAGACAGGAGATGAGAGGTTCATTCTCTGTTTTGTACCATGGAAATAGGAGGCTTAAATGCTATAAGATGTTTCTCTGTATCCAGATAATAAAACAGATGGAGGAGGTGGATATTACATATTTATTGAAACATTTTCTTACCCTGTACTCTTTGAAGAATTCATTTATAACCAGAGATTTTGGAAATTTCAGTCCTGTGTTTATGGAGTAAGTGGAACAGCTGAGGTTAAATGCCAAGGGACCTCTCTAGGCCGTGGAGACATTTGTGGCATCCTGCTGCCTGCAAGACACACTCCAGCTACAGAAATGTGTGAAATTAGAAACACCACTTTCTTTTCTTTTCTTTCTTTGGATCCCTTCCAAATTCACCTCTGTCTTCTCTCTCTGGATGCAAACCAAAGACAGTAGATGCTGCAGTGTGTATCCTCAGGAGCGCCTCTGCAGATTAAATGCCCGCAGCTATTGTGCATCCAAAGTCTCTGATGAAAAATCCTTTCTGCGACAGAGGAAAATTCAAAATCTAAATACAAAATGGAGCCAAATTACCTAGTCTTGCTACAGGAAGTCCGACATATCATTACAAACTAGTTTACTTGAGCGTGTCCAATTTAATGTGCCTGGCTTCTTTTTTTTTCATGAAAAAGAAAAAAAGATAAGGAGAAAAGACAGGCAAAGAAAAGAGAAGAAAAATAGTTGATAATTTTTTTGTCTCTGGAGTAGGTGGGAAATGGACATTATAATGCAAATTATTGGGTTTTCCAGACTCTGGTCAGGACTGTGGGATCCAGAGCTTCATATTAAGAAGAGATAAGGGGTGTGAGCCACTGCCTGGAGTTTCCCCTGGAGTGACCCTGGTAGCTGTTTTAGAGGCAAGCACAATAAACCCTGCAGAAGGCAGATATGGAATAACTGGCCTACAAGGAAGTTTCTTCCTCAGCTTCATTAATTAGAGGCTACCTAAAGTCTCCAAGCATACGGATTTGTATCCTGGGACCATGCAGTGCTGGGAAAGAGCTCCTGGTCTTTGTCTTGGTTGTGAAGTGGCTCCCCAGGAAAGAAATACCCTGAGAAATCTCTTTGCTGTCAAAAATCAAGGTGTGGTCAGGTCTTCTGGAGTGTGCACAGTTCTCCAAAGGAGCCCACCACTCCCAAGGGATCAGGGTGGGCTTGTTTTTGGGTGTCCCTCCTTATGGCTCTGCAGAAGGGGCTGAGATAGCTCCCACCTATGGCTGGCTGCTCTGGGATACAGAAAAATGTGAATCTGGCACCAAGGATCCATGGGTTCTGAAATACCCTGTACAAACAGTCATGGCAGTGGTGCTGTGGCACTGATGTTCCCCCAGGAAGGACAACCTGTCCCTGTCCAGTGTTCACCACACCACTAAGGGTGAGCTATGCACTGCAGGTCCCTCAGTGCCCTTGGCATCCTGAGTCAGAAAACTCTCTAAGGAAGGTACTTCAACCTAAATGTTCTATGGAAAGCTGATCAGACCAAAATGCTGGATTTTTGTCAGAAGACTTGAAGTCAGTAAAATGACATGTTGATGGAGCAGTTAAAAATTAAATCCATCTTTTCTGTAAAGTGCAGACAATCTAGTCTCAAATTTTCATAACAGGAGGAATTTTTTATTATTTCAAAGTAACTTCTCACAAGGACACTCACTGTTATTGTGTAACAGCATTTTAAAGCATGTAAATGTTCTTAAATTATAACAATTTCTATTTATTGTCAGAAACATTTTTATTGGCCAAAACTTTTGTTTTCCCTTATTTTTAAATTATGATTTGGAAAAAATATTTTTTCCAGGATGGGAGAGGGGCTAGACTCAATTCAAAGCATAAAAAGACTTGCAAGGAGGACATCTGTTTTCCATGTACCACTAATTTAAAGTTTTCAGCACTTTGACAGGTGGAGCCTGGAACTGAAGTGGGTGATGAGGAGAGTGGGAAGCAAGGAGGAGACAGAAGGGGGAGGAGAGGCGAAAGTGCTAAGAATGGCCAGCTAATGAAAAGAGGAAAATATTTTCTTTTATGAAAGGAAATATTAAACCAATATTCTTTTATATTTCATCAAAAAAAGATTTTCCAAAACTATTTGTAATTGAATTTTGGAGAACTTGGTGAATAGCTAAATAAATACGTTTAAATCAATTCCAAATTTCATCTGATTAAAATAAGTGGAGACCTCTTTAAGAAACTATTTTCTTCTTGCTTTCATAAATAAGACAGAAAAAAAAAAACAACCTGAAAAAAAAAAAAAAACCCCAAAACAACAGAACAAGCAAACAGCCTCCTTTCTCCCCTGTAATTACCTTGAAAACCCAATCTTTCAGTATAACAAAAAGTTCTGCAAATGATTTCTTAACTAAAAATCCCTGTCCTTTTCTGGGCGAAACATGTGTAGACAAAATTACACAAGCTGAACTGATAAATACAATTGAACTGCTGTGATGTTAACTCAGGGCTGATCAATTTAATTCCTGATGTGCCAGAGGAACACTTCTGTGCAGTGAGTGCTGGCTACAACCTGGCCTTAACTTGCTGCATCTCCTGAATTGCAGCTCTGGGCTGGGCAGTGCAGGTGGACACAGGCTGACCTGGGCTCCTCTACTCTCTCTCTGGGCTGAGCTGGGCAGTTCAGGTGGACATGAGCTGACCTGGGCTCCTCTGCTCTTTCCCTGGGCTGGGCTGGGCACAGCAGGTGGACAGAGGCTGACCTGGGCTCCTCTGCTCTTGCTCTGCCTGTCCTGCTGTGAGATCACCAGCTAACAGTGACAGGCTCTGCCCAGGGAAGGCAGGATATGCTGTTCTTGGCACAGAGCTTGGATTAGTAAGAGGCTTCTGAACCCAAGGTCCGTGTGGTTATGGGATATTGCAAAAAAGGGAAAAAGTAATTTAAAATACTGATTATTTACTCGAAGCAGGCACTTATGAGACCATTTCCAAGACTTCATTCAAGCATCTTCTGGTAATTAATTATGAATTTGAATAAATGTTTCACTCTCTCTTTCATGATTACTAATTTGGGATCTGGGTCACAAAACTGAGAGCAACCCACTGGGAGTCACTGACTCTAACAAACTCAGCCCTACTGGGACATTTCTTCATTCAAAAGCCAGCAGATGAATGGGTTGAGGCATGAAATGAGCAATTCATCCCACCCAGATGTCATGGAGATGACGAGTCCATACCTACATCTCTGTGCTGGAGGGCAGCTGGATACAAGAATGAGTTCTGAGCACTTTTTATTTTTAGATAAAATTGTCTGCAAAATGGCTCATCTGCATTTAGGTTGGCCTTTAAAGTTTTTTGGGGTGGGATGCCTGTATTCTTCCTCTCCATCCTCCCTAATTTTTTTAATCAGGAGCCTCCCAGCCCTACACCATTCGAACTGCCTGGGAGAGCTGTGACAAGTAAATTTCAATCTCTCAGTGGAGCTGATATTCTTAGAGCTGCAGGAGCAGTCATCATGAAGGGGAAAGCTGTGAATGCCAATAAATTATTGAAGAAAGCAGGAGAAATATTTCCTTCTGTTGACACATTGGCATTCACCTTTGGGAATGTAATCATGGGAAAGGTAGGCAATCTTTTGTCATAGGAACCTTTTGCTCGGAGAATTCGGTCTTTTTAAAACCATAGTGAGGTGACTGCAAGCTCTCAACATCTCAACATGGAAGGGATATTCAAGCTGTAGGACATCTGAATCAAATGTGCACATTAAAACATGCTCCATGAAATAACATGACGTTTTGGGATGTAAACCCCTCCAGCTCCCTGACCCCTTGGGCCAAGATGTGCCCAGTAGTGGAATAGTTTTCTGTGATTAAAGCAGGGCAGCTTTGAAAAAGTCAGAGCATAATCATGGATGAATTTAAAACTCAAATGAGGATGGGAGTCTGAAGCCAACAGAAGCCTGTTACTGTAAGACAGAGAATGACCAAGGACATGTCTTCTGGGAGGACAATTCCTTCCCTCTTGGACTGTACCTCAAGGAATGCCTGGGACAGGATTGGAGACCTGGGATGGTGCAGAGGTTGCTTTCTTTTTGCCTGGAGCTGTGCCCCTCCGCCCTTCTGCCATCAGTGACAAAAACAAAGCTTCCCAGACCTAGCAACAAGGAGGATTTGTTCCTCTGAATTTTGAAATCTGCTTGGAAAGCCATCAAATTAGCCCTGATGTTTTATTCCAACATCAGAAACGGCAGGGAAAAACACCCAGGAGCTCCCTGGATTTAAATCCACAAAATCAGCTCCAGTTTTGTTTAGACAAGATGAGTGAATAACCCCCCCTCCCCAGCATCATATTTGGCTCAAATCACCAATTTACTGGTTTACAAAAATCTAAAACTGCCCCTCCGGCAAATTAAGGGATTACGTCAATCATTCAAGTCCAGTCTACCTGACAACAGCACGCAGCAACAGGGCAAAAGGTTTGATGCTCTGCTGGAATGTGATAAGGAGAAAATGCCAAATGACACATAGGCAAAGTTATTACCAGCGAGATGAAGACAAACTGGAGGGAGTTCAGAGAAGTGCAGCAAAAATGATTAGAGAGCTGGAGGGGTTGATTTACAAGGAAAGTTTTACAAGAACAACCGTCAATATGCACAGCAGGGCTGAGCAACATCTGAGGGGGAGAGGGAGCCCATTGCAAATGTCTGAACAGCACAAACACCCAGGGAGGAACAAAATTACCCCAGGGGGAAATAACTAGGATAATGGGTTGAAATTAAGAGAGAGAAGATAAACATCAAAATAACTTCTCAGTGGAAAGACTGTAGAATAATCTAATACGGGAAGACGTGGAAGTCCAAACCAAACAAGCTATAAATTCCTTCCCAGAGACTCTGCAGATATAAGCATCAGCAACAATTAGCTTTAGAAACCCAATATTTCTAAGCAATAAGTATCAAAGCTTTCAGGGGAAGCCAGGTGTGAGAAGCCATTTAAAAGGGATGGTTTCCAGATAATTCAGTGACAACATTCTTGCTGCTCAAAACCGTGTCAGGGAAGAGATGGAGCAGGCTCCAACTTTCAGTTTAGTGCATGAAGTGAGCAGGCTGGAAACCCCCAAAAGTGCAGTTGTGGCAATGTGGTCACTATAATATGCCCTCATGAATAGTTTTCCAGTTGAGATAGTTGGTCTAAATCTACTCCAGCCTGGAATGACTGGAAATCAACACCAGATAATGGCTGCTTGGTAGAAGGTGTGACATGAGTTAATGCACTCAGTTGAATTTCTACTGGCTATTGGACATGTGCTCACACTAGAAATGCTTCAAACAGCAGGATCAGCATTAAATTAACCTGTACACTGACAATTTTGCCAAAGAAATCCAGAAGAGGGTGGGCATTAGTAATGAACTGCACATTCACCTTTGGACTGAAGTCATTAACAAGGAAAATTTTACCTCATGGGCTCTGAACCTCACCTTCACCACCACTTCACCCAACCCCTGTGTGGGATTTCAGATTGTAAAGCAAATTGTTTATCATGTTTCCTCAGCACACTAGAAAAATCTGTAATTAAGGAAAAATTGCATTACAGAAAATTAGTTTTCTATACAATATTATTTTTCAAATAACTCTTTTCAGGCTGTTTCATGAGCAGGACAGGCATGAGCAGTTTGTTGCATGTGACCAAATACATCTGGTTGTACAGAAGGTAGTAATAGCTGCAATGAGTAAGGAAGCAGCATGGGAATCTCTTACAGAGTAGAATTTGAAGGTCTGGCTGAGTAAAGCCACTTAGGCCATTTCTAGTTTATTGTTGTTACACTTTGGTGTGGCTTTCCAGTAATTTATAGGGGTGTTTGTTGAGTTCATGAGCTCTTGAGACCTGCATCCAATAAAATAGTGATGTACTTTCTCTTGACTGAAGGCAGAGGCATATATCATTGAATGCAGTGGGTCTGATATCATTTTATGCCAGTTGGGGAAAAAGGCTGTAAGGCTCTAACTTAGTCAAAAGAAGNAAAGTTCAGCAAAACAATTCTTCCCCTTTGTTTTTTCTGTCCTATTATGGAAGTGCTTTAATTCCAAAAAAAAAAAAAAAAAAAAAAAAAAGAAAGAAAGTCAATAAAGGACACTGCAGTGTGAAGGGCACTGTTTTGTTTCTGGTTTCTTCAGCTTGACACATTAAGTTAGCAGGCAAAGAATTTGGTAGGTTAATCTTATCCTTTTCTAGAAGATCCCATATTAGTTTATGATCTCTTTCTGAGCTTGATATAAAGCCACAGAAGTTAATGAGCAGCTATTAGGTTTACCATTATTTATATACATATATATATATATTCCCATAAATTTTCATCTGTATTTTAACATTTCCAAAATGGAGAGTACTAATCCTTTATGTCCTTGCAGTGTTAACAACAATATCCTTTTAAATTTAATTAACATTTTAAAAAGTTGCCTCTACCTCTACCATTAGCCTCTTCCCCTCTATCAAACAATAACTGATGAATAAGACTTGGTTGATTAACTGTACAGAAAAGAATTTAAAAAAAAAAAAACAAAACAGAAAAAGAGTGAGATCTATTCTTAAAATAACTTCTTTCTCTTTCTACCTACAGACTAGTCTAGACATTCCACAGTCAGTCAGCATGCAGAACAATCCCATCATGTAGAAAACAACCAAAAAAGAATAGTGGTTTCTAGAGTGACTGTGTGTATCTGTATGAAATACAGACAAGGCCAGCAGTGCCTTTGTTGGCTCTCTCAGAAGTCTCAGCTCACTCCCACATCAAGGGAAAGGACCCAGAGGCCTCTCTGATGTCACAGCACCTGGTAGCACATCCCACGAGAGTGATTGAAAGACAATCTTCAGAAGTAGCACGGCGGGATCCCAGCTAAGGACAGCCCAGCTCATGACCTCTCAGCTGCCAAGGCTGGGGCAGAAGTGATGGGGCTTTGCACATCCTTGTGAAACACCAAGTGATTTCAGGGAAGAAAATATTTCTTTTGGCCAAATATTCCCATTAATTTTCCTTTACCCTGGGACAGGTGGAGCGGAAGCATCACTTGCTCACCAGCTTGGGCTTCTCCATGAATGGGCAGACAGTAGTGCTGGTGGAGGCACAGCCAAATTCCAGCAAGCTCAGTGTTGCCAGTGAGCTCTTCTGGCCACAGGCCATTTGAGGGGAGGAGGGGTGAGTGGAAACTTTTGTTTTGTTTGTTAAATTCAGCTTGGGATTTCCCCGTTACTGCTACCCGCAGAAAGTGTTAGCATATGAATTATTTAACATAAACTCAGGGACTGTAGTAAGTCTTCTCACTGTCTGACTTCTGCAGAGATTTCTTTAGCTGACAGATGCTGCAGATGCATTTTCCAGTCCTAAATTGTACCTCATGGTGGCCCTAAAAAGGCTTAAAAGATGGGAGACCTTAAGAGAAAAGAGCTCTTGTGTGGAGAAATCAGTTAGGATTTCAAGCTTAAAATTTCTATTGTTAAATCAGTTTTAGGAAAGAAAGAGATCATAATTCAAAAGAAAGGTCATCTTTGATCTGTCTCTATCTCCTTGCTTTCTTTTTACTCCCTTTGTTCAGGAAAGGAATAAAACCCACATTATTACTCAGAGGTAAAGCCTCAAAGGGAGCACTGGCTGTTAGGGACGCCCCAGCTGTATTTCCCCCTCTCTATCTGAAATCAGGGAGCCTTTCTATTAGCAGTAGTGAACACACCTAAATACAAATAAATGTTGCCTTGAAGAACCTCTAAGACAAATGTGGGGCTGGAGGAAAGGAAGCTGCTGCTGAGATGGGGAACGGAGGCGCAGCAAGGTTAAGTGGCTCTGTGGAGGTCGCTCTGGAAGCCTAAGATGGAGCTGGGAAGAGAAGCAAACTCTTCTGAGTCATCATTCCCTGACAAGCCCATCCTTCTTCTTTTCCTCCTAAACAGAACAATCCTGCACTGGTTGTGGTATAATGGTCTACATGACCGGGTAGGTCTTTTCCATTTCCAATGTCTATGATGAGAGTAATTCTGCTTAATGGGGATGCAGTCAGCTGGTGCCAATGGTTAAGTGTTGCTTAACCAGGTGTTAAATAGGTATGAAATTCCAAGCTCTGGGCTTTGAATGCAGAAGTTGCCAAATGAAAATGAAAATAAAATAAAATAAATAGCAAAAGAGAAGGGAAAAAAAAAGAAAAAAAAAAAAAAAGAGAGAGAGAGAGAGAGTAAAGGAAATGCCCTGGAGTATCAGATCCATGTGCTTACATACATTCAGTCTGTTGTTTTCCTTCTACTCCTATATTTCCAAGGAAGTTTAAATAGCATGTTTACTTAATAAGGTTAACAGGCTATAGAATACCCAGCTCTATTTAAGTACACTCCTCCTCCTTTTCTTTTTATTTTTTTTTAAATATATGCAATAGCTGGTTTTTTATCATCTGTCACTTTCTTTTGCAATGTCACCTTTAACTCACTGCTGAAACCCACTGTTCTAGTGAGCTCTGCTTCCCCTGTTTATTTAATGTGTATTAAGAGGAGTAGAAATTGCATGCAGGCATCAGGCAGGTAATACTTCACATCTTTGTCTTAAGTTATTTCCTTAACACTTTTTTAACTGTCTTAGAATTTTCTATAGAAAATATATCTTGTGTCTTTATACATGTCCCTTTTATATACTTTTTCATATGATATAGTATTAGTAGCTCTTCATCCTCACCTTTTTCTTTTTCTTTTTCTTTTCCTTTTTTTAGTGGAGGAATCTCACAAACTCCTTTTCTTTCTGCTAAGGAATCTTACACTGGTCCATTTCTCACATTTCTTCCCTTCAGTGCTTTAAAGTTTGACACATCTGAAATCCATAAATTATTTCACAGCCATCAGTGTTTCTTCCCAGGTTAAATTATTTAATGGCATTGTTTTATTGAAAGGTTCAGATTAGCTGCTGACACTTATTGACAGGAAGAAACACATCCTTCTACAGAGATAAAACATATTTTTTATTAAAGAAGGGAGTAGGCTGGGTTGGGTTCCAGTCTTCTTCTCTCATGAGGATGCAGAAATGAAGACATTTGGCCCTTTAAATGACAGTGTGCTGTGGAGACATGTAGCCCTGTCTTTTCTTCTCTCCCTTTCCCTCTGACTCTGAGGGCCTTATTTTAACTCATTTCACAACTTATTTTAGCTCATTTCACTCCCTCCATCCTTCAGGTTCTCGTCTTAATCCCCAACAGTAATTGCCCCATGGAGAGTGGAAGGTTAAGGGATTGCAGCTGAAGAATGAAGCTCTAGGCTTTGATTTCAGTGGGTTTCATTGTGTGGCTGGAGCTGCCTTCCCAAGGTTTTGCAAAGCCCAGCAGCCACGGTGCTCCCCTGTCCTCAGCCAAACCCACTCTGGAGGGGTTTCCTTTTGGGGCAGGACCAGAGCCACACCACACATCTGGCTGGTATTCTGCTTTCCCGTGGCAAGCAGCAGTTTGACCCCAGGCTGCTCCAGGAATCTGACAGTGTGAAATGCACGAGAGAAAAAAAAAACAAAAACAAAAACAAAAGCAAAGGCAAAAACCAAACCAGCAAAACACAACAAAACACAAAACTCTTATTAGCAGCACCGAGTCCACAGGCTCAATCAAAAGAGAAATAAAGCACACACATGCAAACACACACTCATATATATGTATGCACCTCTGTATATATAGAGCAAGAACACATTTGCATAAACAGAGGCATGTTGTTGTAGCAAACAGCACTCTTCTTTCTCCCTTGATTTCTGAAGACCCTTTCTACCTTTGCTGTGCAAAATTCAACCCTTCACTGCAATGCTACAGAGAACAGCACAAGTCTTCCTCATGAGGGTGTTATTGTGAATGCAGTGTTCTTGTTGATTCTTTCAGGATTTGCCTCGGAAGAACTGACTGAGTTTGGGGATTGACCCCAAGTGTCTCACAGAAGTGCCAGAGCAGATACCCAGGGGATGTAAAAGGAGGTGGTGAGGCTGTGCTCTGTCCCAGTGTGGCTGTATGTCCTCATGGAGAGGGGTGTGCCAGGATAGAAAAAGCCTTTTGGGGTGTTTTAGGTCCCCAAAAGAGGAGAGAGCAGCTGGTGTTCTCTGCAGGACAGGAAAGTGGTGGTGGAAAAGGCACCACTGACTGGCCCAGGCCTCTCTTTGGGCTCCCAGCCTCAATCCATGGGACTTAGTTTGTTTTCCATCACTGTTAGGTAGACAGGAGGAGGATCAGTGCAGCTCCCTACCCTTCCTGCTTCCAGCAATATCTGCTGCACTTGGGACACTTTAAATTGCTGCCTTCTGCCTGCATGGCTTATCTCTGCCCAAATAATTCAAATCTGTACAAAGCTGGCAATACAAACAGTGATAAAGTTCGTGGTGGTTTTGCAGCAAGTACAGTGCTGCAAACCACCTCTTGCATAGACCTTCAGAGCTGCAATCCCCTGACCACCAAAACACAGAGAGGAAAATACATAAATGCATTAGTGACAGCCCTTTGGACTCTAGAAGGCATAGAAAAAGCCAGCCTGATACTATTCTACGCAATTTTCGTCCTTTCTCTTGATCCAGGAGACATTTTGGTTAGTGAAAGAATCTTTCAGGAAGACACTTCAATGACATTTTTACTACAAAGATTTTTTTTCTTTTGCAAAAATTTGTGCAAGAGACTGTGAAATAGTTTTATTTGAGCATCTATAAGATTGTTTTGTCCCCTAGTTTGTGGAGTATTTTAGGGGGGTTGTTTTTGTTTGTTTGTTTAATTAAGAAATTTAAAAAAGAAGAAGGAAAAAAGAAGATAATTTGATCTTGAAGCTTCTGGTAGAAGGAGTCAAGTTTCCTCTCTGTCTGAAAAATACAAGGGCTTGTTGCTGTGTGCTCTGTTAGTGTGAGAGCTACATGCTGGTGGAGCCAGGGCCAGAACTATTTTCTGTTCCTACAAGTCTTGTGAGAAATTCTGCCCTTAACCAAAATAAGCCCTCTTCCCCCACCATATTTTCATGAAAAAATAAAAGGAAAAAACATAAAAAAAAAAAA
>VZRX01019009.1:0-32027 GCA_013398075.1 Notiomystis cincta | reverse complement strand
GGGGCGCGAATTTTTTTTTTTTTTTTTTTTTTTTTCAGTGCTAATCATCTCACAAGCTGGAAAATGGGCCATTTCTCTCCTCCCTCTCCCCCTCTTTGTTGCTCACTTATTGGGGAGGAATGGGAGAGAATAAGGGGAGGGGGGGATCACTTGACCGGCACGGTTCTGTATCAGTCCTCCATCTGCTGCGGAGCTGGCCTGAATTTTTTAAGCCAACATTGGCTCTATGCATGCAATGGAAGAGATAAGACTGTGTGTGTGTGTGTTTGTGGGTGGATGTGGTCAGGGGGAGAGAGAGAGGCTGGTGCTGAGAAGTTTTTCCAGAGGGTTTTGCAGCAGGCTGAGCTCCTTGGGGACCAAGGGTTTGTGCCCAGGTGAAGGGATGGGGCCACGAGGTGAGAGAAGGCCATGGGGTGAGATGGGGAGAAACACCCCTGCACAATGCCTGACATCTGCATCAGCCTGAGGGAGGCCGGTGCCACAGCTGGGGAGTAGAGTGTCCTAAAGTTTGAGGTCACACAATGGGGAACAGAGACTCATGGAAACAGAATCAGAGAATGGTTTGAGTTGGAAGGGACCTTAAAGAACATCTCATCATCTTGTTTCGACCCCCCTGCCATGAGCAGGGACAGTTTCCACTAGACCAGGTTGCTCAAAGTTCCCTCCAGGCTGTCATAATAAACCTGATGTACAAAGGTGCTGTCCTCAAGTTTTGTCCATCCTCTGGCCAGGGAATGATGGGGAAGCAAAGTTCAAAATTGATACAGAATTTACTGCTTTTCAACAGGCCATTATAAAGCATTCTAAATTCTTTTCCTCTTCTGCCCAGGCTGCCTTTCCAGTCCAAAATCACAACTGTTTCTGCAGAACTTTCCACTTGAGACTCTGAATATTTCAATTGTACCTAAGCAGCTTTCTGAATTCTTTCCAGCTTGTGCAGAGGGAAACTGAGGCACACTACCTTGTCCAGAGATGATATACATTCTCTTGTTTTTCTCCCTTCTGTGTGGTGGGCTTGGCAGCAGACTGAGGTTGTGAGGTCTCTACTACTGCAGCCTGGAGAGGGTGACAACAGGACGATGCTGTGAGGCTCCCTTGAGGCAAAATCTCGTGTTTGGAGAAGGTAGACAAACATGCCACTGCTTCCGAGTACTTAGATTTCTCTGCTACGAGAGATATGGAAGGTTAATTTTCCCTTCTCTGAGAAGCAGGTTGCAATCAGCAGGTTTTGTTCTGAGCTGCTGTTTTCTCCAGCCTCCTCTCCCCACCTCAGCCCCCCCCAGCCACGCTGAAATTTCTCCCTCTCTCTCCAGACCTGCTGCTGCATTGCCAACACCAGACCTTTATGCCCTGCTCTGCTGCCCCTCTCCAGCAGCTTTTCAGTTAACAGATTGTTGCAGTTCCTCTCCTTACCTCCTCCTCCTCCTCTTCCTCCTTCAAAACAGAAAACAATGACCAGACCCCAATGGCAGCATCTCTGAAGCTTCGGGGTGTCTCCAGCTCTTTGGCTGCTTCCAAAAAGTTCGATGCATCAGGCAGGAGATGCTGCAACATGCCAAATCTCCTCTGACTAATTTTGCCTTGACTTTCCCAATTCTTCCCTCGTCTCCTGTCGTATGTAGCTGAGTGCCTTCCACTCGGTCCCAAGACGGCTGATTTCCTCCCTCGGGGCATTGCCAGCTGCCATATATGAGTTTCTCCTATAGAGATTGAACGAAAACATATACTGTGCTGGAGTGTTAACTTGTAATGCAGCTATCAGCAGAAGTACATATCACTCTGGGTGGCATTAGTCAATTATGACAGAAAGCCCATTGGCGACACAAGTCAATTGATAATAAAGCATAATCTCTCTTCCCCCCGTCACATATTTACCAGCCATGAACTACTGTAGCATATTTCCTATTCACAGATGAATGCTCCAGCCGTTCAGATGGGCATTTTTCAGAGCTGAATGCAATAGAGAGGGTTAATGGCTCCAGTGCAGTGGTCTGAGGATAAAGCCACTGCAGGTGCACGGCTAAATGGGGAGTTAATTGGGTAGCAGGTGAACATAAACAGAGAGCACAGAGGGTGTGGAAAAGGCTTCAGTGAGGAGGAAGGACCGGTGGGAATGCGGAGCTGTAGAGCCCCAAAAATAAAGACGTATTGAACTTTCCTTCCCTGTGCCGCAGTCTTTGTTACACAGAGCCTCTGCTCTTTGTGTATCGCTTGACTCTCCAAAATGCTGCTGCTCTGGCTGTCGAGCTCCCAGCCTGGGGTACAGGCAGGAAGCATCCCAGCAGCTGCTGCTGGAGGACGGGGCTTACGGGGGCTGTTGGTGGATGATTCGTCTGGTGCTGTGGGGATGGCAGGCAGAGGGGAGGAAGCTCCCTGGGATGGTGGGGACGGGCTGCTGTGGGGAGGCAGAGCCTGAGACTGCTCCACTGGCTTCAGGGCATAAAACTGGAGCCTAGGAGAGAGAGAAGGGGGGAAAAAGAAGCATAATTAGGCAGATGGAAACAGCAGACCCTGCCTGGCTTAGCTGGACAGTGCAGTGAGCCATGAGCCAGGAGCAGTGAGGCACAGAGAGGTGACAGGCAGTGCACAGTGCGGGGAAGGAGAGCTCAGAGGAGCCACATCCAGCAGGCACAAGGACCCTGAAAGTGCTAAAATAAAGCAAAACCCATAGAGAGCACTACAGGGGCTACAGCTTTAGGGGATCAACCAATGGAACGGGATCTCAATCATCCCTGGGGAGGTGAATGCTCTCCCACAGCAAGGTCAGAGCAGGGGTGCTACCAACCAGATCTGGGTCGTCCATCACAAGCCATGTCCAAAGTGAGCAACTGCAGAGCTGACTCACCTGTTTCTTGGACCCACCAGCTCTACGCTCTTGTGTAAAGGAGGGTTCTCCCTGCATCAGCTGTGCTGCAGGGCATCAGTGCCTACTGAAAGGGCCAGCAAAGCCCCCAGACAGCTATCTGAGCAAGCCTCCACCGTGGCCTCCAAGGCCATCTGACACCCCCACTGTGAGCTTTCTAAGAGTTTGGTGCTTCACTGCTACACCCTGACTGCCCAAAGCTTGCGACAGAGAGCAGCAGGAGCTGGCACTGCTAGGCAGGGCTGTGCTGGTGGGGTGGCTGCTGCACTGTTATTTAAAGCTAGCTGAAATAAAGTAATCCTGTTTCCAATTTTGTTTCCTGTGTCCTTAAATCAACTGCTCCAGACAGGTCAGTGGTTTTTAATCAGACAAAAGGACCAAGCAGGATTTTAGATTTTTCTTTTCTTTGAAAGTCAGACCTGGATTCTTTTAATTGGCGCAGTTCTTGGCTCTTGTGAGAGCACGTTGGGCTTTGGTCTTTCAGCTGTGCTGCTTCAGAGTCACCCAGCTGACGATGGGGCACAGGGGAAGCTGTGTCCTCATCCTGCCCCACTCTGCTCCATAACAGACTGTCATGTTCCCCCCCACCCTGCCAGTCCCTTCCTTTCAAAGTCCAGGGAATCACTTGCAGAGGCACCTTCATCCTTGTGTGGGATGGAGCAGAGCACGGGGTGCTCCCAGAGACAGCCGTCGGAGCCGGGTCCTCCCAGCTCCGGAGGCGAGGCAGCAGCAGGCCACCTTCATGGTTGAGTTCCCCCTCACAGCCTGTGCTTTATCTGGATATTGATAACCTGAATAGCTCTCCTAATCAGCCAGTAATGGATTCCACTGGGAGTACCTTATTTATCTACCACCTCTCCCAACTTCAGTCCTCTGTCTCCTTGTCGTCTCCTGGCCAGCCCCCCGTGCTGGGCAGGCATCTCTCACTTTTCAGAGCAGGGCAGTGCTCTTCTGCCACCAGCTCCTCTGTGGCAGTACGTCCTCTCCCAAATACTTCAAGGCAGACAAGGTGTTTTAAGCCAGATGAGGTGAGGGATTTGGTTCTGTTCTCACCTAATGGGGCTGCATTAAGGAGAACAAACACATCTGTTCTTCACCCTCCCTGCTGGCCACACGGTCCAGGCACACTGAGCTGAGGCTGCCTCCATGAGCAAGAGGAGAGCACAGACCTCTTTGTCTTCATGCCTGCATATTCCTGCAAATGTGTGCACGTGTGCTCTCCTATCAGTCTGTTTTTCTAAAATTTGGCAACATTTGTTTTTCATTCCCCAGCCCATCAGACCATCGAGTCACTCCACATACCTGCACTGTTGCTCAGTGGGTGAATCTCCAAGTGTGACACAGTCTTGTGTACCCCAAGATCTATGCAATGACCACACTAGGTCTGGAAATAGTGTCTTTACAAGGCTTTTTAGACCTGAAAAACTTAGCCTCTGCACTGACTCTCATATGTGACACAGAAATGCTCCCTTTTGTTTTCTTTCTGTGGTTTCTAGGTACCCTTGTAGCAAAAGGGAGCTTGGCCATTGGCTTCAGTAGGAGCAGACTTTTGCCCTACAGGCAGTAGACAGTGTCTGGTGTTTCCCTGTCCAAAGGCCAGGTGCAAAAGCAGTTCCTGGTCTGGGATGTGTCTGCTCTTTTGAAATACACAGGCTGGTCTGTAGACACCTAAGTTAAGCCAATGGCTTCTGACACTCAAATACCAGTATGAAGAAGGAGATAAAGCATGTTTCACAATTCATCTTTTGTTTTCTTCTTTACTTTCATCATTTCTTTTACTCTAGTCAAAGCCTGTATATCAGCAAAAGATTCAAAGTGGCACAAGAACAGCTCATTACCTTACTGACTCCAAAAGTTCTTTTGTATTGGGAAGTAATTTCTCTAGGAGTGCTGAAGCATGTGTATGGAAATTGCCTTGTCACACCCAGGAACACTTGACCTCCTAATACTCTTTTAGAATCCAGGAAACTGAGGCACAGACAAGCAAAAAACTTCAGCCACCATCACTCACCTGGGCCCAGCAGGACTTGTTTTTTCTTACCTTGGAAACACAGACTGGTTTACCTGGAACGGATGAAGTTATGCAACTGTAAAATTGCTGTGAATGAGGACGAGTTTGGGCTCCAGGAGTCCTGCTTCCCAAATCCCTGTTCTAAATACCACATTGTCATAAAAAGCTGACTTTGAAAATAGCGTGCACAACTTTGTGCATAGAGAAGCCAGCAATTTACACAGCTGAGCAAATCATAGAAAACTCTAAACAGAGAGTAGAAAAATATTTACACTTCCAAGGCCTGAGTGTAAATTGAAGAAGTACATCCCATTAATGGGAGTTTATGCACATTGATACATTTCATTTTCCCCTGAAATGCTGAAAATGAAACACTGAGACATAAATGTACCAGGAGTTGATCAGTGATGCTGCTTCTGCACCTGCTAGCCAGATGACATATCAGGTGAAGGAGTGAAATATATTTCATGCATTGCCTTGACACAGGGAAGAACAGAAGGTGGTTGGGGTGGTTCTTAACTCTCTTTTGTCATTTTACCCACTTCTCTGGGGTGGAGTAGCCCCTGATTCCTATAAGTGTAAAGGCTGGGCTTCCCAGGTCCCCCACTCAGGCAAATCCACTGGTTTAATTTGCATCAGATGAAAATCTCTTCTAATACTCTTAAAAATCAAGTGTGAGGTACAAGGAGAAGAGGACATGTGCCGAACACTGCTTTTGGTTATTCCTAGAGCACCAAAGATGGTTCATGTCTGCCTGCTCACCACAGGCACCACAGCCCACCCTCCCTGAGCAATGGCCACCAGTGACCCTGACAGAAGTTAAATATGTGCTGGGAGAAATCAGCAGCGATGACAAATATGCTGGGAAAAACAATCAGTGCTTATCAGATGAGCAGGTGCCACAAAAGCTGACATTTAAGTTGGATTTGGAGGCTGCCTAAGAACAGCTATGCTTTGGATTTCTTCTCAGGAACAAATAGATTTCCAGTCTCTGTTTAATTTTCTCACCTTGTTTGTACCTTCTTTATATAGAAATAGAAGCTGCAGCTACTACAGCTTCCTTTTGAATCCCTGTGTATGCATAGCAGCTTGCTGGAGCTACTGAAGGAAGGCCTGGAGAGTTGCTCCAGTTTGGAAAGTCTCATGTCCCATTTGGGATGGATGGAGCACATTCTTGTAGCAGTATTTTGGTTGCTGTTTACAGAGTACTGTTGTTTTCAGAGACACTTCTGTAAGCTTAGCTTTTGTCGAGATCATCTTCTTGTTAAGTTTTACCTTGGGAAATCACTTTTTCAACCACTGATCATCTTTGGTGATGGTTAATCTGAAGTAAGGCATTAGAAAGCTATCTGTGTGTCCTTCTTTCTCCATGCTAATTTTAACCTGAAAAGATTTAAATAATTTCTTCTTTACTGGGACATTTCCACCAAAATTCTGGGCAATTTCACAGAAAAAGGCAGCGTATGTACAGAGAAATTGCCCTGGGGAGGACCCATGCTGCTCCAAAATGTTGGGGTTATCTCCTCATTTATCAACATAGGGTTGGATATTTAAGAAATGGGATGTCTCAGGAGGGGATTGGAAAGTGAAGAAAGCTGTGGTTTATCTTGGTATTGAAACAGGGGGAAGGAGAAGGAAAGAAAAGCCACAAAAGTGGGGGACCAGAGTGGTAGTGAGCTGGCAGTGAGCTGGAAGTGACAGGTGACAACAGGAGCAGAGCCAGTTCATTAAGACAGTCTTTAAAATGTTTGCTGGCTGAAAACTCCGTGTGACAGGTTGGGGGATGATTGACACCAATCAAATCCTCAGCTTTTGCAACAGAAGGTGTCTGGTATGGCCAAAGTGTTAAATCCCCAGCAATATCCCTGACCAGAGTGTCACAGCAGTCAGAGGCAGGGCCAAGCTGAAGGGTGTAGACAGATCCTATAAATTTGATTTAAAACATCAAGAATTCATCACATTTGGCTCACCAGTCCAGTTCTGTAGGTGAAGCAGGATTTAAGGCATGATCAATACTTCTGCAGAAGACCTTACTGCTGAGGGTGGGGACAGGGAATGGGGCTGGAGCAACAACGAGATCTAACCATGAAGAAGCTGCTCTTCCTCCTGAGAGGGGAGAGAGGGGCTTTTTAGGCCTTGCCCTTCACTCTAATCTTGTCCCCTGTCCCTTCAGGCCCTTTAATTGATCGCTTGGGGACAGAGGTCAAAGTGTCAATACAATTAGGTAGCTGCTGTTGGTTATAAGTACATGACATCTAGAAAATGGTATGTGACAGGAGTCAGGAGAAGGAGGGCAAAAATAATGAAATAAATGAAAAATATTGGTTTTGCATTTAGAAGATGTATTTTGGGGGAACCAGGAAATTGCTAGGTCTCGTGTAATTGAACTGCAAGACTAAACTGTGAGGGTACCTCTTTCTTTCAGGGGACTGTGTTGAAATGAACCATCTCCTGAACATTTCTGTTCAGCCTGGTTGTTGTTATTGGTGTTGGCAGCTTGGGAGAGACAAACAGTTCTTTTTTCTTCTTCCTCCTAACAATTTTTAACCTAGCAGTTGTTAAAGATTCATCATACTTAAAAACACCCAATGCTGACTTCTCATTACTCCCTACCTAAAACTGCTGCAGAATCCTCTTAACAGTTATTTATTATGCTCATCTTGTAGATTGCTTTCTGGGACATAGAGAGGTTGTGGCAAAGATTCCAGTTCAGGCTTCATGCAGGAGAGCCAGGACTGCTTTCACCCTCAATTCCAGCCCTGTGGATTGAGGATGTGGGGGCAGAAGAGTGAAGAGGGGTGCATGCCCACTAGCACAAGTGAGGGAGAAAAGGTGAGAGGCAAGGGGTCCTCTGAGTCAGCAAGGTGCTGTGAGCTCTGTGGGAACACAGAATAAACCCTGACTCACATGCTTTGCTTCCTGGCTGTGGGTGAAGGTTAGTTTCAGTAAAAGGAAACAAAGAGAAAGGAAATTTAAGTTAAATCCTTGCTAGAACCAGTGCACATTTGATCAGGGGCTAAATTTCAGGAGGGTTAAACAATGCTGCTGCCCAGCTGATCATATTTCCCTTCCCATCTCTCTGTTTTCTGAGTGAATTGCTTGTTCTTAGCATGCTTCAAGATTTCAGTATGAAATATGCTCTGTAACGACTCAGTATAATTACCCAAGGAGGAATGTTGTGCTTCCACAGTGTCCAGAATATATTTTCCTCCATAGTGAGGGTATCTGTATGCCATGCCAAGAAATGTGGATAGGCCAGCACAGGCTGGAAGCTTTTCCAGACATCCTGCAGGAAGGCAGAGGCTATCTGTCAGCACCTTTCACAGACACTAAACGAAACAACAACAACAACAACAACAAAAATATTTAGATGAAAAGCCCTTTAACACACTAAACAGAATGCCTAGAGGAGAATGTTCCTTTTCATCATTTAATCACACACAGACCTAAGCCAGAAGTTTGCTGGAATTTGACATACGAGGCTGAAGGCGAGTGGAGCTCTGAGGCACTCACAAGCTCTTACCGTGGTCTCTGGGAAGGATCACAGAAGTACTCAGCTGTCAAAAAGCATCTCTGTTCTTTCAGACCTGTTGCCCACGAACTCCACTTAGGCTTTTCATTACCTGTTGGAAGACAATAAAAAACCTCTTACAAAGACAGCCAAAATTGCTAGAGAATCTTCTTTTCAAAAACAAAACCTGGAAGTTTAGCCTTTGGGAAATTCATTTTCTATTGAGATGTAATTTGTGGAGTTTTTAAAGAGCAACTTTGGATTTTCAGGTTTAAGAGGACTTAAAGAAAGGCAACAAAGTATAAATCATAAAGACTAAACTTTTTTCCCTCTAAATGTTTTTCTTGACATGTTTTCAAATGCTATAAGGAACCTGTTTCTGCCTGAAAACAAGTGTTTGTCAGTACATATTATTTATTTGCTCCTTGGAAATACGAGCAGGAGATTAAAATTCGGACCTGTAGAAAGCATCAGAGTACATCTCTGAGGCCAGCACCAGCTGCTTCTGTCTGATGGCAGCACAGTGCATAGGATACATGGCTGGGGGCTTCTCATCCTGTCCTGAAAGGCAGCAATGGAGATTTTCTCTCCCCAGTTTAGGATGTGATTCTCAGAGTGCCATTTTGATAAGTCCAGCTGCTGGGAATTTTTGAATTTGTGAAACAGGTTTGGGGTTCTTACAGGAAGACATCACATTTTTCAGGTTTTTGTTTTTTTTTTTTTCAACATAATGCCTTTTTCCCCCACACATATGTATAGCTCCCATTTATGATGTGAAGGAATGGACAGACATTCCTTTCCAGGTGCTCCATCCACCTTCACTGAGTTGGCAAAGGTCTGGGATATTTGCTGCTCCTATAGATCAGACACAAAAGACTTCCAGAGCCGTATGGGAACTTGGAAGTGAAAATTGAGCAGCTGCACTAGAGAGTAGGGGCCTTTCTGGAGAAACAGTCCTTCCCAGAGCTGCTGTCTACAAATACCTGGACTTTTCTCCCTTGACTTCCACTTGCTGGTTGGGATAGTCGTCCATAGGGGTTAAGAAAACGCAGAGTTATTGTGTGTCTCTAGACTCAAGCAGGAACTCATGGCAGAGGGTAAAGTCTCCCTCCTCCCACAGCCATCATTCAGAGGAGGTACTGCAGGATGTTTGTGCTGGTTCACATGCTTAGCCAAGCTCCTGCTCTCATTTCCACCAGCAGCAGCTCTGGTGTGGGTTGGGCTGGCATCAGAATCAGGCCCTTGTTTAATTCCCTTCCCATATTGATAGAGAGGCATGTCTGTGTGCACACCACAGTGCATGAACGCCCTGCTGTCCCTCGAGGAAAGAGACTCATTGAATAATCCTTTTTGTTTAGTATTATTAAGTGGACCATGGCCCCGATTTTGCTTGTTTTGCTGCTATTCCTTCGGGATGAGAAAGGTGGCCTTGTTCACACCACTGACTTTCAACATGGTGAGCAAGATTTAAAGAAATATAAGACTCTTTGAGAGAGGAAGGGTTACACAGCAGAGCTGAATAATGGGCTTTAATAGGCAAACCAAACAGTTAAATAAAAGATGCACACGGCATGCTAAAACTTAAGGAATGCATATTCAATGCAATGCATTATTAAATACAACGGTGAACATATGGGTGCCTACAATTAATGTATATAAATAGCTGATAAAATTGCTCAGTATTAGAAAGCTAGCGGCAAAAATGACCTCATATGTCAAGCAGACAAGCAGGCAGTTACCATTTTCTTTGTACACCTTACAGATGATAAATTAGTTTTATGGTCTGCATGGGGCCCTTATCACATTACAGCACCAAGTGTTTGATAAAGAAAAAAAATGCCTCAGCTAAAAATCGAACTGAAATTTGGAGTCCCCGTGGACCTCATTTTTTTAACGTAAAGAATTTTAACCAACTTCCTTTTGGAAAGATTTATTGCTCTAAAGAGAAATGTGTATCTCTATCCTATGTGCATTTATTACAACTTCTTCTCTTTCCTTCTTCTCCTTCTTCTTTTTTTTTTTTTTCTCCCCCTGACATTAGGTATAATATGAGACTGCTGTAACAGATTCATTATTGATTGGGGGATTTAGTGGTTACAGCAGAGGGAAGGGGCAAGCAGGACTCCTGGGTTCTGCTTCTGTCTTTTTTACTGACCTTGGGTGAGCTGTTTCATCTCCCTGAGACTCAGTTTCTCCATCTCAGAAACAGGGAGGAGCAGGAAAGTCACCATTAGACAGAACTATTCGCTGTGCCCAGAAATCCTAGAGGAAATCCAGGCACTGAGCTTGTCCTGAAGCCTGTGGTGAGGAGGGATTCTGCAGTGGAGGCTGTACCCTGGGATACATGGTGCTGTGGCTCAGAAATTAGTTTCCTCCTGTACAAAGGAAGAGGGATGAAGAGATGAATTTGCCAAGAAATCCAGCAGTTTTTCCTCTGCTAACCCTCTACTTTTGACTGACCTTTCCCTGCTTTCATCAATCTCTGCTCTGTTGGCACATGAGGCTACCTTATGGGCACGTCTTCCAAACCTTATATCCATTTTCCAGAGCTAAAAAAGGGTTTTGAGGCCATGGGAGGGAGCTGGGAGGCAATCATGAGCCTGTTGCTGGACCCAGAGGCTGGTGTGTGGGGTGAGGATGCAGCCACATTGCCTCAATGCACACAGCATGAGGTGCAGCAGTTTTTAGGGGGAGAAAAGCAATGTCAGAGCCAGCCCCATGGCTCCTTCTCCTCCTGGTTTGGAAAGGCTCTTTGGTCTTGAAAGATGTGGTCTTCAGTAAGCACCACTTTCAATGCAATTCACTCCAATTGTAATCCCATTAAAAATAACCGTTTGTTTTCGTTTTTCCTTCACTCAAAACTGTGTTTCGTCTTGTAAGGAGATACCAGGCAGATTTTTTCACTGTGAGGGTGGTGAGGCCCTGGCCCAGGTAACTCAGAGAAGCTGTGGCTGTCCCATCCCTGGAAGTGTCCAAGGCCATGCTGGATGGAACTGGAAGCAACTTGGGCTACTGGGAGGTGTCCCTGCCCATGGCAGGGGGCTGGAACTGGATAGTCTTTATGGTCCCTTCCAACCCAAACCATTCTGGGATTCTGCTGCAGGCAATTGGTTACCAGATGTAACACTGAGCAGATTTTGGTTAAATATTCTGTGGCTAAGTTTAGTTATTGATGCACTTCTCTGTTTGTCTGAATCTCCCCCCATCAGTGTAAATAATTAGTTACTTATAACACAGTTTTTTAGGACACTTTTGTAAGGGAAAACACTGCTTACATTTAATCACTTGCTGAAATCACTAAGACATTAAGATTTAAGCTTGTTCTTAAAATTAAGCACAGAGTTAAACACCTTTATGAATTAAATTAACACATTCTTGCCATGCAATGAAGTTGAAAATACCTTTGGAAGTCCCTCTATAAAAGTGAGTAATGTTGTATTTCCCCTCTGACAAATCTCTACCAAAATGCCATACAATGAAAGAAGAATTTATAGCTGTAAACACGCCGTGCAAAGAGGGAGGCAACCTCCAGAATTTAGCAATCACATTTGTTAAGGTTTCTCTAAACCCTAAACTCCCAATTAACAAGCAAATCATCATCAGACAGTCAGTGAATGGCAAATTCATTCTATTCAACATCTTTTCAGAAGTGGATTTTGTGCACTTATCTCCATGAAAACCCAGCAGGAAAGTTTTCCATGAGAATGATCCTACATCTGCCTGTTTTTAATGACTGTAATGGCAAGCAATATTCTACAATTACTTTGGTGATCTCATTTCAAGCATGCAAATCATATTATTTAAGAGCCCAGCAAAAGTCATTTATTTCTTGGAACTGCCAGCTAACTTTGGTGGAGTGAGGAAACGCTGCGCTTGGAATTAAAAGCCCTGATGTCTTGTAACCTTCCACGGTGGAGTTATAAAATTTGTCCAACAAGGTCAGACAAGAAATCCTGAAAATGAGTCAGAGAGAAAGAGAGAGAAGGAGGGGGGAGAGCCACCACCCTATATTGTTCATTACCAAATCATCTAGGTGTTCTCTTTGCTGAATGAAGGGTTCATAACTGGCTCGTCATATTGGGCAGCAGATAATGGCGAAAAAAAGTGAGCACAAAGTCATCCCAGAAAGATATCTGGGAAATGAGATCTTTTCATTGTCACTGTGACCATCCTGTGAAGCTGATGGATATCTTTTCTGGGTTTCTTGGAGAAAAACCCAAATTTTGTTGTTTTATTTTTTCATCCTGGATTATTTGGGTGTATATATAGCGTCATAGTTTACTTACTCACACATCAAGATGTAGACAACATCTTACTGTTTATTTCCTGTTGGTACAGCTGTCTGTTTGTCTCTCTTATTAATTTTTTTTTATTTTAATTTTTTTAATGGTGTGGTAGTCAGGCTTATTAGGCTAAAGCTGTCAATGAATTTTGATACCATAGAGAAAATATAATTGCCTTAACACAGTCTATTTTCGGATCATACTTTACCTATTCATTTTGTGTCAATATTTGTCTCTTTGCTTGTTTGTTGATTTAACCCATGTGGAGATCCAGTGAATGGTGTGGCAAGATATATATGACAAGAATGATTAACAAAGTATGTGATACCACTTCACTTCAGGTTGCCAATCCTGTATAAGCCTGATAAAACCTGCCAAAAAAAAAAAAAAGAGACTAGCTTCTAATTATAGTGGATTTTGTTTAAAATAAATCTCAGCCATTTTCTTTATTCTTCTGTCCCTATTTTCCCCCCTTGTTCCAGCTGCTAGTTGCTTAGGGAAGGTGTGAGCAGGCCATGGGGGAGGCAAAACCTCTTTCTGCAGTGCTTCACATCAAAGCTTTGAAGAGCTATTCCATACCCATGTCTCATAGCCACCTCATTTTATCACAGTTACATGAGGAAAGATTTTTTGGAACCTGATTATTAGGTTCACAAGAGACAATTGATTTAAAAATGGATAACCAGACTGCTGAGCAGAATTTCTCCGTGTGGGAGGAGATTTGGTCCTTAACAGGAGGTTAAGAAAGAGATGTGGGGCCTTAAAAAAGCAAAGGGAAGGTTCCTCCCTGTCATCTTCTTTCTTGAGCCTCATCCTTTCATCCTTTGCTAGCAGCCTTCCTCTGGAAGATTTCAGGGTGAGGGGTCCTTGGGTGCTGAGCTGTTGGAATTGCACCAGGGAATTATGTGTATGAAAGTACAAAAGCTTTGCACAGACACCTTTCCTTCCCTGTTTGTTCTGTCACTGGTCAAAATGAACAGTATCAGCTCTCTTCTCACTCACAAAGGTATTAAATCAAAATAAACCTGGGACTTCTCCACCGAAGTGTGCCAGACTGTTACACTAAATACCCACTCATTTAGCATATTTAGAGTACCAAGTTTGTATCATTCAGTTGTAGATCTCCATCTGCAAGATATTCTGTCTCTTTAGTCATTGAAATCAGTGGGGCTTAAGCTCTTTGAAATTTTTATAGGTCTGAGACATTTGCTGGTGAATTATAATGCAGTTATTTAACGTCTGAACACAGGTGATTAAAATACTACATCACTTGCAGAGCTGTGGTTCTGTGTTATTCATGCCCATGCTGGAGTCCCTAAGTCAGCTTGCCAGTTTGCTCATCTTGGCTTGGCCACTGTGCTTCAGTGACTCAGTTTCAGTCAGGTGAATGACCTTGGTTTTGGTTGTCTTGAGGGTTACATGGGTTTGGGGAGAAGTGCTGTTCTTTATTATGTATATAATAGTAACCAAGGTTTTTCAGAAACAAATTAAGGACACAAATCTTACCCTCAAGAGTTTATGATTTGAATGGATCTATAACATGATGAATGAACACAATAGAAGCAGAAGGAGGAAAGAAAAATATAGGGTCAAGCATCACTAGAAAAATCTGTGTCGTTTCATTGATGAATTACACATACATTTACTGGTTCTATTTCAAGTGTTATGGAGTGTAATTGGTATTGTATGTACATATACATGAAAGATGACCCAGAGATAAGATTGCTAGAAATCAGCTGCTGCTGCTAATGCAGCAAATCTGTTACATGGTATATATATTTTTATATATGTATTATTAAATCCATAAAGTCATTTAATGCTTTTTTTTTGGAAGGATACAGTCCTCTGAGTGACTGGCATCTGGCATGCTCTCAGCAGCATATCAGACACTCTTGGGTGACACAACACAACTGGCTTTTCAAGGAATGAGGATGCCAGGGTTTTAACACAAAAATTACTTCTGCCCAGTGTGAATCAATAACTCTATTCTTTCATTAGTCACTCACACTTTGAGCCCATGACACTTGGTCTGCTTGACCTTATTTATCCCACCATGGGGTCCATGGTAAAGAAAGCCATTGACAACCAAACAGCATCAATAATTGTGATCCCTGTATCTTCCAACCCACAGATAAATGCCTCTGAAATTATCATTTCAGATAGTGCTGTTAACTCCAGACTGGTTTTGATTACCAATTTTGTAAGGGATAATTATTAATTATAAATTATTCTAGATCAGAGATTCTAGGCACATCCTAGGGAGAAGGGAAGTCACAGAGTCACAGGATCACAGACTGCTAAGGGTTGGAGTTGCCCTTAAAGGTCATCAGGTCCCAACCCCTTCTGCCATGGGCAGGAACACCTTCCACAAGACCAGGTTGCTCAGGACCTTATCCAACCTGGCTTTTTGAACACCACCAGGGGCTGGGGCATCCACAGCCTCCCTGGGCAGCCTGTTCCAGCGTCCCACCCTGCTCACAATGGAAAATTTGTTCCAAATATCTAACATAACTTGCCCCTCTTTCAATTTTTACCCATTACCCCTTGTTTTATCAATACAGTTTCTAACTGAGAGCTCCTCAGTTAGAGGAGGCCCTGTGGGCCCTGTAGGCCTCCTTCAGATACTGCAAACACTTTTGTCCCCTTGTCAAGATACCTCCATTTATCCTCTTAGTACTTCCAGGGTGCTTTTTCCAGAGCAATGCCAATGAAGTGTACCATGTACCAAGTCACAGTGAGGAATACAGGGTAACAGAGAAATGAGTGTGGATTGCTGTTGGGGGTTAATGTGGCTGGAGTATGGCAGGGAAGGAAGAAGGGTTGTGAGTGTGTGAAAAAGTGGGGTCAGATGAGATTTTTGACTCTACAGACAGAGCTGATTTGTTTAAGAATTAGGAAAGTGAACAGTTAGAGGGATAAAAATTTTACATAGACAGTTTTTTTCTCTACTGTTCTTTTTTTCTTCAGGCTGTCAGTAATGATTCTTGGTCCAGAATAAGCCTATACTGGAGCCAGTCACTGTCAGAGGCAATAAATGCACACAGAACACATCAACTTTTGACATAACTTTATCATATATAACACAGCCCTCTTCCCTGTCTGATGGCATTCCTGAAATTTTCTGGATTCACCATTGCCAGCTGTGTAAATTCCTGTTTGCATATAAATCCATACTTAAAACCTGCCTGTTTGCAATGTTTATGTTGAGTGTTAAATTACACCAAGGCCATTTTTACTTGTGAGTTGTGGTTGGAGTTGTGTGGCTCTGGGCAAGCTTGGAAGTGGCTACCAGCTAAAAAACCTGTATGGCCATGCTAGCTTGAGGTTTGGTGTGGGCTATAAACCTTGCCAGAGAAGAGAAAAGGGGGGAAATAAATACTGTGACAGTCGTGCAGCTGAGTTCTGACATGCAGAGCTGCACAGCCAGCTAAATCAAAACTAACTCAAGGTGGCTAGGTGAGTTATGCTCAGACTTTTGACTGCAGTAAAATCACTTTCATTGGGATCATATCTAAAGTAAGGCAAGATGCAGGATGAGTAAAAGTGTGGGTTTGAAGATTTTAAGGAGCTACTGTTTTTGGAGCAAGTGTAAAAGATATTAATATACAAAGAATAAAAATCCTGGAAACGGAGTAAGTTTTTTCTGATCTCCCAACTAATTTGTAATTAACAGAAGACAAGAAATCTTTCTGCTTCTATTCATGTGTCCAAATGGACAACCTAAGATGAGGAACCTGAGCTGTATTTCCCCAAGCAGTGTACTCATGTTTGATCTGTCTGTCTACCTGCTTATCTAGTTCTCCCTCTAATCATGTGAAACCACAGAATAAACTAATAGCAGCTTTCCCAGATGAAAACAAGTGTATTATCTTTTTATATTTTCTGAGGCAGTCCAGCATTTCATCATTTCACTCTGTTCAGTTGTTATGTTAGATTGTTTAATGTAATAGAATGACATGACACTGGTACACCAGATACATCAGAATTATGAATGCTGGAAAGAGACAGTGATAAAGTGTTTTGAGATACATGCAATCCTGATAGTGCTATAAGTTTCTGCAATTGATTAAAGACATTTCCCCTGTGCCACCTCATTATTACACATCAAAGGGGAAAAACAAGGGCAAGCTGGATAGTTGGGGAAAAAAAAAGAAAAATAAGTTGCTGTATCCATGCATCAGAAATCCCCCAGATGTGTTAAATTAATATACAAGTATAAGTAATCTTGAGAGAGACTAAAATAGATTTGGAGGGCAAAAAATCTTTGCATTGGTTGTCTTGTTGATTGACATATCTGGAAAAGAGATTATGGGAAAGTATCTGAGCAAGTAAGAAAATGACAAACTCAGAATTGCTGTAGAGATCAAAGAGCTTTCCAGCAGCTGCAAGAATGACAGAGATGCTGATGGTCCAAAACTACTGTGAGGGTAGACCAGGTGTTGGGCTGGCATCAAAATGAAACTTCTCTACCATTTGAAGTTGTTCAGGGGTAGCATTAATATTTGCTGAAAGTTAAGATTAGATGGAGCTGAGATCCTTTTGTCTCAGTTTATTTCAAAATTTCTAGAAGGGTAAAGGTAAGTTCAGAAGTCTCACTCATTTGTGGGGATGTGAATCCATGAGGCACTCCAAACACTTAATTAAAAGTACTCTTTGTCTTCCATTAATAAACAAACAGTCATGGACTGAGGCTCTTGCAGGTTTGGGAGAGCTTTGGGCTGACCTGAGAATGAACACTGCTGTCCTGAGCTCATGAAAATATCCCCAAACCTCAACTCATTGGCTTTTAAGAGAGATCTAGAAAATCTGTGGAAACCACATGGGTGAAAGAAGGCTGGTTTATTTGCTGAGCCAATGAAATACAAGAATATTTGATCAAGAAAGTGCAAGATGATGCCAGAAAAATCCAGGTGTGATGAGTACAAGATAAAATGCTCATCACAGTACGTTATACTGCCAATGATGTATGATTTCTTTACAGCCCAAGTTCACAAGGTGTCAGAGGATCTGCAGTCCTGATTGTTCAGATGATGACCAATGAGGGAGAAAAGCAAAGACAAAAGATCACAGGAGGAATCTCAGTTAATTATCTAAGAACCAAACCTGCATAATTTGGAGTTCAGACTCATGTTTTAATGGTGAGAGATTTTCTCTCCTTCTTGTGTCATGGTATTCTGCATCCCACAATAGGTTTCTTCCCTCCAAAAGGGGAGCTTTGTCAATTAATGAAATAAATCTTTCACAAGTGAACACAGATATGAGTAGTTTTCAAGGAAATTTCTGCCAAGTGATTGGTGGTCTCCATGGGCTGAAGCTGGTCTCTGTTTTCTCCCAGGTTTCTCCATTTTGTCCTTACTAAAATGCTTGTGGACAGTCTCCGGAAGAAGACAAAACCTGCTCAGAACTGAAGGTAAACTACTTATCAGGTACTGACATTTCTGAACAGAGTGAAAGCCCTAAGGTCAAGCAGTCTCACAGAAAAATGTGCATCTTCTCCCCCTTCTAGTCATGCTTGGGGACTGGCAGGGGAACATCTGCCTGCAGAACTATTCGTCTGTCACCTTTTCCCATCGTTTAACTCACTTTTATAGAAAGAAAATTCCATTTCACAAGTCTTTGGAGTCTCAAAGCTTCTTTCCCATTTTCAAGCCATTATTTTTTTTTTCTTTCTTATATTGACTCATTCAGGTCATATGTTTTAGCTGATGTTCTTGCTCAAGCTTTCAAACATCAGAGCAGTGAAAGTGTTTTTAATAAAAAGTCTGTGTGACTTGTCTTAATGACACATCCTCCCTCTCTCTCCAGGGGAGGAGTGGGAAGACACCTAGGTAAAGGATCTATCCAAGAAAGGCTCTAGAGACTGTATCTGCCTGCACTGCCAAAAGAATTTCCATGTACTCGAATTCATTTATAAAAAGGTCTTAGAAAAGAAGATATTAACTCTACTGAATGTCCTCCATTATAAGGCAAGGCAAGACCTGAAACAACGCTTTGTTCATGACTCAGGCTCAATACAGACAGGGCACTGCAAGTGCCAACCCAAGAAAATGATTTTCCCAATCGTAATCAGATAAGCCTTGAGAAATAAGAGTAGATTCGTAGAGTATTTGGAGAAATAGCCAATGGGGAGCCTCCTGTCTATTGGCAAGACCCTTACTGACGTCAGTGAGAGCATGACAGAGCCCAGGATACAGCAGACGAGGCATTAGGGATACACAAATACCAAATAAAAATACCACAGGCATTTTGCTCTTCAACATTAATAACAAATGTCAACAGTCAAGTGCTGCTGCTTCAGTATGAAGCTGTGATATCCAGCCAGTAGGTAATCTCTCAGGACTTCCCAGCATCCATTTGAAACTTCCGATAAGGTAGAGGATTCATTTTCTTAGCTTGCCCCAGACCCTCTTCAAAAGAGCAGTTTTACTTGTGGGAGTCAAAGTATGGATGAGGTCAATCACTGGTTTCATGGCAAGGAAAGTACAGAAAGTGGGATACTGATAAGAATTAGGAACACTTTGCTTCTGTTGTCATCTCTGTGATGTCCTGTTTATGGCAACTGAAAATACATTCACACAGGTACTTAGCCATCCTGTGATCTACATCTGAGTTAATCCCATGTCAGCAGAATGACAGATTATCAGACTTGGGAAGAGATATGGACCTCAGGAAGGGATCCTGCAGAGTGAACAGCAGAGATTTAGAGCTCAGTTTGGTCAGAGGAAGCTGTACACCCCTAGCCAAAACACTGCCTTGTCCTGCATAGGACCACTGGTTATGAGTCCTCTTTTAGATTTATGTCCTTCAGTCTGACTTTCAGGAACATGAAAAGCGAAGGTAGGAGGAAACACCATTATTGCACAGGTATCAGAGGGCAGGTGCAGCCCCATGTCAGCTGATATGGTTCACCTTTCATGGTTTCAAAAGTTCCATCCCAGTCTTTGCTGGTAGTTTCAGTTAAGCTGTAGAGTTTCATGTGAAGATGTTGGAGGTGTAAATATATTTTTCTTTCAGCTGGTGGTGATGTGAGAGTGGTAGCTTGCTAAAAGGAGAGTCTGAGAAAGTGGAAATAATTCAATTTACAGTAGAAGGATTTTCCAAGAGCTTTTCTGGCTAGAGCTCAGCTTCTCAAGTGTTTGGGAGCCTGAGTACAACTGATTGCCCAAAACTTTGTGAAATCAGAAAAAGTCCTTCTGAAAATCTGTGTCTTACTCTCAATTTACCTAAACTTACCATCCATGAAGCAGGAATAATGATGTTGAGAAAAAAAAACCCACAATAAGGACTGTGGCAAACACTGTGCTGTAGACATAGAGACCCTCTAAATACCTCTCAGAGAGCCCAGTGTCTGAGCCATCCATCAAGGCTTGAGTTAACCCTCCTTCCTTCCTGTTTTGAAGTCTGGTGATTTCCCTGCATGTATCTAGACTCTTGGCAGCCCCACAGAGATTTCCCTCTCGTTTTCTGGTGCTGTTTTGTTCTATGAATTGTTTGCACTTCAGGAACAGGAGAATGAATTGGTCTCTAAGGAGCATTGATGCCATTTCAGACTGAATAGGCTGGGGGGCAGATAACCCTCATGACAGAATAAAATACAAAGAAGGCTTTATTGGTGTCCCCTCTCCCCTTTTAACCTTTTAAATACCTCTTTTTGAAGAACCTGTTGTCTGCTGTTCTAAATTACATCAGAGATGAGGAGACGACAGAGTAAATTCTAACAGGTGGAAGGGTCGCAAAGCAGATAATCTTAGCTATGGAAACTTTATTTGTGTTGGGAACCTATCTTTGAGAATTCAGTTTTGCTTACTGCTTTTGAGGTTGAGGAACAGCCCTGTCTTTATCCACCTGGCAATGGGCTATGGTGGAACCCTCCTTTGTGCCATCCCCTGGCAGATTCCTCCATGTGGTGTCCCACTGCTGGTGAATGATATTTTACTTTTGTATCTCATTTTAGTTTTAGCAGTTATATTTCCTGGTTTATTTTCAGGCTCCTCGTATTTATGGATGCTGTTGAATCTCTGGCAATGCAAAATGCCCAGTCTTCCTCGTTACCTTAAAAAATGCCCACATTTCTGCCTTTTGCAACACGTTCATCTTTCTGCCTCGGGCTTCTTACCACTGAAGTTTCAGACAACCAGGCACGTCCTGTCTGGAGAGGAAAAGACTAAAGGGAGTCATGATGAATGTCCATAAACACATAAAGGCATGTCCCTGAAAAAGGAAAGGAACCAATTATCCTCATTAGTCAGTAAGAACAGAAAAAAAAAAAAAGAGGAAAAAAAAAAGGAAAGGAGTGATAGGTTCTAAATGAAGCACTGCATATTTAGGTTGACTGTTATGGAAAACTTCATAACTATTAGTACATTTAAGGCAATGAAGCAAGTCACCCAAGGGAGGTAGTCAGATCACCTTCATTGGAGATAGTCAAGGGAAGGTTTGACACTCATCCATCAGAGAAGTGTTAGAGATAATTAAATCAGTCTTGCCCCAGGCAAGAGGATGGACTAGATAATTCACTAGTGCTCCTGTTCAACCCAGCAGATTCTATATTTTTCCTTCTTAATTGGAAAGATATAAATGTGTGTGTGTGTGTGTGCATGTGTGTGCATGTGTACCACAATTTCTATCAATCTCTTTTACCCATGGAATGGCTGAAGGAGTGACATTTCTTTCTTTAGCTTTATTCTCTGTGTTTTGAAAGGTTTACTCCAAATTACCTCAGCAGCTTTTTTCAGGTGCATGTTTGCAGAGTTGTGAAGGAAATCAGGAACTGGCAGCTGTTGGTCTTAATTTTTCCTCTTGGTTGGTTTTGTTTTACTAAAAATTAGCCCTTAAAATATACATCTAGACAGGAAGAATTGTCTCCTTGCCTGTCTGACTACTCAGTGCCACAGACAAACTAGAAAAACGCCTCTGAAAGGCACTTTTATTCAAATGCTCTTATTTAAAAACCCATCCATTTCTGGAGCTGCCTATCTCTTTCCACTGGTTTTATATAGGGACCCCTGATATTGCTGATGCTATTAGACATCCAAAGACTCTGAGATGAAGCATCCTTAGCCTGCACCTTGCAGCCCTGCACGGTTTTCCCATGGCTTTGTTTCCCCGCTGATGACGCAGGGTAATGGCCATGGCAAGGCACCCAGTGTGCTGTGCATTTTGCCATTACAATTAGCATGATTGTCTCAGTGCTGGTTTGTGCTTCTCCATCTGTTTGCAGCCTCCATCTGTTGTCTTTCCTCTTACAGTCAGGTAAGTCTAAAGATTTAGATAAACCTAAGAGGTGTGCTGTAAGTTGTCTGTGGCAGCAGGCACCTGTGCTCAGTTCTGCTCTGGGTTTGCACCACTGAGTGCAGCCAGACTGTGATGCCTGACCCTGTCCTACAGATGGAATAGCAACACAAGTGATGGTGAGGGCAGTAACTGCAGAGCTCCTTGATCTCGTGGTCCGTGCTCCAGGAAAAGCTGCTATGGCATAAACCAAGCACTATCTCATTTTGATTGCTGGTAATCACAGAGCACTACAAGGACATCTTGGAGAGTAAATTTAGAAAGGACTTTGAAATCTTTCAGACAGGCAAAGGATAATATTGATGTTCATACAGTGGGAGAAATACTGCACAGGTAAGCACCATCATTTTTTTGGCAGCTCAAACGAAGCATCCGTTATCACGGCTGAGGCTACAATGCAGGAGTTAGTTCCTTTCTTAAGTGTGCAAGATGAGTACTTCTACCTGAAGAATTTGCTTTGAAAGGCAATTAAAACTTTGCACAGTGAAACTTTATGGATAAGACAGGAAGGAGTTTGCCACCTCCTTTACCTTTATCTTTATAACCCTAAAAATATCCAACCGTACTGGGAGAGCTCGAGTGGTCCTTGAAAGAAAGACCTCTTCCAGTGTGTGTGCAGGCAGCAAGGAGCATCCTTGTCTGGCCTCACAGCTCAGAGAGAGACGGAACACAAACTAATTGTATACAATAAATCAATTCTGAATTAGGTCAGCAGCAAATGGAGAAAGATATTCTGCCCTTTCATCCAGTTACTGTTAGCCAGTGTGTCATTAACACCCTCCCTCTTGGGCATCAACCCTCCCAAATTCTGTGATGCTCCAGGGTCACTTTAACACCATAAATAAGATAATTCATGCATTTCTTTTAGCCCCTGATGTTTCTTACGTCTTAACATGCTAGAGCTGAGCATAGAAGCACAGAATGACAGAATATCCTGAGTAGAAAGGGACACACAAGGATCACTGAAGTCCAGCCCGTGGCCCTGCACATAACAAAGTGTCTGAGTTTATTTTCCAAATGCCTCTGTCAGGCTGGTGCTGTGACCACTGCCCTGGGGAGCCTGTTTGGTGCCCAGCCACCCTCTGGGTGAAGAACCTTTACCTAACATCCAACTTAACCTCCCTGTGGCCAACCTGGCACCATTCCCTCGGGCCCTGTCCCTGTTCACCAGTGAGAAGACAATAACAGACCTGGTTTGGCAGAGTAATGATAATTGGAGAAGGTGCTGGTTCTTTATTCTCATTCTAAAGTATCTTTAGGTTATGTTATGGCGCAGAAAGCTCACCTGAACATTAAGTGAAAACCTCTATGCTCCTCAGCATACAGAAGTTGTAGCAAGATACATTGAAACCCACACAATCTTGTTTCAACTCCTCCTACAAGCCCTTGTTCTACAGTTGCTCCAGCAGAATGCCACTCTATGCTGCAGAATTAAAAGATCACCAGAATTGTCTGGGTGAACATCTGGTAGTTCCTGTTGGCTTCCAAAGTGAAACCAGAGCAGCCTCCCTCCTCCCCAAACCTTTATGAGTGGGGGGAAAGACAACACCTTTGTAAAGCATCCTTTCAGGCCCTAGCAGGAGGTTGAAGTGTGGTCCCCCAGCTGTGCTAGAGCACAGGTTTCCCAGTGTCTGTAGCACCCTCCTGCCCTCTTTGGATTGCACACTCTGCATTATTCCCTCCCAGGTCACACACCTCCTGTGTGAGGAAGAATCTGATGCCAAGCCTCTAGGTGGACTGCTGGCTGTACCAGAACAGGAATCTTTGCCACATGAGTGGCAAGATTAAGAAATTTCTGGTATCCATCTTCTGGTTTCCCAAGCTATTTAATTTTTATGATAATATGCCTTTTTTCAGTGATAGGCTAAAAAAACCCAATCCCCTGATGCTGACTCTGCTATGCAAAATAGAGACTGTTAATTTGCTGGTTAGGAAAAGAGAACATAACTCAGGTTTTTTGGGCTATCATCAGTAGCAGATACTTAAGCATGTGGTTAACTTTAAACCTGTGAGGCATTTTTGAAGACAGCAGATTTATTTACATCAGCACATTGCTGAGTCTTCATAGGACTAGGGCTGCCATTAACAGCCTCAGCATCCTGACAGTGTTGTTTCCTAGTTTTGCATAGCAATAATGGTAAATTTGTGTCTGATGTGATTTACACAACCCATCATCTGCCTTTGTCTGTGAAGCTATAAATCAATGTGCATTTTTTTTCCCAGATTGATCTTCACTCTGATTCTCTGAGCTGTATCTGTGATTATGCCTGTTCTCTCTTTTCCCTCCAGGTTTTCTTGGGTGGTTTTCACCAGGAAAACACTTCTTGTCCAACTGGGACAAAGAACTTCATGGTTTTTTGTTTGTTTTGGTTTCTTTTTTCCCTGCCAAACTTTCTTTAACAGTCTCTGTTATAGTTAGAGATTGCATTTTCCCTTAATTACTTGAAACCATCTAAAGTAAACAATTTTAAACAACAGAACAATGAGCCACTTGTTTTTCTGGTGCCTTCTCTCCATTACCCTTCCACTCTTAAAACTAATGGTACTGAGAGATTAAACTTCATCCTACAGGCAGTGACCTATTCTGCTGTTTCATTTTAATTTTTCATATCTCCCTCCCCCCATTTTGGCTGGCAGTCCCCCCAGGTTACACCTTACATCAAAGTATACATCATTTGCTCTTACTTCTTTCTGCATGCTGCCTCTAGGCTAGGAAATTGGCAGAATGCTGCTGTTGCTGCTGAGAACTAGCCATTTTCCTTTAGTCAAATGTTTTTTAGCTTGAAAATGTCAATACAGAGATAAGTCATAAGATCAACTCTTAAATATTCACAGACTGCTTCCTTTGTTTTGTTTTGTTTCTTTCCCCAAGTCACAGTGTTATTCAGGGTAGCACTGTACTGGATGCTTTGCACATTTTCCTAAGCAGTGTTTCTCTCATTAGTGCTTAAAGAAGTACCAAGAGTTAAATTTTTCATTAGGAATACTTCTGCAGTGTAATATCCTGCATGTATTAGATACACAGAGATATTTCCCTTATGGAAAAATCCTATAGGGCTTCATAGGAAATTACAAACTTTCTCATATAATTTTTTAAACCACCTTGTAAAATCAAATATACAATGAAATATACTTCTATTGAGATGGTTCAAAGAAACCTGTGGAGAAGAAATAACTCCCTGAAACATCCTGTAGGTTTTTTGGAATAATTTCTATAACCCTATTAAGTTTCTTTAGAGCTCTGCCAATTCCACCCCTCTGTATGTCTGCAGGCTCCTTTGGAAAGGGCACAGAAAAGGGACCAAATCTCTGCTCTGCCATTTCTCTCTATGGATCTACATACAGTAAGATTTTCCTGCTGCTTCCAGTCCCCCCATGGCCTGCTGAAAACTCACCATTACTCTCCTGGCTGCTCTTTTGTTTAGCAAATTTGTGTAAAACAAATCATATCTGCTTGTTGCATACCCACCTGGCCCATCCTTCAGTGGTGAAAACCACCACACGCCCAGTGAATTACATCAACCAACAAAATGTTTCCTCTTTGATGTTTGTTTTCACCAACTGCAAACATCTGGAGTCTTAAATCCCAGACTTCAGCATGGAAGCAGTCCCATGCTGAAACCCATGGCACAGGAGGTTATGCCAAGCTGAATCAGCACCAGGGCAAGGTGCATGTAGGCAGTGGAAGGACTGGAGCACCGACAGTGTGAGGAAGTGAAGAACCAGAATTGGAGCGCATTTTACCACCACCAGCAAGTTACTGACAACCTGCCCACATAAACCACAGAATCACAGAGTGGTTTGGGTTGGAGGAGACCTTCAAGATCATCTGGTTCCAACCCCCCTGCCCTTGCAGGGGGGATTGGATATAAAGCATGATAATGATCAACAGCACCGTGTCAAGGCCGAGTGGACTTGATACATCACATCACACCATCCCCTGTTAAACTGCTCCCATTGCTGCGTGGCTGAGAGCAATCATCCCAGTGATTAGGGGAAATGTGGGATGCTGTGGGAGGTTGGAGAGGATTGAAGTCCGTTCTGACATCTGCTCTATGATTACCTTATGCCTCAGTTTCCTCAAGGGATGCTTCTATGCAGTTTTGTAAATATCTATAGTTGGAACTTTAAAATTGTCAGGCTAAGGCTGAACTGTAAGTTTTTGCTTTGTATGGAATGGACATAAAAATCCTGCAATCCTGTCTGAGGGGAAAAAAGCAAATAATGTGTTCAGTGTTAATAACTGGTATATATTTCTGAGTAAAAACGCTGATGTGATCTCACCAGCTGGTTGATTTAATATAAATATTCAAATGCAGAAACAGTTTATTAAACAGATTGGAAATCATCAACTTCATTATTGTAATAGAGCAAATACAGTATCTTGATTTTCAATAAATGGAACAATCTACCGTATGCTGAATCACTTGCTGTCTGTTGCTATGTTCTATTAAAAAGAAAATAATGATTCTAACAGAATGTCGTGTAGCCACTCCAGGAATTAATAGAATTAGTGCAGCAACCTCAAGACAGAATATAAATATTCTATTGAATTATCAATTAAAACCCCATAGCAATAAAGGTAAACTACATCAAATAAGTGAACAGAAATTATAGACTATTTCCCAAATTCTTGTATTAGTCTTCATCTTGAGCCTGAAATGAAAATTCTTGAGAGTAACAAGTATATAATTACTTGACATTTTTCTTCTTCGAGTCATCTTAGGAAAACAAATTACATGATGTAAGTGCAGCTCTTTGGATTCATAAACTACTGGCATAATGAAGAAAACACTGGGTAGTTATTATGCATCAAGCATTCATTGACGTTAATTTTTGCTCAAAAGATTGAGACATAGATCATTTTTCAGTTTCTAATATGAGTCTGCTGAAGTTTTGCTTCCATCAAATGCCATTCACCCCTGTTGCAGGAAAAAAATGTTTTGTTCATTTCCCCGGTTTGGCTGGACTTTTCTCCTGGCAGCCACCTGCAGCAAAATATCATCCCTGCAAAATCCAGCTTCTCCCATATGCCAGTTGTAATTAGCTGTGACATCATAAAGGTGAAATAATATCACAAGAAGCACAGGAATTCTTTAGAGTCATAAGTAGGGATGGGAGGAAGAAACTGAAACAGGGGTAATATCAGAGACAAAAAAAATCATATTTTGTTAGACCCTGTACTCATACATAATTTTGAAGTGGAAATTCATGGAGATGAGTGTCATGCTTCCAGTTCCTCTCATGTTCTCCCTTGTCTTCCAGACACTCCAGTTTCATCCATTACACTATTCCCTGTCTCCATGATCCAATCACAGCCATTACAGGACACCACCCACCACGTGGCAGTACTTTGCAGCAAGGTCTGACTGCTCTTGTAATACAAAGCAGAGGTGTAAGAATGAAATTTTTAATTTTTTCCAGAGTATCCAGGGAAAAAAAAAAGGAAAAAAATGTAAAAAGAAAAAATAGAAGGAAAAAATGCAGATAAAGGACAAAACACTGAAGTGCCATCCAATAGCACTAAGTTCCAGAAAACTTAACTTACTTAACTTTTTGGTTTGATCTTTCATATAACCTGCCTTGGGAAAATAATTTTCATTTCATGCACCTACATTACTTTTCATATTTTTTCTCTTTCCAATCTAGTTTTATTATAGGGCTTTTCTAGCTGCAAAAAGGTGCTAACAAAGTGAGTCAAAGTTTACAGGGTTTTCTGCAGATTGAAGCCAGTGGTATCACAACAACCCCTCTCAGTGGAAGTTTAAAGAAGTGGAAGTTTATAGGTCTGTCTCTGACCCTGTGCCCTTAAAAAGCATTTGACTGATGGCCTGATTTTATTGACTTGTTTCTTTGAAAAATAGTGGACCATAAAAATAACATTATCATGTAAAAATTATATTGTTTACTCTTTTTTTGTTGGATAAAGAATTTTAAAAGAGGAAAGTTTCAGTGACTAAAAGCTTTGAACCAATACTTAGAAATACTCAGGGATTATTTTTTTCCCAGATATTTATAATATATATTTTTCAGAATTCTAACTTTGAGTCAAATTTAAATGTGTGCACTGATAGAATATTTCTTTCCCTTCTCCTTCTCCTTCTCCTTCTCCTTCTCCTTCTCCTTCTNACAAAGGGCATCCCTCAATGCCTGTTTAGTCAAAACTGTGAAAGTTATTTGAAAAATGGGTGGAGGTTTGGAGTAGGTCAGGAAATCCATTTCCTTGAAAAAATTTAAACAGTGTATTCCAGAGTTTTCAGAACAAATCAATTATAAACAAACAATTGTGAATGGCCCTTACTTTACGTGATCTTGATAAGAGTTTTACTTTGTGTTTCCTTTTTTAATATTTATGAATATTTCTAAAAATTAGATTTTATGATCCTAACCCAGATATAATATGATGTACATCACAGGTTTTCATAGCTCAGATCCTCCATCATGCACTCTGACATACATCTCCTGATTTCACAGAATTGCAGATTCAGGGAATGGTTTGTGCTGGCAGCCACCTTTAACGTCCAACAACTCTCCTGGAGTGAGCAGGGACATCTTCAACACTCCAAGCTGCTCAGACCCCATCCAGCCCAAGTTTGAATGATGATTGCTTTTTCTTTTCCATAAACTGTGCTTCCTGCAGAAGTTTATGTCACATACCAAGAGGAAAAACATAAAGTCCATCCAAAATATTTTCAGAAATATAAAAAGCAGAAGCTGATCAAAAGAAAGTATGATACATAACCTGCCTTTCCTACTATTATCCTCCCAGTCTCCATTTCACATAATTCCCCCTGCAGCAAAGGTAATGGATATAGTTCTCCCAGCTAAAACATCTCTACATTTTAAGTCCCTCCAGTTTGTGCACAACTTCCCTGTGCATTTGATGAAGAGAAACATCTTCCTTAGAATAACTGCAGGCAGAAATGCTGTCATACTCACTTAATGCCAAGCACAGGGTAAAGTTATTTGACTTTATCAGATACCTTGGGTCGCATCTGATGCTCTTGAGTCATAGAAGGGTTTGGTTGGCCTGATTTGGTAGCTTTTCCAAAACTTCTGATTTTGAGCCAGACATCAGACCAAAATATGGCCTTGGGCATGTCACTTATACTATCCTTGCCTCTGTGCTACCATCAACAAAATGAGATCTTCCTTCTCTGGGGGAACTGTGAGAATTAATTAGCTTGTGTTTGCCAGAACTTCTGAAGTGCTAAGCAAATGCTGATTAGAATAATTTTACAGGCTTCAGAGGACCGCATATCTCAAGGGATCATGTGGAGAACTCTCGATGGGGAAGTAATGCAGCACACTCAAAAATGCATTTGCAAGACTTTAGTCTATGTTTCACTTGAGTGGATTCATATTTTAAAAATCTTATGGCTCTATTCTTTCTAACCCTGCATACTTCATATCAACTTGTGTTTAATCTTGCATGCAGTGGGTGAGGAAAATGTCTACAAAGCGGTCCTTCCCCACTCCCCTAAGGAATAATCTACTCTCATCACCATAGCATGTAACTGCAAAGACCAAAATAGCCTTGCAAAGAAATGAATGTTAAGACTTCCCATGGGGAGTTGAAAGGTGGAAGAGAAATGTCTTGACCAGACCATGGGGGGTTGTGGCTGTGGTAACCTATGAAAGGGCAGAGCAGCTCCTTTTGCCTTTTGCATTTCTGGAGCACGAGGCTGGCCTCGGGGAGCGTCTCAGTTGCTCAGCATTTCCTCGTGCTTCCCTCAGGCTTCTTTGCTTGTACAGTCCTAACAAAGGAAGACTTATTAGCTCAAACTACAGAGGAGTGCTGTTATGGGGCTCTGGGCAGAGCTGGTTTATGTCTGGCAAACTAGGAGCAGGGGCAGGGCGGGCTGAGCCTCCCCGTGCGCTCAGCGCGGCTCTGCCCTGATGCGCTCGGCAGCCTCGGGAAGCACGGGCAGGAACCAGCAGCTTTATGTGCCACAAGTAGGAATTCTCTCTCTGGGAATGATGCTGGTTCAGTGCTTGAATTTTTTATTTTTTTTTTAAGTAAAACTGAACCATGGTAGACTTTAGAAGTTACTTAAATTTGGTCTAAATATAGTAATTTATGCTTCTCTTCTAAAACACCTCTGTACTTCTTATATTTGCTTGGTTCTTACTCAGATTTCCTAAAGGGCCAAGTTTGGAGAGTCAGGAGTTTTGAGCTGTTGAATACTAAGGGGTTTTGGATCGGGTTGGGTTCTCTTAACATGCCCTGGGCATCAGAACTTACCCTTCCAAATTAATTCCTGAACATACTTTTAAAAACTTATTTTCATTTTTAAAAATAAAGTTAGTCTGGACCTAGCTTACTTGCCTCATGTCTGCCCTCTCCTCAGTCTGAAGAGGGAGACTGTCCAACAGAAGGATTTAAATGTGACACACAGGAGAAGAAGGATTAATTCCAGGTCCTGCTGGAATCAACTAGCTTCAGGTTTGCTGTGTCCCTTAATCTCTCTATTACTTGATGACTGATCAGCAAAATCTGAATAACAGTGCTTTTCTTCTTCCCAGAAGAAGAAAATAAGTCAATTTTGAGATAATTAAATGCTGTAGAACTTTAAATTGCCATAGTTTTTTTTTTTTGGTGAGGGGGAGGATGGCTTTTTTTGTGGGTTTTACCTTTTTTGCTTGTTTGTGGTGGGTATTCTGATTATTGAGTGTTTTGCCCTAAATAGTATTTATCTTGTTTCTTCCTAAATTTAACTACTTGCTATAGGTGAAAGTGAATAAAAAAGGTAAGTATATATTTATTTTTTAAGAAGCAAAACAAAAGCCTCTTTTGTAACCTTAAATTTCATTAGTCAAGCTTTCTGTATCAGCACAGCCCAAAACTCACAGAAATAAATGGACTTCTTCCCACTTGTTGAAAATCAAGTTCTGGGAAAACAAAAATCATGCTAACTGAATAAGCAATCCTATTTGGGGTTCCTCAGTACCCATTCTTTAATTTTCTTTAAAGAATAAATGCATTTCCATAAAGAAGAGAAAATTAGTCCCTGATTTATTATTGTTTAGTTTTATTGCTACAGACACGATGCAGATCTCTAATTACTACCCAAGACTCCACTGGGTTGACACACGCCCTGCTGTATCAATGAATAAAATTAATTCCCATATTTTTAACAGGTTTGGGCTTTTAGGAATCTTTAGTACTCTTACATCACTGCTGCTGTTTCTTCCTCCCCTCCCATCTCCACATTTCAACCACTCTGCTCAGAGTGTGATAACTTGCCCAGTGTCCCTTGAAAAGCCTCAGACCTTGCAGTCTGCTTTCCCGTATGTTTGCTCTGTGTTTTATTCTTCTTCTCCTCCTCTTTTTGAAAGCTCTCCCTTAAAGTGTTTTACCTACAAATAATTCATTAGAAATTTAGGAAAGCAGTCCAAATCACTCTTGAGAAGTCTCCTCTGCTGTGGTGCCAGAACGGCCTCCGGGTGAAAGTTACACCTGCATTTTATTTCAATAAATTGTGCTGAGCTGTATGTGCACCTGAAAAGGCGATGTGCTTTGCAAGTTGCGAATGAGTCCTTATGCAGGGAGGGCAGCAGGGAAAAAAAATTAGTCCTCCTCTTTCTTCTCTGTGACTTATTTGACCTTGAGACTTATAATGGCATCTCAGACAAAATGAACATAATCTAATGGACAGCGGGGAAGAGGGAACGGCTGGGTACATCTGTCGTATTACTGGGCTGTCTGAACAGTCAATGAAGCAGGTCCAAACCATAAGAGGCCTGTTCAGTTTAGCTCCAGGGTCTGCAGACAAGGAGCCAAATCATTTATCTTTATTTACTGAACTCTGCTTTCTGTTTAAAAAAAAAAAAAGAAAAAAAAAAAGGAAAAAAAACCCGAATTGACAGGTTGACAAAAACCCAACTTGGCGATGCCCACTGCACTGAGATAAATGCTATTCATGCTCTGCAAAGACAAGGACAGCTTCTCATGCCCTTTCTCCCATTCCAGTAGGCACCTATTATACAACGAATAAAAGCAGCACAAGACACCTGTACACTGCTTGCTGTACTCGGCTGGCTCAGCTGCTCACGGACAGTGTTGGT